>OU896707.1:76316277-76835942 GCA_918026855.4 Phaedon cochleariae | reverse complement strand
AGGACTTCGTGTCCTTCATGATTGCACCATTGGAAGTCGAAAATATAACGCACCGTTTCCATTCACATAAAAAATTGTGAAAATAAAAATGTGAACTCAAATGAATGTGTCATGATGCCTGAAAATTGGGTTTGAAACTCCGGAAATTTAGCAATATTCTCCCACGCCTTGCTATTTTTTACATGGTAGGCGATATCGAGAGATTTCGAAACTCCTTTCAATATGAAGTGATAACACCATATGACTTTCTATACATCCATTGCATATTCCTTTCAAAATGGAACGAACGTATTTTCATTGACTAAAATCTGTTTCATAATGAAAGTTGTAGTAGTAGAAATGAAAAGTTTTCAAAGAAGCTCGAATACCTACTTCTCATATATTTCCACTTTGCTCATGAAAAAAGTGAAATATTTCCGAAACTCATTCCCATATTATTTCGAGAAAATTCTCCTCGTTACAAAATGAAGTAAATCAAACTCGTAGGGCCTTTTAGGAAAGTTGTGTTGAAGTTCTCATTCCGATAATGATTATACTTTGAAATTATGCTACTTCAGAAACAGCTTTCGGCTTTTCGAACTCAATAACATACTAAAACGATGTGAGTCAAGAAGCATAGAACATTCAAGGTGTGAGAATCAACCTGCCTGAAATAGAAAAATAAAAGGAATATTCCTTTTTGGATATTGTATAGAGGGAATTCGCAATCGAGTTATACAAAAATGAGAACGAATTTAAAAAAACGCCAACTATATTCCACTAGCTCTGTCGAATATCAAAAAATGTGATTCTAGAGGAACATCTGATCAAATTGAACCGAATAGTATATTGTATAACGAGCACGAAATGATTGTCATCTCCCAGGAGAATACGAGTGAAAACTTAGCATTTCGTGTGAGATATACACTATTCTTTATCTACGCCTGTAACAGATAACAGCGAAATTTTTGATTTCTCCGGCTCCGGCTTGTATGAGCATCTGTCCCTTAAGTCATGCTCATCTATTAAGAAGAGCTGTCATTGCTCCAAATTTTGACATTTCATGGGAGATGAGATTTTGTGAAATAATAACACAATGAAGTCATTGTGATATCAGAAACGGTAATAAACTTGATGACATACAAAGTACTTCATTAATGTATCGAGCACAGTGAAACAATATCAATTTTGTGTTATAGCCGTAGAAAAAAATACTTTTCCTGTGTGAGATCTAATATTTCCAAATATGGTACCAAATCGTAGACAAAACTACACATTACAAAGTCTGAGGCTTGGGTCATATTTACTCACCCATTAGGACCATAATGATGTATAGAAGAGGAGGGTCGCCTATTTTCTGCTAGCGTTTGAAAGTGTCCAATATTTAAGATTCTAAACCATGTTATCTAATTTGTTTTCGCTCCATAACACAGGGCAACATGTAATTCTACATAATATAACGAACAAAACATTTACTGCGGAGGAAATTCGGGAATAAAAATAAATAAATCTCGTACACTTTTTACTATTTCAAAAATGGAATCATAGTTCCGAATAGGATGATGTCCTAATTTCAGTTGGCATCAATTAATAGTATGAGAAACGAGGAACCAATTTGGAAGATGATGCTGGAAAATTAATCCTTGAACATTGGTGAAAAATGATAGCAGGAATGAACTTCTAAGAAAAAATCCGTGTTGAGGAGGTTCAAACAAAACAAATCGTAGTACTCCTTATTGTCGCGGACATCCGAAATTGGTAATGTTACATGTTTGTGTTCTCTTTAGTTCATAATTTGTGGTTATATTTTATATCAACGTGTCCAATATCATGAAAAAGGTAGTATACATACGTATGGTGAATTTGGTAGCAAATATTTTACTACCTCACATACAGATGAATTTTCAGTCTTTGGCCATCTAGCGGGAAGTTTTTCAAAATATCAAAACACACAGAGAATGTCTGAACAGACTTGGTACTAACAGAGCTAAGTGGTACAGCGCGAAATTATTATAGGTTGGGAGGATCGTCACTATCTGAAATAGGACACATCCGAAAATAGGCGATCTTTCTCTACCTAATAGACTTGTACACACTAGTCACTAGTCAAATTTGAACCATATACCAATCGAATTTTGATCGTTCAATGTATCATATATACTCTTTTTCTACTTATAATCAAAATCAACACCTTTCAAAAACGCTGGATTCAAATTCTTGCACCTTGTCCTGGTACTACAATGACATCAAGACAAGCCAATCCTTCAAGATTAGAATGATATAGGTATTGAATTATCATTGCAGAAATGAGTTTTCATATTTCTCGTTTTCTTCAACCATCAGTAACTTTTGACAGTCTTGGATTTGCTGGTGAACATTTCCTAGTTCATATTCATACGAGTACTATTCTATCGCTCTATGCATCTTGGTTTCAACACATACAATATATTTTCACAAAATTCCGTTCCTTCCGAATATACACTCCATGTATGAAGTATACATATATTCATTGCTCATTCTCACAAATGCTGTATAAACAACAATGAACTGTATGTTTGAATATATTGTTCAGTAAATCTGCACAATCCCATCAGTCAGGAGGTTTAATAAATATAGCCGGTATTTGAGCAGCACTGATATTGAAAACAAATGAAAGCAGCTCGATTTAGATGGAGATGCAGAAAAAACCTACACAAATCCAAATTGTAGGACGTTCAATGGTGATATAATTAGACGTTCCTAAAGATGATATTTTGATTTTTTCCGATTGACTTCGAGAAAATTGCGCCTTTCTTTAACTTGGTCTTTTCAATGAATTGGATTTACGTCCAAATTATATTAAAAAAAAGATTTTGGAACGAAAATATCAATTGTTTGTCATTTGTCGATCATTTATTTTCACCTTCAAATCACTGTGGTTCCCATTTAGTGCAAGCACATATTTTGCGCTCTTTGAATTGATGAAGTTAAGAAATTCAATTTTATCTGCTTCAACTCAACTCCTGAATTTTTCTCCAGAATCAGTATTTTACTCAATGACACATTCTTGAAGAGATATACTCGAGTACAACAGACCTACAGTACTGTTGATGGACTCAAATTATGACAAATTCAATTTCTCCGAGAAAGGTTGATTTTTTTCTACCACACAATTTTTTTGGAATAATGAGCGAAAAACCGAAAGATAATTTCGCCGTTACTCAAAAAGCACCAGGAAATTTTGTTAGATAACTTCAGATTCGGATTCAGTGCCACAAAAACTTAGGGTACGATGATTAAACCCAATCGTTCGCCTTGATAAGTGAAGATTATCGACATGTTTTACTCTAGGATTGTTTTTGAGGCGGGTGGGGGGTCCAAGAAGAAAAAGAACTGTTCAAACCAAGAGGTGAGTGCCAGAAAAATGCAACAGTTGTCTGAAGGCTGTAATTTCAATATTATGTAGTATTCAGGGTATATAACAATAGCTGTAGCTGCCGTCAGTCAGCCAGTTTTGTTAGCGATTAGCGCAGGGGCGGCTCCAAAGTTGTTGAAAACAAAGTTGTTTAAAACCATGTATGACGTAAAAGTTTTCTATAATCTAGAAATTGGTTTCTGAATATCGTAAAGGGACGCGTCATCAGCGCGTCAGTCATAAAAAAGTATGGTTGATGGGGAAAAGCATCGATTCTTGAATGGGTCAACCAAATATTTGTTTGATTTTTCTACAGAACTTTCTTGACCAATTCATGAGAGAAAACCTTGATTCGAATAAATATTTTTTTATTATCACAGAACGAATTGGTCGAAGAAAGAATTAATTAGTTTGAAACAAGAAAATTCTTCTATTGTCAAGTTAATGTTACAAATAGATAATATCTCATTATAATCTGCTATCTATGCTCTTGTCAGTAGTAATATCCCTAGGACATTGATAATAGACGAGACAATTTCATGACAATCGAAAGCTCGTTTCTTGGTAACATCTCGAAGCCGAAGGCTCAGGGATTTTACCAAGCAACGAGCATGAGAATTTTGTCATAATATTATGAGGTCAATGTCCGAGGGATATTCGGCAAAAAATAATTTGAAGTTGTTAAAGTCGATCGATAATTGCACTGAATGCAGTTATAAAAGTTTATTTTCGTAAAAATAGTATAGAGTATTTTGTCTGATGTACATGTTTGCAGGATCTCAGTCACCCCCAACTTTTGTACTTCTTGTTTTCAGAACTTTCTGCGATTCTGCGGCACTTGTGAGAACCAAACTTCACGGTATCAAATAAACTGTGTTCTACAAGATTAAAATACAACGCAGAGACCGCTTCCCTCTACTCTCCACTTTTAATTCCAAACTTTCCGACCGTTTGTTCAGTTTGTTGTAAAAAGTAGCGTGAAGTAGCATGCATCCGACTGATGGTTGTGTGCAAATGAGTCTCAGAAATGAGAGATCATCCGACTGAATATAGCCCAGTGGCTGCTTTCAACTTTTTTGACATTTGGCGAGAATGGAAATAACTGGCCACGTCTGTTTGTGTTTACCCTAGTTTTTTCAATAGAAATAGAAGACATTCCAGAGATTTTTTTATCTTGAACCAACACAGACACTGAATTGTATAGGCGAAAGTAATAATAATAATAATAATAATAATAATAATAATTTTTATTTTCTGTTAAATGTATAACATGAAACAGTAAAGTACGTCAAAAAAAAAAAGAAAAAATATAACAAACAAACAATGCGACAGCATCACAATTATATACAATATATTCATCACGTTACTAACATTACATAGCATTACATAAAATACTCATCCAGCGTATAGCAGGCCTTTTGAATTAGCTGTTGTTTAAGCCTCTTTTTAAATATATTCAAGTTTTTGGAGCTCTTAAGTTATTCATCAAGAGTTATATAGTTTACAACCAGTATAATGAAAACTTTTCTGGTACAACGTAGTCCGGTGTCTCTCAGGTTGGAGGTGGCTTTTAAAGCGTGTATTATGATCGTGCTTCTCAACAGTATTCAAAAACATGTTTTTATTATTATAAACGTATAAACAAACTTCTAGTATGTATAAAATAACTACGGTTAGGATGTTGGCAGTTCTGAAATATGCTCTGCAACTTGTTCTCATATCGACACTAGCAAGAATTCGAATTGCATACTTCTGAAGAACCAGTACTCTATTCACATGAGCACAATTGCCCCAATTCAAAATCCCGTACTTTATGTGGGAATGGAAATTGGCATAGTACAACGAGAGTAGTATGTGCCGACTGCAGTGGTTCTTCATAAATTTCAGACTATAACAGCTACTCTGTAATTTTTTGCACAAATTATTAATGTGATCAACCCAATGAAGCTGCCTGTCGAAAGTAACTCCCAATAGTTTTACTGACATGCTGCTGGTTATTTCATTATCAGAATCTTCAAATAGTTTGACTACATCAATCCTGCTGGAACCAAAAAGAACAGTTATTGTTTTTCCATGATGAAGTTGTAGATTATTATTTTTTGACCATTTCTCAATATTCGAATAAACCATTTCAGCAGTACTTTTTAGCCTATTTAGATCTTCATCTATAACCAATATATTCGTATCATCTGCATAACACGTAACATGAACATTCTGTATCTTCCGAATATAAAGTATAAGATCGTTAGCGAAAATATTGAAAAGAAGAGGACCTAAAACAGAACCCTGTGGCACACCTTGCTCGATATCCATTTCATCAGAAAAAGTGTTGTTCACTCTAATTATTTGTTTCCTCCTGCTGAGATATGAATCTATTAAATTCAGTGGCAAACCTCTTATTCCATATCTTTCTAGCTTGGCACAAAGTAACTGATGATTCACTAGATCGAAAGCCTTTGAGAAGTCAATGAAAATACCCAAAACAAACATTTTTTTGTCAATACTTGAAATTATGTACATGGAATGCTTGTTTACATTCAAGTGTTCATGTATATTTTATCGAAAGTTCAGTGGTCATTGTCTCAGTAGAGTATCTTGAATCATTATTGTTACTTTTCTCATATTATTCAGGAAACTATTATCACTGCATTTCACAGAAAATTGTGCATTTTATTTTGCGAATCTCATGTATTTGAAGTATTGACCGAATATCTGCTGGAAAGCAGTCGCATATAAATGATCTTCTAGGAATTCTCTGTATGTTGATGATTAATGTAAACTGTTTATAAATGTTATATTTCATATTCCATATGGAGAATGATGAATGATTGATTGAGTCAGAATAGTGGAAGAAGCGAGGAAAGTCAGAAAGAATTACAAGCCGTTACGCAGGAACTCTAATTAGTTGTGTACCTATATATATTCACTGAATTTCAGAACTCACTCTAATTATTTTAGTAATCAATATTCCGAACTTAGACTGACAACTAGAAATGTATTCAGTATCCTGGTGGTGGGAGCTTCTCGTTCCTTCCATTATTTTCAAAATCATAAGTGAGCAGGTCTAACATCAAATTTGATTTTGTCATTGGAAAATACTTAGAGATACCATATTCCACTTGAATATCACGATCATCTTTTAATTTATTCACAAAAAACAGAAATAAGAATCAAACTATAACACTTTGTGTCTCAGAAACGAATAACTTTGTACGAACTTTTCTTCTCATTTTGAGGTCAGCAACATGCACCTCAGTTTTTCACACCTACTTGAGAAACACCCGTATTTACTTTCAACTTGAACGCTCTGTATAAGTGTATATCCTTAACTAAGCCTATGTGTATATCAAATGCTATAAATATTGTAAGTATAGTGGTGTCAACCGTTTCAGTACATAAAAAGTTTAATAAAACCGATTGTCAATAGCAAATTTCGGTTTATTGAAAAATACCAATTAACAAAACCTATAAATTCATTATTTCAATTATCTTTTGTTTGATTGAACAATACCCGAAATCGTTCATTATGCTTTAGTAATTCATTGGATTGATGTTTCTGTGGACATTCCAATCCGATTGACAATATTGATACTGTTCACAATACATTCATTACTATACCTAGCTATCAGCAAAGTACACATTTTATTGTTATAGTCTGGCCTGAACTGGCATTGGATGTGAATGTTGTTGACACTATAACCTAACCTGTAATGTTTTATAGTAGTAGATTTCCGTCTCATATAGGTCGCGTGCAAGAACTGTCAGATGACCGACCCTGGAGGCAAAACATATTTGTTTACATGTGATCGAAATAGTTTTCCACAATTATTTTGGCATATGAATCGTATTTTTCCGCTATTCATCAGTTCGCTAATGCCATCACATTGTGCTGTTGTAAAATGCACAAAAACTGCAGCGGAAGATGAAGAAATCCGGATGGTACATTATGATTCAAAAGTAAGTACCTACTATAGTCACTCACATAGTTTTCATTTTTGAAATTCGGTTATTTCTCTGATTTCTCATCGGAATTCCTTCTGCAATAGGATCAGCAATAGAAATATACCTGAAAATTCTAGAATAATGCAAGAAGATTGGATTCATGCGATCAACTAGGACTGGTCTGACAAGCTGACGATCGTGTGTGTTGTAGACATTTTCAATCTATTAGCAGCATTAGCTTGTATTGCAGAAGTGGTAGAAGGCAGAAGGAATTTCAATATGGAATGACAACATTTCATAATGATAACTATGTGAGATTACTATTTACCTGAAAAATCATATTCCCTAGTCTCTTGCTGCATTTTTTGTGCATTGTACAACAGCACAATGCGAAGGCATGCTTGAATTAATGAATAACGCAAGAAACACGATGCGTATGCCAAAATATTGTGAAAAACTATTTCAACCTTCTGATTCCTCTGTAACCAAATAAAAAAGTGAGGTTGTGTTTCAATAATTCACAGAAGAATGAGGTTGTGTTTAAATATTTTGCCTCCAGGGTCGGTCTTCGTGCACGCGACCTATAACAGTAGAACAATCCCAGTTTTAGGGAGACCGAAGAAGGAATAAGTTTTTTCTACCATCGTCTGTGATCGCCATCATACTCTTTCTTTATTCATTACTTTACGCTTATATTAGCTTGGTATGTATGTTTATATTAACGGAATCTTCTGGTACGTCAAATTGAATTGAAATTTCGTAAACTTATCATGGACAGATAGCATAATTGAATACTTCTGCTTCAATATTCTCTCCTGGATCTTTACGATGAGCGATGTTTTTTTTTTTTTAGAATAAAATGGTGAATGATGTTTTGCCACCACAATTTCAAATGTACGGTTTTATTCCGTCGAATTACTTCTTACAATGCGTTTTATATCCAGAGACACGGCAGTGTCTTGTACTCATATGAAGAGGTACAACCAGAGAGGCGATTGAATTTGACCCACTTCAATGCGTCGAATTAAATGACCGATGATAATAATTGTATAACCCAATAACTTCGTTCCATGATCCTTATCACGATCCCTAATAACACAACCCATCCAATGGATGTCAATTTCAGGTCCAGAAAAGGTTGGGATGTCCATGGACATGAAATGTATATACATCCATTTGATGAACCAAAATCAGTCATCTCGCTCAAAAAATTTGAGAACCCCTAAGAATGTTCTGAAAAACATGTCAGCCCAGAAATTTTGGGACACCCTGTATAGTTATCCGATTTCAATTGGAACATACCACAGTAATAATTCGGTGATGACATGAGCGTACTTTTTATAATCGAATTTCTTTGAAATTTATCGACTCAGGACTTCACTATTATCAATAAGGCCGTCTTATTCGAGGCTCTGGGCCCATTAGGATAATGGCGCCTCTATATGATCTTGAAGAACAATATTTTGTTAGTATAGACGAAAAAGTAGATACGCAAAGTTCTTGTTTTATTTTTATTTTTCTACAGACACATTAGATGAATAGAAAATATGGAATCCACAAATCAAAAGTGCAGTATTCACAGGTTAGTGCATAGGAATATTGATTAAAGATATACCCATCTAGATTTGAAGTGTGCAAAATCATAACTTCAGCGACAAACTGGTTAATTTCTCTTAAAGCATTGTAGTTCTCTGTCTTTGTAATAAATGCATTATTAAATTCACACTGAACGGCTCTACATATAGAATAGATCCGCGAGAAATTTGTTCAATATGTAACATGAAAGAACTGGAAACTATAGAACATAATATTATATTGTTTGAGCGTCCAATTTATTGTGCAATGAGACCCCAAGATTTCGACTATCTATCCAACCTTGATAATCTCGTCTATGTTCTTGATGATATCTCTGCAAAATCTGCCAAGGTCATTTCCAACTATATCTGGAGCATCTTGAGACTCCGTTCTTTTGTGATAAATGAATGAGTTTTCTCTCACTATACACTATGAATTTTCACTACTTGATGATGATTATTTTTGTCTGTACTTTTTGTATTTGCCTATGAATCCTTTTTTTATTTCAGCTACGTTCAATATTTATATATGTTACTTATGTTAGCACCTGTAAATTCGAACCCTTGCTATGAAATGTATATTTTTGAAGCAATAAATGTATTCTATTCTATTCTATTCTTAAAGCATTGCATTTAATTCGTTTCAATTTGGAGAAGGAGCTTTCCCCACTGCATTTTGTTACCATCATGCTGAAAAAGATTCTAAATGCGATTTCTATATACATTTGGGAATGTGTCTAGAAAACAATAAATAGTGCAACCAGACCAACAAAAATTTTGACGGTAGCGCTGTTAGGTACTGTGCTAGACAAAAATGTTCTGAGAATAAATTTGAGAAATTGTCGGTCCTTCGGGGCCCCCTGAGGAGGAGGGGCCCTAGGCACGGGCCCCGTGTGCTCTTATAGTAGAGACGGTATTGTAATAAAGTGAGCTGCATGAAATCGAGAATTTCAATTTTTATTTCGAACACCCTGTAGTATATCCGGTGAATTGCATTTCCGTGGTCATTCAGAGTCGAGATCAAAAATCCACATTGTTTCCATCGTCTGAACCTACGTGGGGGATTGAAAGCGGCGATACATCAAAATTTTATACACAGCTCAAACACGATAAACCCCCAATGAAAAAAGTAAACAAAATTCGTTCGCCGACCGACCAATGATAAATCAATTCCTCGTGACAGCGAGCTGATTAGAGCAACACTTCCAATCAGTTCGCCTCTTTGGTCATTCCATCCACGTCTACAGGGTGATCGATTAAGTATTTATTTTTACTCACATAACTAAATTGGCATATAGCGTACGGATATGTAAATTTATTCAGGGAGGGCCTTTATCTAAGTAAGTATTCTCTGCTACTTTCCATGGTCCTGAATTGATTAATTTTTGTGAAACAAATAATATGATGAGTTCCTATATGGAAGTGTTTTTTTGAAAACTCCTACTGATTTTATTCAAATAAATTATTTGAGTCCTGTAGAAATGAAGCTGATTTTAGGCAATGTTTCAATATTTCAGACTTTGGAAAAATGTTGCAAATTGAAATTAGTTATCTCGCTGTTTTACAGTTTGCGTTACCAAAATATTCACCAAAATTTTGAAACTTTTGGAATGATCTCTTGTTGAATTCTCATTTCCTTATATGTATTCATAGTAACTATAGTCTTCAGAGTCTCAAGCACAAACAAGGGGATAGTTTTCAGTGCCAGGTCTCGACTACAAAAAAAATCATTCAGAGAGGCCGTTTTTCTTTCAAATTCTGGTGGCGGAACTGTTCTTTCGCCATTTCTTAGACTTGTTTCTGGATTGAGTGATTTATCTGGATTCATAGATTATGGAAATGCATTGATTTGGAACACGATAGGTGTGAGTGGAGGATACACCATTCATTATTGAAAACAAGTATTCTCTGCCGCTTTCCATCGTCCTGAATTGATTCATTTTTGTAGAACAGATAATATGAAGCGGTCCTATTTTGAAATCTAAGGGTTTCTCTGGAAGTGTTTTTTTGAAAACTTCTACTGATTTTATTCACATAAATTGATTGAGTCCTGTTTATGTAAAAATGAAGCCAATTTTAAGCAATGTTTCAATATTTCAGACTTTGGAAAAATGTTGCTAATTGAAATCAGTTGTCTCGCTGTTCCACAGTTAGCGTTACCAAAATATTCACCAAAATTTCAAAACTTTTGGAATTATCTCTTGTTGAATTTTCATTTCCTTATATCCATGATAACTATAGTCTTCAGAGTCTTTAGCAGTAACAGGTAAATAGTTTTCAGCGCCAGGTCCCGACTCCAAAAAAATTCATTCAGAGAGGGCGTTTATCTTCAACATTTTGAATTTTGGTGGCGGTACTGTTCTTTCGCCATTTCTTTGACCTATTTCTGGATTGAGTGATTTAGCTGGATTCATAGATGCATTGATTTGGGACTCAATAGGTTTAAGTTTGCCTTTTTCCATGGTCCTGAATTGACTCATTTTTGTAAAACAAATAATATGATGAGATCCTATTTTGAAATATATTTGTTTCTCTGGAAGTGTTTTTTTGAGACATATTTCAGTCGAGTCTCTCATGTTTTTTTTGTTTTTCGGAATAATCAATTTTGACCTATGGAACGTTGGGATGCGGACATTGCAAAAATACATTGTGTATGTACCTATCCTAAACTCGATTTAATAGGAACAAAGCAGCTTTAACACCTTGACAAAGAAAATCGCTTTTGGATATCTTATTGAACAATTCATTTTTGGATGTATGATAAATTGATATTCATCATACAGGACGTGGAAAACAATACTGAATTGAGGAAACCTAATCACGAATCTGTGATCATAAATATATCTGAGAAAATTCCTTTTCAATACTTATAGAACAACTTCCTCAACTATGTCTCAGGGCAAATTCCATAGTCATTTTATACATACAGGGTGTCCCAAAATTGCTAGGACACATACCACGTGTGATGGAGGTCAAAATAAGTTGATTGGATCCAATTTTTTTACATGGAAAATGTACCGTTTGTCAGTAAGGAGAGTTATTATGAGTTCACATGAGAAAAAAACAGGTGCATTTCAATTTTTTGTACGTCGAATTGGCATTTGTACTGATGTAGGTGACGGTCATATTGCAAATTTATTATAAAAAACGTTCTGCCTTTGTTTCCACTGTCAATTAAATTTTGTATCACAATGTTATTATACTCGTACTGGGAATATCTGTTTTCAATATTGAATGAAACTTTTTTCCTTCCGGAAATATGAGGAATACGAAGTTTTAACAAGGGTAACAAGGAACAAAATCAAGATAATTAATCTTACTGTTAAAAAAATTAGAACCGTATTATCACCCTTAAGAATGTTCTGAATGGAATTTCGAAGGGTGAGGGTATTTTAAATCCTCCTAAAATTTCTTTTGAGTTCCTTTAATTACTGAAAGGAGGTAAGCCTCTAAAATGCACTTTCGTCTTATTTCATTGAATTTGTTTCTCTCATTCCTTAACAGCGAACAAAAATGTGTTTTCTCATGTAAATTTTGAACACACTCACAAACAATCGGTTCGTTTTGGTATTATTGATATTCTCTAAATCACGACCACTCTAGGAGAGTTGTTTTTTGAACTTTGCATGATGCTTAGACAAATATCAGATTCATATACATCCAGAAATTAAGAGAATGAACTAAAACTGTGTCTAATTGAATTCCCTAATTCCAGTAATCCAATGAATCGTTACTGATTATCCGTAAGATTATCGATGAAAATTCAATAATGAATGAGTTCTGCCCCATCAGACTCCAATCAGCTGAAACTTGGTGCAGCCCATTAAAATTTAATGATCCTTGACTATATCCGAAGCGAACTAACAAATATACCTTAATATAAATCGGATATTTCCATAATCCGAATAAGAATATCTAAAGCTCGGTTCATGTTCCGTAAAAGCTTATAGAACTAGTTTGAAATTCTTAGCCTGGAAAAGTTTGGAGAGTTTCTTTCTCATTTCAAAACAGTTTTCGTCCCCTTCGATTGAATAGGTATACTTTTAAATCGACATATTGTATGTATATTTGTCGATTATATCCGAATTTTTGTTTTTACTTGATGATATAGAAGAGGAAAATATTTGATTGAAATTGATTCAATCAACGCCCCCCAAGACCTTCAATTGGATCAAGATGTATTTTTTTTTTCAAATCTCGTTGTTTCAGGAATGACTATGGTAATAATAATAAATTGCCTTTATTGTTTTTGTAATGTACATATTACAATATAAGTAAAATGTGTCATTGAGTAAATTGGGATAAACTTTTGAAGATTCGGGCACAGTGGCAAATGATTGAAACTGATCGAATGATCGAAATAATCGAAACTGATCGAATGATCGAAAATGATCGAATGATTATCGAATGATCAAATTGAATGATTCCCTGCACTGGCTTCCTCACACCTTTTATATGAGCTATCTATATTTTAGGAAACGTGACAGTGAGGAAGTCAGGTTGATGGTTTGAAGTCATTGTCACGCCTGTGTTTAGGTTCAACTATTAATCGAAAGTTCGTGGTTCAATAATTTTGGAAATAATAAACAGATACGTGATCGTTCAATGACTTCGAACCAATATGATTTTTAGAAGAATTTTTGGAATTTGACTCAGAATATCTTATCATTCTCATCTCATCTCATCATCTCAAAATTCGACTCGGCCGGAATCACGTGACTATCGCTACATGTCAAATTCAGATATTTCCCAAATTCATCGCTGGAAATAGTCATGAACGGTATCAAAGAAATTTTTTTTTTATTTCGATTTTACATATTTGGCTCAAATTTGAACGTCTAATTGCTAGTTTCAGATTTTGATATATTTTTAATTCCTATGATATTAAAAAATTGGTGAATTCGACAGAACTGTTTCATACCAGTAGATTTATCCAGAAGAAATTTTTCTCCATACAAAATATCAACTATTCGTATGATTAATTTCAAGATAACAGAATACCTCGACCAGAGCAGACTTGTTTTTTTTCTTCAGTGAATTCGCCCAGTATATACACATAATAAATTTTTCCCGAAAGAGCCTCATTCCTTCTTTTCCCAGTTTTAACGGATATCCATGTGGATGCCGCAACTATCAAACGAGATGACTCGCCCTCTCGAAGCGATCCCCAATTCGTGTCCCTCATTTTTCACCTTTCCCCCTACTACATTGTTGGTCGGAAAATAAAAATAGCCCGGATTAACCCACTCGGCTGCATTCTCGGCTAAGAGTTGAGTTGCCCACCTGAGAGCCATCTGTCGGCAAAGTCGCTCATTGAATCCCATCTCGTTACTTTCAGACGATGGGCCGTGAATTTTTCGCCATTGCCCGACGTTTTGCGATCTATTATACACGGAACACCTTTGGCGTAGGACAGGGAAGGTTGAAAGCAGTGCTGCCGTTTCGGTACTTTTGTACTGAATTCGGTACCATTTGGATAATTTCGTTACGTCAGTACCGAGGTCAGTACGACTATTTCTAAGACCCATGATATTCAGTACCTTTTCTGCCCTGCTGACATTATTGCATAGATTGATGGTCTGTTCATAGAATCTCATTTATATTCAATTTATATTTGATTTAATTCAACAGCTCTATTTTCCATAAGGAATGGACTAAATTAAATATAAGTTAAATGACGTTCTATGAACGCAACTTAGTGAAAGGAATGCCTGAACTCTTAAGATGAGTTAAAATCAAATATAAATTAAATACAGAGTGGGCCTTTGAAAACGAAACAGAGGCTCTGTAGGTCGCCAAAACCGGATTATCAAAAAAAACTGAAACAGGTCAACTACATTTTCGAGGGGGACATCTTTCTAAAATATTTTCAGCCCTGCGGCGTTGCCGCTTCTAAAGAAAAGAAGCAACAACTTTGTTATTTCAAATGGAACACCTTGTATTTTATTGCATTCTTAGATTCTCTCCGAAGAGCTGAATTCATCAATGCATCACACTTGGGGTCTAGCTGTAATGGTTTCAGGGATATAAAGTGTTCAAAATCGAGATTTTTCAACTTTAAAATTTTTTTGTGTCGAAACTATCCATTATTGGTCAAAACGGCTCTCATGTCCCTATCTCAACTTGTGATTTACTATCTACTGACATTTATTTGAAACAAATACAGGGTGGTTCAAGATTCAGAATTCTGATCACCCTGTATCTGTTCCAATTAAATGTTAGTAGATAGTGAATCACAAGTTGAGATAGGGACATGGGAGTCGTTTTGACCAATAATGATTAGTTTCGACACAAAAAAATGTTAAAGTTGAAAAATCTCGATTTTGAACACTTTATATCCCTGAAACCATTACAGCTAGACCCCAAGTGTGATGCATTGATGAAATCAGATTTTTGGGAAGAATCTAAAAATGCAATAAAATACAAGTTGTTCCATTTGAAATAACAAAGTTGTTGCTTCTTTTCGTTAGCAGCGGCAACGCCGCAGGGCTGAAAATATTGTAGGACGATGTCCCCCTCGAAAATGTAGATGACGTGTTCCAGATTCTTTTCATAATCCGGTTTTGGCGACCTACAGAGCCTCTGTTTCGTTTTCAAAGGCCCACTCTGTATAAATAATTTCTAAGAACTGACCATCAGACAACAGAACAGGATAATAGCAACTAACAACTGTTTACTACAGTGGGTGGCGGTGAATGTCTGACAGTAGCTTTATTTTCTACTGTTGACGGGTTGTGTGTAATGTGTGATTGCGTGTTCACAGGCTGGCTATTTGCTTTTTAACTTTCTCATGAAGTGCGTGATGTCAAGGTCATAAAGCTAGGAAGTCGGTGTCAAACCAGTCAAACCACATCGACTCTTCGCGGAAAAATCTCAGACCGTTTGACAGAACCACATAAAAGTTGTTTTTCTTGTTGAACCGTGTTCAAGATTTGTTTTGAACCGTTTTCAAACGTGACGTAGTGATGTATCTCATTCAAGAAAACAGACTATTTTGAAATTGAAGCTGTCATAAGTCAGATACATAGCACATAACCTGAAAACCAAAATCAATAATTGAATTTTAAAACTGAGGATCATCTGTGAGAACTTGAGAAGTGTAAAAGAATGGAATCACTAATAGTGGATTTTTTAATTGATAATCAGCAGATGAGGCACGGTGTTTGTCACAAATGTTGAAACCAGTCCAGAGAAATAGATAATAATCTGGAAATGATTATTCTTCTTGAAAATTAGCAGCATACTGAAGTGGAAAATTATGCACCATACCCTCATCACACTCCATTTTTTGAGCTATATAGTCAATTTCTCAAAATAATATTTATAATCTATAATGCTCAAACCATCGAACTTCGACGTTTTCCCACTCCTTCACTGGTTTTCCTGGTTCGAACATGGTTCGAACCGTTCATTTAGAAGTTCTTGAACCGGAATGAATCGTATCACTTGGTGACGTCATCACTTGCACAAGAAAATGCTTCATTTAGAATCGTTCTGAACACGGTTCAAAAAGAAAAAACAACTAAAGATTAAGGAAATGAATAAAAATTGGTGCTATGGTGTGTGCAAAACAGTGGTGGTAAAATCACTAATGAAAGATGTGATTTAAATTCAACTGAATGTGGTTGTCACTGTCACTTTTTCAACTTCTCCATGTGAACGAGCCCATTTTATCAATATTTTCTATGTGCATAAGCTGAAGCTGAACTGTGCACTATACCTATATGACCGATTTATAGATTATGATCAATATTGTGTTTGCACTGATGCGCTTTTGTTTTGCTCAAACTAAACGACAATAAACAGTTGAAAATCGCAATAAGAGGTTCTTGTTACATCTTATTTCAATTGAAGTCGCTGTACGAACTCTTTTTAAAATGGTACTGGTACTGGTACTGGTGGGGGACGTTTCCACGTCAGCAACTAGTCCCCAATGGGACCTTTTTTAAAATGGAAATGGAAACTCAGTTTTCAGAATTTCAACAAACACTATCAACATTTATGTGTTTTTTTCTGTCGTTATTGTTGTTATTTGGTCCTATGGCCATTGGAAATATGACGATATCAGCACCTTTTATATACGGATTTTTTATGAACAACTTTAAATACTCTTTGGTACAACGAGATGTTTATCCGCGGTTTTCAAGGTCATCATCTGACGTGGCGATGACGTCAAAACTGGTAGAGAAAAATTTCTAACTGCTGGCATAGATTGAAAGTAAAACATGTTTTCCCCCAGTTATTACGTCATGACTTGTCTTTTTTTATTATTTTATGCAGAAATGTGTATATCCTTGAATTTATCATCTCTTTTTCGGTCTTCTCTATGTATTTCATTTGTTGCCTTCTTTCGGTACGTTTCAGTACCTTTTCTATAAGAATTTCAGTACGCAGCAGAAATTGCGAGCGGCAGCACTGGTTGGTCCTACCACTGACCAGGTTGACTTTGGACAGCTCGTGGTCACGTATGTACGAAACCGTAGAAGGGCAACCAAAAATCAAGAAAATTAAATCGAATTACTACAACTCACAACAACGCAATAATATAAAATATCTTTATCGGCATACAATAACTCCAATGTGTCGATAGGAACTTAAATTAATTTTTTCAACACTTCTCACTTTTTTTTCATCAAGTCACCAATTATAATCAAGTTATCAAAAAGATTTTAGAGTCCTGTCGTCGAATAAAACATGATAGAAGGAACCCATGATGTTATAGTTCATTTTTGACTTTTTCGAGAAACCAGCATGCCAAATATTTCTCATTCTCCATAACAACATATCATGTGAATGTTGGAGAATTGGCAACATCGTGCTGAATGCTGAGAGCTGACAAGACCACTCCCACAAGTCATGCACCATGGTTGTCACGTTCACCGATTCAAATGTCATCTGGACGTGCCCATCAAACACAGAATAAAATTCGAATTACTGCAAGTTGTAAGTTGCAGCAATTCAAATTACTGCAAGTTGTAAGTTGCACTAATTCGAATTACTGCAAGTTCAAGTTGCACTAATTTGTACTTTTCTTTTATTTTCAGTGGCCCTTCTACGGTTTCGCACGTATGCATTGAACATGCATATAATACGTTGCGTTGTCCTCCTCTAAGCACAGCTGTGCTCTATAAGCCTAGCTTCCTCAGATGTTCTTTGAGTCTACAGTGCCCCGTTAGAAATCCCGTTATTGCTTTGAGACTGGGGAAGTTTCCTTCAGATAAATATTCATGAAATAAGTTCGGAACTCCTCAGTTTTAGGTCCACGCCGTACAGAATGGCAATCAATAAAGTCCAAGTCGTTTTTATATTCCAAATAAAGCAATTTCTAATTTTCGGAGTGGAGCGGCAAACTGTGACGTACATTCAGAATCTTGTCTGAAAATAGCTGAAGCGAACAGCTAACGAATAAAAAACGTATAAAAAATAGAAGAAGGAGAAGAAGAAGACAACTTAGCATCGTTGTTGATAACATCATGGAAAATAACGATGATCAAGTGACTAACAAAACAACTATGAACTATAGACATATATATAGACAGTCTAACGAATAATTGGAGATCAAAAGTCGCCACAAGCACCACAACAAAACGATACATAACCACAAAATCAAATCAGCTCTTGGTGTGCCTGTTAGTATTTTGTGTGGTGTGGACGGGCTATAAAAATGACTGACAAGTTATGATCAATATTTTGCAAAAAAACGAATGTGAAAAATTACAGAGACTATTGCAGAACATCATGATTTATCTTCATCAGTAATCAACTCCACTCAGCAAATAAGGGATTTATAAAAAGTATTCGTAATACTCACCGAAGCACGATTAAAAACCCTATGATTTCTCCTATTGCTGTTGTGATATTGTTATGATTATATTCCGAATTTAACTGGTCAGTACTGTCAGTCGATCCACTGACTGCTGAAAATTTGTGATCCGGAATATAAAATCAAAAATGCAGTGCTGTAATTCAATACAAGTTTTCATCAGTAATCAGCAGCAGTTGATCAGCTGGTGAAATTCGTCAGTTATCAGGTTGTCACTTCTGTAGTTTCAAGTTGCTCTGACCTATTATGATTAAATGATTGTTATTGATAAAACAAGACTTAACGTTTGAAAATTAACGGAAATACATGTGAGATTCAGTACTGGTCAGTTGAATTCGGAATATAGCCAATGTATTCAAAGAACAATTTCCGTAAATCTTGACATATTGATGATGCCGGCAACGTTGCGTACTGACACAGGAAATAATATATGGTATTTCAACGTGTTTCAACTCTGTGGCACCTGTGGAGTGGTGAATGTAGTTTTTCTAAGTAGTACGTTATAGGAATAGTGAACGAGCCAAGTACCTTCTTCATTTACTTTTTTTAAGTGAAATTCGAATTAACGGGAAAAAAACACATATATATTAAATTTTTTCGACCTTCAATATTGGAAACTTCAGTGTTGATCAGTGTCTTCGATCTTGCTCGGTTGAAATTGCCGAAATCTTTGGCCTTCCGCAGTCCTAGAAGTCTTCGCCAGTATGTTACTCTCATTGCTTCTTCAGCTTTGCAACGTTCTCCATGGTAATGAGAATTTTCAAAGCCGCAGAATGGTTCTTGTGCAATCGGTGTCGTTGATGCTCATTTTCGTGCCAAAATGTCTGTTGACTCCGTGGCCGAGTTTGTCTATGCGCTGAAATTCGCTAGATAGCGGTTCACGATGCAGAGGTACTGTCGGTTCGAATCCGGCTATCGGCTGAGCATTTTTCTTTAAAATGTGTGATTCATGGTTGTAATCCTGGCAGCACCTCGATGCCCTAGAAGTGGTTCGGATTCCACTATAAGCTGTAGGTCCCGCTCTTCCTAACCCCGCACAAGTATTTCGACTTCTGGGGAGTTGGTTCCCAACTTTGAAGTAGCGATATACAAATTTCACAAAATTTCAAATTTCAAATTTGTTAAAAGAGATTAACGCTTTGATGGCTTCTTGGCTGTCCGTTGAACCATCTTAATATTTCTTATGATTTCCGAGCTATCAATGATGTGGATTCAATTTGAAACACCCTTTATAGCGACGTCAGTGTTTGTCCCTGAGAAATTATTGTAATGAAAAACTCCAATTTTTTTCTTATCTCCAGAATGGATCCTCCATACGGGCGCCTATGTTCTACATTTTGCCGATAAATTGTGCGATTTAGTTTATCTTTCAGTGTTGTTCCGGTGATTTATGTCTTGTTGCCGGCAAAAACAAGAGCTGTACATTGTCTAAGTGGATATTTATGGAACATAGTGATTAGATAAATTATTGGTAAGAAAGAGTTCTTCCACAGCCGTTTTTCACTGGAAAGAAGAAAAACCTAACCAGTAAATAAAACATTCATATTAATATCACCAGATAAACTCACGAATTCTCAGAAATTACTCTCTTGCCATAGCCGCGACAGTGAAAAATATACAGGATGTTTCTTAAATATTGTTAAAACACAGTTTCCTTTTATAAACAACTGAATTTTTTCATGTTCTCTTTCAATTTTGGTTCAAATTACAAAATGATATTCGTTTTTCGAAGACAAAGCAAGATACGGAAATATATATATAAAAAGGCTTTAATCTTGAAAAACTATTTCACTTGGCATATTTTTTCACGCATCATTATAGGTATAATTATGCGTCACTGAAATGATTGAACAATCAAAAGTTTTTTTCTAATTGAAAAATGTCGAAACAAAAATGTATTCCAAAAATCGATGAAAATTCGTGTCATTTCTTGAAAACTTTCTTTTGCTGCATTATTTGTATGACAAAAAAGTCTGATAGTGATGTCAGAGGTGATGTGAAAACAGCAATATCTCATCTCTAACGAATACTGACATATTTTGCAAAAGTATCGAGCATGTTATATACTGTACAGAGTGATCCACCAAATATTTCCCTCCTGCAACTTTTTTTATTATAAATATATTCAAAAACTTCAAGAGCCAGTTAGTGTAACTTTCCTGAATTATTGTTCGAATTATCCGAATGTACATACCCAATGAAAAACCAAACGAAAGAGATAAAACTCTGGAATAGAGCAACCTGTATATTCTTAGAAATTCAGATGATGCAATATCACTTCCTGAGTTTTTTCTCCATGCGATCGCTGATTACAAATTATACAGGGTGAATCATGACTCAATCTTCATAAGATGTCCAGCTGTCCAATATTGACAACGTAGCCGAGAAAAAACGTCTCTTCATAATAAAAAATAGTATATTGTTTAACGAGCACGGAATGATAGGGGTTCTCTACGAAAATGAATCATTCGAGTAGGAAATCAGCATTCCGAGTAAGTTATACACTATAATTTTTCTACGGCTCGAACAGCGGCATTTTCGATTTCTTCGGCTTGTAGCCATCTGATTTCCTGTCAAGTAATGCTCATCTCGAGGCTCATCTATTAGACAGAGCCATTGCTTGCAATTCGACATTCCATGCGCGATGAGATTTTTTTTTAAATAATAACAGCACAATGGAGTCATTGTGATATCAGATACGGAAATGAAATTCATGACATACAAAGTACCTCATTGATGTATCGAACACAGTAATACAAGAGCAATTTTGTGTTATATAACCGTAGAAAAATGACATTGATCTACAGATGTATTCTCCTGACGTTTCGAGACGTTGGATTAATTTGAATTCAAATGCTTTCTGAATGAAAACACGACTGTTTTCGATTCATAAAGGAGTGGATGATTCGAAATATCATGAAGTTCATTTAAAAAAATTATATTCCATTCGCTCTTCTATCTGCAGTCTCTTTATTACCTCGAAATTACCGCTACTATTTCATATTTCATATTTAGGTCGAACAAACATACAAATAATTCTCTTCAGAAAAAGCTGGAAAGTATACTCACTCATGCACAATTCCGTTTAAAATTCCCGACACTGTGAGCTGTCGAGATTTCAACGTTCTCTGTTTGAATACCACCAGTTAGTCTACCAGATTGCTAAATGAATTCCCTGGTGGAACCGCTGATGAAACTCTCATTAGTACAAATTATTTTAATTGGGGATGATTTTTGACGGGACTGAAAAAACCGACTCGCATACTAAAATGTTTGACGACTTGATAATTATTGTCTCTCCGTTATGACTTGCCCAGTGGCGCTCCCCAATCATCATGCACTGTCTACTTTTACTTATACTCAATTACTGTCTTTACTTTATTTTGAAACTCATTGTATACCTACCTATTGTTACGATATTCGTGGTCAGAAATGAACGACGACTCTATATTAATTTCAAACTCAAAACATACTTTTTCTCGAACCTTTGAATCCTCGTTAGCACCTTGCAGATTTATTGTATTTCTTTTAAATTTCTTTCAAATTTTGTATACTATCCTAAGTTTAAATTAGGTTCCCCACTAAATTTCTAAGATGAGTATTATAATAATTATAATGTTATATGACTACCTGTGAATACTGTTTTTAGGCTCGTCCTGTTTGTATTCCTGAATATATAAAATAAATTAAATAAATAAATAAAATAAGTTTGTGCGAACTGATTTATTTAATAATTACACGTTTTTCAATTGCAATTCGAAAATCATAAATTGTAATTCAGATTTCTCAAATGAAATTCAGAAAGTGTTAATTGTAATTCAGATTAGCTAATTGAAATTCAGAAACTATGAATTGCAATTCAGATGATTCAATTGGAATTTAGAATGCGTCAATGGGAATTCGGATAATGTCATTTGTAATTCAGAATGCAACAATTGTTTTTCAGACTACGTTTTTTTTGTAATCCGGATAGGTAACATGGAATTCAGAAAATGTCGATTGTAATTCGGATTAGACAAGTAAAATTCAGAAACCTTCAATTGTAATTCAGATTAGTCAAATGAAAATCAGAAAGCATTAATTGAAATTCAGATATAATCAATTGTAATTAAGAATGTGTCAATTTTAATTCAGACTGAAGGATTTTTGAAGGTATTCATGTACATAAAATTAGTGACTTCTGAATTCTGGAATTATTCTCATTCATGGTCAATTGAAATCAATTTTGATAGGTAAAATGAAGAAGTTATATTAGAAAACGTAATTTCCGAAAAAATATTGCTTTGTAATTTATTACCTACATTCATTACTTGGCTCAACAAGCAAAGGTAACACTGTTCCATATTTTTGAATTACAAATGAAGCTTTCTGAATTTCAATGGACTATTTCTGAATATCAATTGGCCAATTCGAATTAAAATTGATATTTTCTGAATTTCAATTTACTAATCTGGATTTCAACTGACGCTTCCAGAATTTCAATTAACCAATCTGAATCACAAATGACGTAGTCTGAATTACAATTGACCCGTTCTGAATTACAAATGATACAATCTGAATCACAAATGACTCTTCCTGAATTTCAATTGCTGCTTTCTGAATTTCAATTGACTCTTTCTGAATTTCAATAATTGATTAATCTGAATTGAAATCGACTCTTTCTGAATTTCAATCGACTAATCTGAATAACATTTGATATCTTCTGAATTTCAATGAACTAATCTGAATTACAAATGATATTGTCAGAATAACACTTGACGCTGTCTATGAATTACAATTGGAAAAGGAATAGAAGAGACTCTCATTAATTACAAACTTATCACTGCAAGTTTGAAATACGTTTGAGTTGGTTCGACTAAAATAACCCGCGTAGTGTACTAACTAATGACACACCCTGTATAGTTTGTACTCATACAATCAAGTGATGTACCCGTAAGACAGATGGAACAGCACTGGCCATTATTCAAAATAATCTGGAATGGCCTAAAGTGATATTTCATCCTGAAACAATGCATCACTAGTTCAATACCGCGGCTCCCAACTTCCATGATTCGAGTTATCACACCAGACGGGCGTATACAGGATGTCCGTTTTTGGGAATCTCAGTTATTATTAGAGATACGAGGTCGGACAATTTTGCGAAGAGTGCTTTGGAGAATGCCAACAGTTTTGTTCAACAAGATGAATTTCGCGCTCTGGATACAAAAATAACAATTACAAGATAGATAAATGTTCAGAATGAGAATGTGCAAGTTTGCCCTAATTTAACCGACCTCGTATCTCTTATATTAACTGAGATCCCTATGGTGGAGCTCAAAATACGGACACCCTTTATATCTGCGTTAAATATAACGTCAGATAGGTGTGAAGTAGTGAGGTTGGATAGATGGATCTATGGATGGATGGAAGAACCGCAAAAAGCAACGATGCCATCTTAATGTGTTCCTGATGATGTTGCCTGAAAGCTGGAAAACTGCATCACAAAGAAACAGATATACAGTGTGGTGCATTACTGCGTCGGAGCTTGATTGCTCGAGTTCTATGATACTGGATTCAGAAACGAATGTAAATGAGACAAAAAGATCCATAAATGGACATGTCCTATTATTTTTACCAACAATCAGAGTACGATCTACTTATATAATATCAATCACCGCAGATCATGGGTGCATGAATATATTATATAGGCCAGCGTAGCCTCGTGGTTGAAGCGTCAGTATTCTATCCACGTTGAATTGACGGTAGGTGGGTTCCATTACCCCACAACAACAGACATTTTTTGGTTGCCTAAGAATGTGTTTGGGATCACACGTTGAAAGGTAAGACCCCCTCATTCTTTGCTCGCACAAGTCTCTTGAGGACTTTTGAGGGTTGCTCGTAAGAGGGCAACCGAATGATGGATAAGAACAATTCAAGAACAAGAACAATATATATGGACAGTTGGTACAGGTAGTATCGATTATTCGTTAATAGAATTAGGAACGTAGAGGAGAATAATGTCGGAAACACTGGAGTTATTTCGATGGTGATTTTCAGTATTGGATAGATCGTTGCTATAATTTTTTTTTATTGGTATAAAACATGCATTCGAGTCTAATCATTATTAACCCAATTGATATCAAGAAGAAAATTCACTGTCTACATGACGATATATATAACTCTGACAAAACACAACATACAGATCACTGTTTACAATGAAAGGGGATATTTATATAGGTGTCCAGTTGATACAGAGTGTCCCTCCAAAAGATCTGCAGACATAAAGAGGATTTCCTTGTGAAAAAAATATTGATTCTTGTGAGTTTTAACAATCTCATAAATCTTGCTTCAATACAAATCAAGCATAAATATTGAATGATTTCGTTGTGGAGAAATAACGATTATTGTTTCAAGCATTCTGAGAAATAATAATCTTCATGTAAAAATATATTGAAGCATCATCATACTTCTGATTTGATATAATAATTCGTTGACACGCAGAAAATATTGAAAAAACGTCACAAAAGATAAGATTTCCACAAAATCCATAAAAATACGACATGTAATACTAGGAGAATAGCTTCTTCAAATATTTCTTTTTTTATGTACTGGTTCCCACGGCAAGGGATATCCTGTAATGTTCCGAGAACATCGTGAAAACCAAAGGAAATAAGGTAGGAATTAATGTTCTTCTCAAATTCTTCAAAGTGACCACGAAGGGGTGCGAAGCCTCAACTCACGGGGACTGTCAAAGGAGGAACAATTGTTGATATTCCAGAAGAGCATCGTCCATGGAAATATCTATAGAATAGAGCCAGATCGCCAACTTTTCTACGGTGTTCCAGAGAAGTGAATGAGTTTTGTGAGCGAGGCATCACCCACGAGACGAATTGCTCTTTTTTGGATGTACTTTCAGCAATTGATCTCACGTGATTTTACCAAGAAAGGTTATTGCTGATAGTAATACCAAGCATCTAAATGGATGTCTTCAAAGGTATATTTACTCTTGACAAGCTTATGTTGGGCACAGTGAGATCGGCTTTTTTAGAGGAAAGGCATGCTTATGTTTTGTTTGCATTGAAATCTACCAAGTTATTGGATCCCCATTCGAGAATTGTTAATTAACCTAACATTGACTGCCCAAACTTTATGAATACCTACGAACCTGTGAGATCTGAATTACATGCACATGATGCTACCTGAAAAAATTATTATTTTTGCATCAAGTATTACTGGAATCTTGATCCAATATACATTAATCAACACTGTCTTCATCTGAAATATTGAAATAAAAAACATCTCTGAATGGAGAAGATCTCCTCAGTATTTATTTGAAAATCCCCTACTGCTGCATGAATCCATCAGTGTCCATGCAGTTTTCAATGTCTTCGTACGACCTTTGACACCAGGATAATGTGAAATGTCTTCAGTGAAGTGGAGGATCAGTCAGAATGAGAAGTTGAATGAGAATGTGGCCAAAACTCAGGAAGGGAAACGGATTAGTCCAGTTGAGTACTGGGTACATGGTCATCCATTGTGTATAATATAATTTTATATTTTGTGCTAGTCCTCTCGATATATATATACTAACTTCAGTCAAAACGCATTGAAAATGATAACTTCAGAACTATTTGACCTTGAACAACAATCGCGTATTTTTGTCTGGTCTCCGCAATACTCTTCAATTGGCAGAACAATAATTTAAGACTCGCCGCCAATGCACTATAGAGCAAAGAGGTATTCATGGAAAAATCTCCAAGATTGTATAGCTACATACTTTCTTTCTCCACGCAAGGGGCTATTGTGTGGCTATGGCTGCGGCTCATGTATTGTGTACCTTTTTGTCGATACACTAGCCAAAAAGGAAAATAATGAACTCGGGAATGGGATGAGGATACCGAACACCCGTCTTCGGACACGATAGTTGCCAGGCAATCTAGAAGATTGTTCTCCTCCCGATGCGGGAGAATCCAAGAATTTGCCGTTGAGGTCAGTGGCGTATCGATATAGGGGCTATAGAGAAATTCACCTAGCATTGGCAAAACTGGAAATGAGAGGAGGGTCATTATAACTTCGATATAAAAGAGGTTATAATGGTCTTCTTCTCTATTTCTTCCCATTTCTTGTTATGCCAACATGGAATTTTCATTAATTCACGTTGGAACCCTGAAAACAAAGAGAGAATGAGAAGACTCTCAACGCTAGCTTTGAACTTCTCTATTGACCATATATCATTGGGAAAGAGTTAGACATTTTTGCCATCTATTGGCAGCAGTTACTATCAAATTGAATGTCATTTGTCGAATACTTTGTCTTCTGTCAATATAAATTATTAACCATCTTGGAAACGAAGGGTCCAAGAAGTTGCACATGTTCTCATTTTCATTATTCAACAATTCAACAGTTTTTGATCCCACAAAATTCAATAGTTATGACTGTAGTGCCGATTTCATTCACGTTTGACACTTGACCCATCTGCAGCCAACTTCACAATCTAGAATGCCCATGGAAATGATGGTTCAAATCATTCCTATTTACGAGTTAGGGCAATTAAGAAATTTTCAGGCGGCAAATGATGACGTAATCGATTAATCTCGTATGAATAAGGTATGATAAGTTTTGCTGTTCGTGACTGAAAATCCGACTAAGCTCTAACTGAAGAAGGAACAATCGGAAGTAGAAAGCATAACCTTCTGGGTGAGGAATACAGGCTGTTCCGTCTAAACCGTTCTCTCATACTTTTCATACTTCATAACAAGATATCATGTAGAAAATCAATCAAGTAAAATGAATTGGTACAACTGTTTCAACAATAAGTCTCGGAAGTTTATTTCAAACATTATTTCATTCATGAAGAGTGTGCTTTGGACTGTCAGATAAGTGTTGCTAGTGAATTAGATTTCTTGTCAGTGAATGAATTTTTGTACGAGTTCATTGTCAATACTTTGTCGATTGAAACGCCCTGTATCTTGTTCCACGACAATATGTTATCAAGGCATTTTTGGTCCTATTGCCATATTTTGGTCCAAACAACCCGACCATAGCCTATGTCCCAATAGTTATGACTCACCCTGTATACCGAGACCGATTTTATGTCTCCAGATGTCTCGAAACTCGAACCCGATAGTAAAACAGATAGAAAATGTACGATTTGGATATCCGAGCTCTGGAAACTTTGTCGTATTCGATTCGACGAGCAGGAAAAGTTTCGCAGTAAGATGTGCTGATGTTTACTCCCGCCTTGGAAACGTTCAAGTTTTCTTCCGAATGTGATCCAGTTTCCTGTCAAAATGCAAATTTTCAAGAGTCGCCATGTCACTATACTTCCTGGTTTTCATGTCTACACGGCGAAAGTCAAGGGCATTGTCAGATTCCAACAATGTGTAATGAACGGGAATGTTGACCAAAATTTACGAAGGCGCTGAAGGGCCACCTATACTTTTTTTTTTCGAATCCCGACTTTAAAGTCGGACCCCCGACTTTAAAGTCGGGGGTCCGAGATTAAAGTCGGGGGTCCGACTTTAAAGTCGGGGGTCCGAGATTAAAGTCGGGGGTCCGACTTTAAAGTCGGGGGTCCGAGATTAAAGTCGGGGGTCCGACTTTAAAGTCGGGGGTCCGAGATTAAAGTCGGGGGTCCGAGATTAAAGTCGGGGGTCCGACTTTAAAGTCGGGGGTCCGAGATTAAAGTCGGGGGTCCGACTTTAAAGTCGGGGGTCCGAGATTAAAGTCGGGGGTCCGAGATTAAAGTCGGGGGTCCGAGATTAAAGTCGGGGGTCCGACTTTAAAGTCGGGGGTCCGAGATTAAAGTCGGGGGTCCGACTTTAAAGTCGGGGGTCCGAGATTAAAGTCGGGGGTCCGAGATTAAAGTCGGGGGTCCGACTTTAAAGTCGGGGGTCCGAGATTAAAGTCGGGGGTCCGAGATTAAAGTCGGGAGTCCGAAACTGAAGTTAGGAGCTAGATTATATTCTTTAAATATGTGGACAGAAATGAATATTTTCCATTGTTACTCATCAGTTTGATGTCAGCAACATGCTCCTGAATTTTCTACATGTACTCGAGAAACACCCTGTACGTTTATGTACAAACAATAATTTTACATCCATTGGATAATCATCACATAAGGATCAGTCAAAATCCTCCCTTTTGGATGTACACTGAATGTCAAATAATGGATCACACCTGTACGATCATTATCGTACGTATAGGGTGATTGTATATATTCCACTTCATAGCTGAGAATCTCATTTGTTTGTTCAAAGAGTGCAAAAAGATTACAATACAAAACATATATTTTCACAAATGAACTACCCTGAATGTCATTTCGTCCTTGGATAGAGCTCAGAAAGATGAGTTTAATGATATATGATCACATTTGTAGGTATATGAAATCACCCCTTCCGGGCTATTTTCATAATCTTCTTCAATAAATAGCCAAATTTCTAAGCCTTATGAAAACGTTGAGAATCAAGTTTTCAATGCGCAGTTTCCATTATGAATTAACTGATTATACAGGGTGGTCCACGGTGGATGGCCTATTAGAAGTATCTGGAGAACGAAAAAACAGAACATTCTGAAAATTGGGATACTTTGATAATTGAACATTTTCTATCCCACTAGAATATTTTCATCGATACAGTGTTGCCACTTCTATAAGAAACAACTAGCAACTTCGCTATTTTGAACGGAGCACCCTGTATTCTATTGCATTATTAGATTCCTCCTGAAGAGCTGATTTCATCAATCTTGGGATCTAGCAGGAATGATTACAGAGATATATGATGTTCAAAATCGAGATTTTTTAATTTCAGGATTTTTTGTGTCGAAACTATTCATTATCGATCGAAACGACTAACATGTCCCTATCTTAACTTTTGATTCACTAAATACTGGAATTTAATTGGAACAAATACAGGGTGCTTCAAGATTCAGAATTCTGATCACCCTGTATCTGTTCCAATTAAATGTCAGTAGATAGTGAATCAAAAGTTAAGATAGGGACATGTGAGCCGTTTTGATCGATAATGAATAGTTTCGACACAAAAAAATCCTGAAATTCAAAATTCTAGATTTTGAACACCCTATATCTCTGTAATAATCCCTGCTAGACCACAAGTGTGATGCATCGATGAAATCAGCTCTTCATGAAGGATCTAAAAATGCAATAAAATACAGGGTGCTCCATTCAAAATAGCGAAGTTGCTAGTTGTTTCTGATGGAAGTGGCAACACTGTATTGATGAAAATATCTTAGACGGATAGAAAATGTTCAATTATCGAAGAATCCCAATTTTCAGAATGCTCTGTCTTTTCGATCTCCAGATACTTCTAATAGGCCATCCACTGTGGATCACCCTGTATATTATTATGTTATATTGATATTTTGTCAATATTGAGGATATTCGAATTAAACAAAAGTGATGACGTATTTTGCAAACCGATCATCTTCTCGGAATTTTCGAATGTATTCAATTTCATTCTTGGATAGAGCAAAGGAAGACGAATTCAATGATATATGATAGATATCATAGAATGGGTCTGAGAACACCCGTTTCGGACTTATCCATGAAGTCCGAGATTAAAGTCGGACCCCGACTTTAATCTCGGACCCCCGACTTTAATCTCGGACCCCCGACTTTAATCTCGGACCCCCGACTTTAATCTCGGACCCCCGACTTTAATCTCGGACCCCCGACTTTAAAGTCGGACCCCCGACTTTAATCTCGGACCCCCGACTTTAAAGTCGGACCCCCGACTTTAATCTCGGACCCCCGACTTTAAAGTCGGACCCCCGACTTTAAAGTCGGACCCCCGACTTTAATCTCGGACCCCCGACTTTAAAGTCGGACCCCCGACTTTAATCTCGGACCCCCGACTTTAAAGTCGGACCCCCGACTTTAAAGTCGGACCCCCGACTTTAATCTCGGACCCCCGACTTTAAAGTCGGGGGTCCGACTTTAAAGTCGGGATTCGAAAAAAAATAGTATAGGTGGCCCTTCAGCGCCTTCGTAAAAATTAATACGTAAACTCGAATTAGGAAGTGGAAATTTGTGTTGAATATAGTAGTCCAATAATTTTTTTTAATGAGAATGACTGAAATGACTAGTTATTACATGATTTCAGGTATTGTTCGAGGATCATTTGGTTGATAGAAAATAGGTTTATAACTAATTCACCTTAACGAATGTTCAAATTTGCACAACTTGATATGAGCACATTTTGACAGGGACTAAAGACTAAAAATTCAGTTTTGAAATGGATAACCCAAGTGAAACACATATATATATGCATTAGTGGGCATTATTAGGAGAAGGGGTTGTGAGACCGTTAAAATGATAGCAACTTGAGAAATATAACATATATGCATCCAATTTTATAAAGAATATTCATATATAATTGAATATATGGTCGAGCACATATAACTTGAGAAGTTCAGATCAGTTGATATTATAGAAAAATTATCAGCCATTAGAGAAAAATGCTGATAGTAATAGTTTTATAAATTAAGTTGTTAAGTGAGTTTACAGTTTCATTATCTCAATTTACTTTTGGGCGGTAAAGCCATTATCCTCACGCAAATTACAGAAGAATGTCAAGTTTTATTGGTTTGCTGAATCAAATTGGAAATTATGAGTTCAATGTATTATCCCTCTTAATATTAATGGCTGTTTTTCTCACCAAGTTTCACTATAAAAGCTCTAAACGCTGGCCACAAAAATCAGACTTGGATAAGTCTCAGAACAGTCTGGAGTTAGTCTTAGATAAACGACTATTTTTGATCGTAGAAGCTGCTGGTGGAGTTTGGCAGGGTAATTTCAATTATATTGATGCATCATGGTCAAGGGTAGTCGATATTCCCAATTCATTATCGCTCACCCTTGTGAGACGAGCCTATATGAGCATAAGCCTCGAGCTTTCCCTTTTGACTCCAAAAGGTACGATAGGCAGGGTTGTGTAAATTTTGTAACTGTCTGGCCAAAACTAAGGGATGATCTCGGGGATGATCATATTCAGCTAGACAGCTCTTCGTTCTCATCACTTATGCAGTTTTAATCACACAGCATAATACAGTGAAATTGGCCAATCTGGCAAGCCGAACATTGCCCGCCCTTGAAAAATTAACGCGCTGTCCATCCCCACTCAATTTCAAACGACTAATACGTTTTGAATTATTCAACCAGAGACATGTTGTGTGTACTGTGTGTACCTACCATAAAAATTTCAGGCTTCGTTCGCGAGATATAAGGCGTTGAAGTTGAGAATATGGATAGAGTATGTATGACCCTTTAGTCATTTCCATACTAATAACATTGAATTACTTGATCGTCAGATAAAATAGTACTTCACAAAACAGAAGTGAATATAATCACAAAACTACAAAACTACACAAATATAGTATAAAAAGTATAACTAGGGAAGTGTGAAGTGTCTATCACAGAAGTTCGAGTTCATTATTCATGCACAGATCAAGATACTCCTTTGATCGTATAAAAGCAGTTTTTAAGTAAGACAGCTTTGATTTCATTCTTAAATTGATGAAAGTTCAGGCACCTTACCTTAGAAGATAAGTATCTTATTGTAGAGGTGCAGATTTACAGAGTTCCTTTTTGACATCTGTAATCTGAGCTTACAGGTATTATAATCAAGTTGCCATTGCGAGTGGAATAAGGGTGCAATTCGGATTGAACCGTTTAATTATTTTTAGTATTATGGATTTCGAGTACAGATTTATAAATAAAAAGTGTAGGAAGTGGCATGATTTGGAAACCCACAAAAAGAGGGCGACAGTGCTCGCGAAAATGCACTCCTGTCATTACTCTAATAACTGTTTTTTGCAACATGAAAATTTCATGAGAATGACCGTGAGATAAATTACTATGGAATAACCCATAGTAACAAGATCTGAGAACATGTGAACTGACGCAATATTCCTTAAACGTCGGAAGAAAAAGGTTATATTAGGTAACATTCTGTTATAAATAGTTAAAGACCCCATTCCATGTCTTTTTCATCCCATTCTACAGACACTAATAACTGCGGAACTCCAATCTCGAGGCAATAGAAGAAATCCCTGAAGATACTTTATTTCCAGAAAGCGTATTTCCAATATAATAAGTCATTAAAATCAAGAAACTTCTACCACGAAGCGGAAAAAAGTTATAAGATGGCCAATTTATATGAAAGTCTATATGAGTCGATGGAAAGAAACATCAGAACAAAAATAACTTAATTAGTCGACTCTTGAGCATATCATCCTCATATATAGTGTGTCCCGCTTTTCATGAATGCACCCTAATATCTCATTTATCAATTATGCGATTTTATTGACATTTTGGTGGTGATTGTATGTTAGAACATTGAAGTATTCAGCAGATTGAAGGGTTTTATTCACCATTGGGGTAGAAAAAAGGCCTTCTTCATCAGATTTAAAATCAGCATCCCCAAAAACCCCTGAATTCATATTTTCGAAATCTCGAAAAAAATTTAAAATCCCCCTTTCCATGACTACTCCCTGAAAATTCAGTTGTATTATAGTATATTTATTTTGCCATCGCAAACCAAATCAAGAACTCCACCACACGACACAAACGACATCAAATGCACTTATCTGCGTACAAATTTTATTCAAACAAGAAATCTCCACACTCTTATTATTAGGGATAAATATGACTTCTAGAAATAATGAAATACAGCAATACGAGTGATATGTTGAGTGAAAATTTGAAGAGAAAAAAAAACGATTTTACACAAAGTAATGGCGAAAAAACTTTAAAAAATGCCCGATATCACGTTGGACGATGTTCTTCCATTTCAAGCGACCAGGACCCCGTCTTCACGTTTTCTCAAATAGAAGAGATAAAAGTATGAATATGATCGTAATTTTACAATGTTTTCTTGGTGCTTTCTTGTGCAATGAGTCACTTTTACGAGCTCGAGCTCTAGAGACATCACAGTAGAAAGGACCCAGTATAGAAACTGATATAAATAATTGTAGGCAATCACAATCTAGGAACAAGCCTCGCCTCAACCTTGCTGACAATGACTCGTATGTATTTCATTAGGTCTATTTGTCCTGAAGTTCTGAATGGAATGCCGAAACTCCCCACATCAGGTTAGGCAATGCAAGACAATAGAGTGTCGCCCCAATTACTGTTTTGTGCGTAGCAACACGACTTCCAATCTTGACAACTATTCATTAATAAAACCCCTCTTCTGAAATGTTATACGCCAACGGAATGCCTCATTATGACTTGCGACCAACAGTTATGAGATTCCTCAGAAGGATATGGAGGATGAATCATGGCGAATTACATTGGCAGGAACTGGTGGAGTGTATTTCTCCACTGAGTGTATATATTTACTCTGTTTAACACATGCGAGTGAGAAGGAAACATATACATTGAGTGCAGAAACACTCCATTAGTGGTTCAGACCAACGAGGGTCAAAACAAACGTACATGCGACTTCGCAATACAGAGAATCATTACATAACTTGGCACCATAAAGATAGATACGTTAGTACTTACACAATTATCTCTAGAATACGCAGGGGATGAACCATAGTGAGTACGGGCTGATCAGATCCATCTAGAGTCACTGGATGGTATTATACCATCCAGTGACTCTAATGTTAGTCACTGTTGAGAATGAACAACATTGAATTCTCATTTTATCGAATTAAGGTGATTAAAACTTTGTGAACCATGTAAGGTGAGTATTTTGAATTGCGTGTATTTCACAAACAGAGTAGAACTAGTAGAACGAAAACGAATACCTACCTAGTTGAATTTATTGACAAGACGATGGGATGTCAGATCATTACGCCATCCTACTGTCATTATTTCTCTTATTACTCGATTAATCACAATAATGTCTGGCATTAATTGTTGAAAATCGAGTTATAGCAATGTATGAATGACTCCATAGTTGTAGATAAAATATTAAAAATCATCAATTGTTGATGATTATACCACAGTATATAGTACATTTGTGCAGGTCAATATACCTATAAACAAGAAAATTTGAACATTCAAACTTACTTATGAAAAGAGGATTCCTGTCTATTCTTTTCTCCGCAAATACTGCATTTCGTTCCACTATTAGACATGGCAATTAAAAAAAGTTCAGTTTATGAAGAATAAACGAAAACACAAACACTGAAGAACAGTAAAACTAAAAACGCAAATATTCGAATTTCAATCAAAATCAATCACATACACGCTAAAACCATATATTATCTACTATTTCTATATATAGCGCGTCGGCTAAACGATATCTCGTGAAAGGATGATACACCGTGTCTCAACAAAAATGGGACCAAAATGAGAGGTACTCTTCGAATCTATAGGACGGAAAGTGAAGGATGTAAAATTTTAAATGTATTATTTTTCACTACGTCGGCATCAACGCCTATTGGTGGATTTCATTACCTATAGAGACAGAAGTTGGTCCCGCTTTGAGGACAGCTATGCTTCATACATGAGGAGTAGATATATGGCTAAAACTAGGGTCCCTTGATGAAAATCAAATATCTGTCAGTCTAATTCTGTGATTTGATTTTGAAAAAATGCGAACTTAGTGGTTGTTTATTAGTTATTTATGTAACCGCGAAGTGAAATAGAAGATAAATTGACTTGCAGTTCTTTCACTTCATTCTCGGAGACCATGTTATTGGCTTAAAGAAGATCCGGCAACTATTGCCTCCGAGTTCAGTGATTTTTTCGTCAAAGCTCCTATCGAATTGGTTAAACAGATACCTCCAAGTAATAATTGGGTATTTGATAATGAAAAGGATTTCAACCCTTACACAATGTTTTTGAACCCATTTACGGAACATGAATTACTCTCATTGTTAGAAAACAAACTAAAGAATTAAAAAATCGTCTGGTCCAGATGACATACCGATGTTTATATTGAAAAGAGTTCTTCCGTTGATAATATTACCATTAACACATCTGGTAAATACGTCATTTGTGAGAGGTGATTTTCCACACAAGTTAAAGTCACTCCTATTTTCAAATAAGAAAGTCACAACGACCCTTGTGGAAGATTATCGTCCTGTAACAGTCCCTTGTGGACTCTCGAATATGCCTTTTTGGAACGTCCTACCTAATTCGTTTCTTGATAAACATTCCGTTTTGAGTAATAGGCAGCATCGATTTTGTTCTGAAAAATCTACGAACACAGCTATCTTTTCACTTCACTACCGGAAGTGGTAGTGACTTTTGATTTTTAAATGGATCACCTTGTTTATCATTGTATTTTCGAATTCAGCATAATTTTCTGAATCCAATGATACCATATAAGTGATATTTCAAGATTCAGTATTGATTTGAATTTCACTTTTTATTTTCCTTCTGAGTGTGCCATGACTAATTCGATCGAGTCTGATGTAGCTACTCATATCAACAGCTCAGCTGTAATGTAAAAACAATTGAATCCTGTCAAAAATGTCAAATTTCTTGATTTATCTAAATTAAGTTCATTAAAATGGTTTGGTATACCATGATCCGGTTACACCCGGTATATTAGAATTTTCTTGATATGTTCTGATATCTGCAAGGAGCAGAAAAAATCAATGAATTGGTCTACTTTTTGACATTACAGCGCCAATTTGAAAAATAGATTTTTTATTGAACTCGTAATTCAAAATCCAATTTTATTAAAAAAAAACTGACCAGTCCTCAAATTTCAACTTAATTAGAACTGAATTAGGTGATTTTCGAGAAAAAATAGCACCTGTATACAAAAATATTATTATTATCATCATTAGTCATAGATAAAACATTTTTTGTTCGGAAATTAATCGTTTATCAGCATGATTCAACTTATCAGTCATTCATCCGGGACCAGGTGGTAAATCAAGACAGTCTTATATTAGATGTCATCACGAACGGTCGAATTTTGTGATCGACATCGAAAAATACGCGAAAGGAATTATTTATCGTTCCAAACTGAGTGTTCCCTAAAAACTGAGTGATCGTATTGATTCGTATATAGGTAGTGTTTTTGTATTCCTCATTCGATTCAATAATAATAATATCGGGATCGTGTATTGTTCTAGTGTTTCGTGTTGTTTCATCAAAGCCTCACTTGTTTCACGCTGGTAAGTGCAGAGAAATTCTCTCAATTTTTCCTCATATTTCTCCTAAATCGAGAATCAGTCGGGAGAAATCTATGAAAATGTGCATGCTCATATTTTGGTATACGCTCTTTTCATTTAAGATATGAACGGAACACCCTGTATTTTATCGCAATTTAAGATTTTCCCTGAAGAGCTGATTCTATCGATATGTCATACTTGGGGGTCTATCGAAAATGATTACAGAGATATAGGGTGTTCAAAATCGATAGTTTTCAAGTTTAGGATTTTTGTGTGTCGAAAATATTCATTATCGGTCAAAACGGCTCATATGTCCCTATCTCAACTTTTGTTTCACTATTTACTGATATTTAATCGGAACAGATACAAGGTGGTTCAAGATTCAGAATTCTGATCACATGCATATTCTCATGGATTTCTCCCGACTGATTCTCGATATAGTTCGTCGTGACATACCCTGTATGTTTCGTACCGTTTGTTGTATTTTCTCCGATCAAGGAATACTTTCTTCTGATTTTCGTGCTTCCTGTCCGAAACTCTATCTTTTAAGGATTTACCATCTTCAATAACTGTGATACAGAACGTAATCTTGATTTTGGCAAAATCTTCATCGATGGTCAGGTCATAACTTTTGAACCACTGTGTATAATCGATTGATACTTGGTAGGTATATTCGACTCATATTTATCATCATAACTAAATATGAATTCAATTTAGAATACAGATCCGTCTTCAGGCAAAACAAAAAACTTCTTTTTTTAACAGTGCGCATCCAATTTGAAAAATAGAATTTTTATTGAACTCGTTATTCAAAATCCAATTTTATTAAAACAAAACTGACCAGTCCTCAAATTTCAACTTAATTAGAGCTGAATTAGGTGATTTTCGAAAAAAAAAAAATAGCACCTGTATACAAAATATTATTATTATCATTATTAGTCATAGATAAAACATTTTTTGTTCGGAAATTAATCGTTTATCAGCATGATTCAACTTATCAGTCATTCATCCGGGACCAGGTGCTAAATCAAGACAGTCTTATATTAGATGTCATCACGAACGGTCGAATTTTGTGATCGACATCGAAAAATACGCGAAAGGAATTATTTATCGTTCCAAACTGAGTGTTCCCTAAAAACTGAGTGATCCTATTGATTCGTATATAGTGTTTTTGTATTCCTCATTCGATTCAATACTAATAATATCGGGATCGTGTATTGTTCTAGTGTTTCGTGTTGTTTCATCAAAGCCTCACTTGTTTCACGCTGGTGGATGTCATCACGATCGGTCGAATTTTGTGATCGACATCGAAAAATACGATAAAGTAATTATTTATCGTTCCAAACTGAGTGTTCCCTGAAAACTGAGTGATCGTATTGATTCGTATATAGTGTTTGTGTATTCCTCATTCGATTCAATAATAACAATATCGGGATCGTGTATTGTTCTAGTGTTTCGTGTTGTTTCATCAAAGCCTCACTTGTTTCACGCTGGTGAGTACAGAGAAATTCTCTCAATTTTTCCTCATATTTCTCTTAAATCGAGAATCAGTCGGGAGAAATCTATGAAAATGTGCATGCTCATATTTTGGTATACGCTCTTTTCATTTAAGATATGAACGAAAAACCCTGTATTTTATCGCAATTTAAGATTCTCCCTGAAGAGCTGATTCTATCGATATGTCATACTTGGGGTCTATCGAGAATGATTACAGAGATATAGGGTGTTCAAAATCGATAGTTTTCAACTTTAGGATTTTTGTGTGTCGAAAATATTCATTATCGGTCAAAACGGCTCATATGTCCCTATCTCAACTTTTGTTTCACTATTCACTGATATTCAATCGGAACAGATACAAGGTGGTTCAAGATTAAGAATTCTGATCACATGCATATTTTCATGGATTTTTCGCAACTGATTCTCGATATAGAGATAGTGTAAGCTCGCATGACATACCCTAGCTGTATGGGCTGTATGTTTCGTACCGTTTGTTGTATTTTCTCCGATCAAGGAATACTTTCTTCTGATTTTCGTGCTTCCTGTTCGAAACTGTATCTTTTATGAATTCACCATCTTCAGTGCATGATACAGAACGTAATCTTGATTTTGGCAAAATCTTCATCGATAGTCAGGTCATAACTTTTGAACCACTGTGTATAATCGATTAATACTTGGTAGGTATATTGAACTCATGTTTTTCATCATAACTAAATATGAATCGAATTTAAAATCCATATCCGTCTTCAGGCAAAACAAAATAACTATTTTTTAACAGTGCGCATCCAATTTGAAAAATAGAATTTTAATTGAACTCGTTATTCAAAAACTTCAATTTTATCACAAAAAAATAACCAGTCCTCAAATTTCAACTTAATTAGAGCCGAATTAGGTAAACTATCGATGGGCTTCGTTCCATAGAACAATTTGTTAACTATTTTAGATATTTTCGAGTGCTCATTACATTTTCACACACAAATTGATTAAGTATTTCACACTCTTGAATTTGTGTACGTAGATTCATATCCCGAAATTATTTATTTTAGTATTGTCAGTAATTTTATATACATATACAGGGTGTCCCAAAATTAGCATGCCAAACTTCACCAGCAGCTTCTTCGAACACCGGAGTTCTTTCTTTCATGTCATTTATTTTTATATCTATCCATTTTGATTATTTTCTATATAAATATTTTACACTCTTGAATTCTTGTTCGTACTTATTTTTATATTCCAAAATTATTAATCTTAGCATTTTCAATAATAGCTCGTCAAACGAAATTTATACTTTTTCACCACGTACAAGCAGCATTTGCTGGTTCTATGGGTTTTCTAATGTTTATTAACCTAATGTGAACTTGCTATCATTATTTCTTCCATTGTATTCTGATCCTGTCGAAATAAACATATTATTATCGATAATATACCAAATGTCAATTTGGATGCGCGCTTATAAAAAGTAGACCACATTGTTCATTATTTTCCTCTTCTTTCCAGTTAACAAAACATATCTAGATATTTTGGGAAAGATTATATTTTCAGCTTAGGTTAAATTTTTTCAAATCATCAGACTTTCCAAAATAATACTGTCAGTATATCCGTGTTCAATACTTCATCTAATATTTTGTATTGTAGGTGTCCGTACCTAAACAAAAAAAGAAAAAAAGAAGAAGAAGAGGATTAGGAGAGGGAAGGGGGAACAATGAAGGGGAAGATCAAGAGAACAAGAGAACATGAAGATTGTTTGGATATTTTTTTTATGTATTTTGAGACCTAAAAGTAATAAATAGTGACCAGTTTAATTAAACCTTCAATTAGGGTTCTACAACATCAGAAGTGGGATATAGCCTTGATAGCCTTTTAGATAAGTTGCGTTTAGTCAAATCCGCATTTTGATCATGTCCAGCAGAGATGGTGATCATCACTATCAGCCATCCTTGAACGGAGAAAGAGAAAACCAAATGGAATCTGAAAACGAAAACAACCACCAGGATACCGATCGTGATAATGAGAGTACTGACAGTCTAAGGAATGAGAGATTCCTCAGAAGAGATGTTAACTTCGATCTACAACGAATGTTTGATACTTTTTTATTGGAAACCAGGCGCAGAGATGAATTTCTTGAAAGAGTTGTTGAACGACTTACCCCATCCCAATTGAGTAATGTTCCTGCTAATGCCAATGCCAGTCCACCAATTGTGTCAAATAATGTTGCAATAATCCCAGAAGTACTAAGGAATATCGGAAATTTTAATGGAGACTGTTCCGCAGCTAAACAATGGTTGCAAAAATTAGATAGTGTGCAAATATTGCATGGTTTACCAGATAATTATATGCTGGAAACAGCAAGAACAAGACTTATTGAAGGAGCTTATCACTGGTATATGACCAAGAAGGACAATATCAAAACTTGGCAAGAGTTTGTTGATTGTTTCAAGTCAACTTTTGTTATCCAAGAAGGAACATCACAGAAGTATAAGAGAATGATAAATAGAGTGCAAAAGCGAGGTGAAAGCATTGACTGTTACTTCCATGAGAAAGTTAGACTGTGCTTAGAACTTAATTTGGATTTCCAGGAAGTGAAACATGAAGTGTTAGTTGGACTATTCTCAAAATCATTATGTGATTCAATGTTATCAAAATACCATTTTGATACTAATTGTTTACTTCATGACATGCATGAATTCATGAATATAGAAGCCAAAAGAAATGAAAGGTTTACTACTGGACAGACAAGTGGACAGAATAGAGAAAGCACTAGAAATAACATGAGGCAAAATGACAGACAATCACCAAATACACATTCAAATCAACCTACTGAAAATCCAAGGAATGTAAGGACTACTTACTTGCCACCAAGAGATGAACATGATCGTCCACTTTGTTTCAAGTGTAAGCGCTATGGACATACCACAAAATATTGTAGATTTGGAAATAATGTACCAAATAGCAGTTCTTCTAACAATACAGGTGCTCCTAGGGCTTCAACAAGTGAAACTCGTTTTAATGCAAATACACACAGTTCCTCTGTAATGAATATAAATACTGAGTTTAATAAGTATCATAAAGAAATCTGGCTCAATAGTGTCTGTTTAACTGCATTGATTGATACAGGAAGTAAGAAAACTTTGATAAAATCTAGCCTTGTGGATGATTCAAGTGATGACTCTTCTTTTAAAGTTGACAGTGAAAACATAGTTTTAGTGGGACTGAATAATTCTAGAGTATTATGCAATAAAGTAGTCAACATGGACATAAAAATAGATGGAAACTGTTTCAAAACGACTGCTGTTATTGTTCCTGATGATGTTATTAGGAATGATATGATTTTAGGACAAGACTTTTTAGACAATGTTACATGGACAGTAAAAAAAGATTGCATAATATTTGAAGCAATTGAATATTATGAGGACTCTTGTGAAAATGATATTTTTAACATTGATATGGAAGTGTTCGAATGTGAGAAAAGGGTAAACATAAACTCTGATATTGACTTAGTCTACCAAATGCAAGTGAAACAAATCATCTTGAACTGTGTAAAACATGTTGAAATTGTTGCTGAGAAAAAACATCCTAAATCATGTGTACAGATGAAAATTTTGTTAAAAGACAATGAACCAGTGAGATCTAAACCTAGAAGATTATCTTTTACAGAAAGAAAGACTGTGGATGATATTATTGATGACCTGCTGAGAAAAAATATCATCAGACCAAGTATCTCAGAATACGCCAGCCCCATAGTATTGGTTCCCAAAAAAAATAAGGAAACACGTATGTGCATTGATTATCAAGCTCTGAATCAGAAAACTTTAAAAGAAAATTTTCCCCTACCTGTTATAGATGATTTAATCAATAATTTGAGTACAGCAAAATTTTTCAGTGCTTTGGATTTAAAAAATGGATATTTTCATATTGATATGGATCCAGAATCTGTCAGATATACAGCATTTGTGGTTCCTAATGGACATTTTGAGTTTCTAAAAATGCCATTTGGCCTAACAAATAGTCCATCAGTTTTCCAAAGATATATAAACTATATTTTTGAAGATATGATTCGAAATAATAAGATACAAATTTACATGGATGATATTTTAATAGCAACAGAGACAATTGAAGAGAATATACTGATTTTAGAAGAAGTTTCTCAGCGAATTATGACACATAACCTTAGTATTCGATTAGACAAATGTTCTTTTCTGAAAACTACTATTGATTATCTTGGTTATAGGATAACTAATGGTAATATTTGTATAAGCCAAAACAAAACTGAAGCAATACAAAAGTATCCAGTTCCAACTAATCAAAAGATGGTAAAATCATTTCTAGGCCTGACCAGCTATTTTAGACGTTTTATTGGAAATTTTGCATTTATCGCAAGACCACTCACAGATTTACTAAGTTCTAATAAAACATTCATTTTTGGTGAGAAAGAAATGACTGCCTTTGAAACATTGAAATTTGCATTGACAAATAATCCTGTCTTAAGAATTTATAATCCTGATCTCGAAACTCAAGTTCACACTGATGCAAGTTCAATTGGTTATGGAGCAATCCTAATGCAGAAGTTTGAGGACAATAAATTTCATCCAGTCTACTATTATAGTGCTAAAACTACAGAGCATGAGTCGAAGTACCATAGTTTCGATTTAGAAATGCTAGCTATAATTAAAGCTTTAGAAAAGTTTAGAGTATATCTCTTAGGAAAGCATTTTACTTTGGTGACAGATTGTAATGCTTTAAAAATGTCATTGAATAAAAAGGAAAAGAATAGTCGTATATTTAGATGGAGTCAGAGATTGGAAGAATTTGATTATTCTATTGAACATCGACCTGGTACAAGAATGCAACATGTGGATGCTTTAAGCAGGTGTTATCCTATAGAAATTGATATGGAAGATTGGTTAGTAGTTGCTCAATCAAAAGACAAAGAGTTACAAGAAATAAAAGAACAGTTGGATAGAAATCAAGTCAGAGACACTTATAATTTGGTAAATGGAAAAGTTTTCAAAATGATTGATGGTTCAAACTTGTTTGTTGTACCAAGAGGAATGAGGAAGGAATTAGTGATGAAAGTTCATGAGGATATATCACATCTTGGATTAGACAAGACATTAAAAGAAATTAAGAAAAACTATTATTTCAAGAATATGAGGAAGTTTGTGAAAAAGTGTCTGGATAATTGTATGAAGTGTTTACAGTACAATTATAAAAATGTAACAAATGAAGGATATTTACATTCCATAGAAAAAGGTGATCGACCATTTGATACCATACACCTGGACCACTTGAAAATTCCAGAAAAGACTAAGCATGGTTATAAATATATTCTGTGTATAGTGGATGCATTCTCGAAATTTTCATTCCTAGAACCAACTAAGACAACAAATACTGAAGAAGTGGTCAAGATAATGAAAAATCTTATCAAAATTTTTGGGACGCCTAAGAGAATAATAACTGATCGGGGTAGTGCATTCACCAGTCAAGTATTCACCAACTATTGTGAAGAAAACAATATACATTTGGTAAATGTTGCTGTGCAAACACCAAGAGCTAATGGGCAAGTAGAGCGGTTGAATAAAGTAATAATGCCAGCTATATTAAAAGAATGTGAAGAGCCAGAAAGATGGACGGAAGTTTTAACCAAAGTTCAATTATCCCTGAATTCAACTGTACAGCGGAGTATTGGGAAAACTCCGGCAGAAGTATTTTTTGGATACAAAATAACTTTGAATAGGGATTCAACTTTAGAGGATCATATTCGAGAAGAAACAAACGTGAATAAATTTGTAACGGAAAGAGAAGTAACACGAAAGGAAGCAAAGGATAAAATTAAGAAGACACAAGACGAAAATGAAAGGAACTACAATAAGAAAAGAAGGCCACATAAGACTTTCAAAGAAGGAGACTTTGTAATGGTCAAACGTACTGGTCCAGAATGTGATATAAGTCCAAAGATGTCATCAAAGTTTGTGGGGCCTTATCAGATTACAAAAGTCCTGGACAAAGATAGATACTGTGTAGCAGATATTCCTGAATTCCGAATATCTCAGAAGCCCTACAACGCCGTGTTAGCCCCAGACAGAATAAAAGTTTGGAAGGATATTCAGAGTGAAGATGAAGCAGATGAGGAAGATGAAAGTGAGGAAGAAAGTGAAGATGAAGAAATAATTAGAATAATAGTGGAAGAGCCTGCCAGTGATGTTGGGTCAACATCAACTCAGGATGGCCGAACTGTAGGTGTCCGTACCTAAACAAAAAAAGAAAAAAAGAAGAAGAAGAGGATTAGGAGAGGGAAGGGGGAACAATGAAGGGGAAGATCAAGAGAACAAGAGAACATGAAGATTGTTTGGATATTTTTTTTATGTATTTTGAGACCTAAAAGTAATAAATAGTGACCAGTTTAATTAAACCTTCAATTAGGGTTCTACAGTATACTATATATTCTCTCTTTCCCCCGTATAATCACCATAGACTTCCCCCCCCCGTATAATTCCATTATCATCATTAGTCATAGATAAATCATTTGTTCGGAAATTAATCGGTTATCAGCATGATTCAACTCATAAGTCATACATTCGGGACCAGGTGGTAAATCAAGACAGTTTTATATTAGATGTCATCACGAACGGTCGAATTTTGTGATCGACATTGAAAAATACGCGAAACAATTTGAATTTGGTTCACACTGTTCGCTAGCCCAGTCCTTCAGCTATGAGCTCGTACTTCTTTAAAACATGAGGTTCTTTATATAAACTCGCTACAGGGTGTCACCTAACACTGTGAAAAATTTTTGAATTTTCAAAAGGATCCCAAATGAACGAAAATTTTTTTTTTCAACTTTGACAGCAGATCACCTCGAGACATTTTTCGAATTGTCTATTTATCCCTTTTACTTACAGAGTGATATCGAAAAATAAACTTTTAGGTTTTGTAGTCATAACTTTTCTACTTTCCTCAAGATGAACATTGCACAGTGTGTCTCACTTTTAATGAAAGCATTCCTGTATCTTTCGTATATTTGTTTAGTTAGGATTCTGAAATTTGCAGGAACGGTAGATATGTACTGAAAGTACACACTATGACCAAGTGGAGTCATCTTCAGTGATATACACTGCTTGCTAACAGTCATGGAACCATCCACAAAAATGAAATAGGTGAGTTGACTATTTTTTTTTATTTCTTAAATAGAATCATCACTCAAATAACTTTCGATTCCATATATTTTTAGAATTCTTCATTCATTTCAAGGTGCTGAGATCAACAATAATGCCACGGTAATTTTCAAATGACTAAAAATGTACCGCGATTAAAAACTGACGTCACGATTTCGTAAGTAGGGACAGGCCATAGCACAGTTGCCATATGTTGAAATACGATTGGAACTTAGGATATATTAGTTATTCAATAATTCATAAATTCTCAATTTTGTATTGGTTGTATTTCTAATTAGACATAAAAATCAATAGTCTCAAAATATTCCTTCATCTGTTGTGGCTTATTGTTTATAATACATTTGTGTTTATATTAATATTATTATATTAATTCACACTAGAGGATATTTGAGGTTAGAACGTGATAACCCGGCGCACGAATCGTGGGCGGTGCCTTGTCAGTGAGTACGTAAGAGATATATATGCTGATTGCTCGAAAAAGTCAAGAATAATCTTTAATATCATGGCTTACTCTTATTATGTTTAATCTCGTGTTTTATCCAAGGACAGGACTCTAATCTTTATGATAAATTGATTATAATTGGTGACTTGACACCGTTGCTTCATGAGTGGAAATGAAAGATTATTTTCTGCAGTATTGCAGAATCATTGCAGAGAAAAGTGTTTATCTGCCTGCCTTGTCTTCATTGAGATATTTGATGAATTAATGACAAAAATATATCGCGTTCCATCAGTTACGATTGTTGGAAATATTATTCAGGTATGTTTCAGATTCAACATCCATGTTCCGCCTCTCATGAAAATCAGTATTAATTTTTATGGACTTCGTTATTTGATGTCATGTTTATTTGCATATATGAGAAGCAAAGTGTTGATAATTGTCACTGAATTGGAGAAAACCATCCAGTCACGACGAATCGAACAAAGAATCCGCAAAAAATGGCGTTTAGAAACCCTCTCTACAAAGGAGGTAGGCGCATGGTGGGTTATAGGTATATACAGTGTTCTTCATTGCAGAGAAAATTGTTGTTTATCTGCCTACCTCGTCTTCATTGAGATAGTTGATGAATTGATGAATTATGAAAATATATCGCATTTCAGTTACGAATGTTGAAAACAATATCCAGACTTTTCATAGATTTTTTATATTATATGTTGGTCTCTCGATTCATAATTGAAATTGATCCTTAGTTTCAGATTCGAACAGCACATTGTTTGGCATGCAAGGTCCTTAATATATCCCACGTAATTGAACATGTGGAAAATGCCTACTGGAAAAACCATTATACGGAAAGAAAGCGGATATGCAGCAATCTAGTTACGGACGTTGAAAATATTATTCAGGTATGTCTCACATTCAACATCTATGTATTTCCTCCAGTGATATTTTCTGATTCAAATGTACTTCGATTTGAATGTGATGTTTAGTTGCAGATCCAAGAAGCAGTGTTTGATACTTGCCACTCAATCAGAGGAAACCATCCAGTAAATACGGACCGAGCAGACGATCCGCCAAGAGAACTGACGAGATGAGTATACTTTACAGAATTCAGATCATTATATTCGTACGGAAGGCGATATATTGATTACCATTCCAGATTCTCAAGCAGACAGATATATAGACAGATATTCAGCTTTATGTCTCTATGGAAACACGACAGGTACCCTTACGAGGGGAGAGTATCAACTCGGCGTTTATAAACCCTCTCTGCAAAGGAGGTAGACGCATGGTGGGTTAGGTATATACAGTGTTCTTCATCGCAGAGAAAATTGTTGTTTATCTGCCTGTCTCGTCTTCATTGAGATAGTTGATGAATTACAAAAATATATCGCGTTCCAGTTATGAATGTTGCAAACAATTTCCAGACTTTTCATAGATTCATATTCTATGTAGGTCCCACGATTCAAATTAGAAATTGATACTTAGTTTTAGATTTGAGCAGCACATTGTTTGACCTTCAAGGTCCTTAATATAACCCACGTAATTGAACATGTGGAAGATGCCTACTGGAAAAACCATTATACGGAAAGAAAGCGGATATGTAGCAATCTACTAACGGATGTTGAAAATATTATTCAGGTATGTCTCAGATGCAACATCTATGTATTTCCTCTAATGATATGATGTTTATTTGCAGATCCAAGAAGCAGTGTTTGATACTTGCCACTCAATCAGAGGAAACCATCCAGTAAATACGGACCGAGCAGACGATCCGCCAAGAGAACTGACGAGATGAGTATACTTTACAGAATTCAGATCATTATATTCGTACGGAAGGCGATATATTGATTACCATTCCAGATTCTCAAGCAGACAGATATATAGACAGATATTCAGCTTTATGTCTCTATGGAAACACGACAGGTACCCTTACGAGGGGAGAGTATCAACTCGGCGTTTATAAACCCTCTCTGCAAAGGAGGTAGACGCATGGTGGGTTAGGTATATACAGTGTTCTTCATCGCAGAGAAAATTGTTGTTTATCTGCCTGTCTCGTCTTCATTGAGATAGTTGATGAATTACAAAAATATATCGCGTTCCAGTTATGAATGTTGCAAACAATTTCCAGACTTTTCATAGATTCATATTCTATGTAGGTCCCACGATTCAAATTAGAAATTGATACTTAGTTTTAGATTTGAGCAGCACATTGTTTGACCTTCAAGGTCCTTAATATAACCCACGTAATTGAACATGTGGAAGATGCCTACTGGAAAAACCATTATACGGAAAGAAAGCGGATATGTAGCAATCTACTAACGGATGTTGAAAATATTATTCAGGTATGTCTCAGATGCAACATCTATGTATTTCCTCTAATGATATGATGTTTATTTGCAGATCCAAGAAGCAGTGTTCGATACTTGCCACTCAATCAGAGGAAACCATCCAGTAAATACGGACCGAACAGACGATCCGCCAAGAGAACTGACGAGATGAGTATACTTTACAGAATTCAGATCATTATATTCGTACGGAAGGCGATATATTGATATCCATTCCAGATTCTCAAGCAGACAGATAGACAGATATTCAGCTTTATGTCTCTATGGAAACACGACAGGTACCCTTACGAGGGGAGAGTATCAACTCGGCGTTTATAAACCCTCTCTGCAAAGGAGGTAGACGCATGGTGGGTTAGGTATATACAGTGTTCTTCATCGCAGAGAAAATTGTTGTTTATCTGCCTGTCTCGTCTTCATTGAGATAGTTGATGAATTACAAAAATATATCGCGTTCCAGTTATGAATGTTGCAAACAATTTCCAGACTTTTCATAGATTCATATTCTATGTAGGTCCCACGATTCAAATTAGAAATTGATACTTAGTTTTAGATTTGAGCAGCACATTGTTTGACCTTCAAGGTCCTTAATATAACCCACGTAATTGAACATGTGGAAGATGCCTACTGGAAAAACCATTATACGGAAAGAAAGCGGATATGTAGCAATCTACTAACGGATGTTGAAAATATTATTCAGGTATGTCTCAGATGCAACATCTATGTATTTCCTCTAATGATATGATGTTTATTTGCAGATCCAAGAAGCAGTGTTCGATACTTGCCACTCAATCAGAGGAAACCATCCAGTAAATACGGACCGAACAGACGATCCGCCAAGAGAACTGACGAGATGAGTATACTTTACAGAATTCAGATCATTATATTCGTACGGAAGGCGATATATTATATCCATTCCAGATTCTCAAGCAGACAGATAGACAGATATTCAGCTTTATGTCTCTATGGAAACACGACAGGTACCCTTACGAGGGGAGAGTATCAACTCGGCGTTTATAAACCCTCTCTGCAAAGGAGGTAGACGCATGGTGGGTTAGGTATATACAGTGTTCTTCATTGCAGAGAAAATTGTTGTTTATCTGCCTGTCTCGTCTTCATTGAGATAGTTGATGAATTACAAAAATATATCGCGTTCCAGTTATGAATGTTGCAAACAATATCCAGACTTTTTATAGATTCATATTCTATGTAGGTCTCACGATTCAAATTAGAAATTGATACTTATATAGTTTTAGATCTGAGCAGCACATTGTTTGACCTTCAAAGGTCCTTAATATAACCCACGTAATTGAACATGTGGAAGATGCCTACTGGAAAACCCATTATACGGAAAGAAAGCGGATATGTAGCAATCTACTAACGAACGTTGAAAATATTATTCAGGTATGTCTCAGATGCAACATCTATGTATTTCCTCTAATGATATTTTCTGATTCAAATGTACTTCGATTTAAATGTGATGTTTATTTGCAGATCCAAGAAGCAGTGTTTGATACTTGCCACTCAATCGGAGAAAACCATCTAGTAAATACGGACCGAACAGAAGATCCGCAAAGAGAACTGACGAGAGTATACTTTACAGAATTCAGATCATTATATTCGTACGGAAGGCGATATATTGATCACCTTTCCAGATTCTCAAGCAGACAGATAGACAGATATTCAGCTTTATGTCTCTATGGAAACACGACAGGTACCCTTACGAGGGGAGAGTATCAACTCGGCGTTTATAAACCCTCTCTGCAAAGGAGGTAGACGCATGGTGGGTTAGGTATATACAGTGTTCTTCATTGCAGAGAAAATTGTTGTTTATCTGCCTGTCTCGTCTTCATTGAGATAGTTACGAATGTTGAAAACAATATCCAGACTTTCCATAGATTCATATTCTATGTAAGTCTCACGATTCAAATTTGAAATTGATCCTTAGTTTTAGATCCGAGCAGCACATCGTTTGGCCTTCAAGGTCCTTTTTATATGATCCACGTACGTAATTAAAAATGTGGAAGATGCCTACTGGAAAAAACACTATTCGGAAAGAAAACGGATATGTAGCAATCCAGTTACGGATGTTGAATATATTATTTAGGTATGTCTCAGATTCAACATCCATGTAATTCATCTAATATTTATTTTCTGATATGAATGTACTTCGATTGATATATGTGATGTTCTGTTGCAGATCAGAGAAGCAGTATTTGATACTTGCCACTCAATCGGAGAAAACCATCCAGTCCTTACGAGCCGAAGAGAAGATTCACAAAGGGAACTGACCAGAGTAACCTTGCTTGGTATATTATGATTTGATAGTCTGACCATGTCTGACATTGATGTGCCATTTTTGATGAATATATGAATAAGGAAATATACTGACAGAGTACATTTCAAAAACTCATAAGGATCAATTCCACGAAGCCGCATTCTTTCAGAGATTTCATCAAGAATCATACCAAATGATGTTTTGAACACTATTTTTACGAAGAAGATCGATTATGCGAAATTCTGATCGACATTGATGAAAATAATAAAAAATGATTCGTTAGAAGCAAGACTCGATATTTTGGAAAAACATCGTGAAAGTTCAACATTTCCAAACAGTATCATGCCTCATGACATCATCTCCTCAAAAGACACATCAACTGGAAATTTCGAGGGAAATTTCAAGAAAGAGAAAGAATCAATTAAATCAATTAACCTACCAACTTTCTGGAAACATGAGCCTGCATTATGGTTTAATGTTGCTGAATCGATTTTTGAAACGGAAACGGAATAACTTCACAGAGAAAAAAATTTGGGAAATATGATTTCAATGTTGGACTGCAATATTGCGCTCTGGGTTGGTTTCGTAGGTCTCTATATTCATTCAGCTCAAACCCACTGAGTATTTTTTCAATAAGATTTTGATCTGGATCTGATTCTTTAGGTCAACATGTATTTATGTTTTTCCATATTTCATATTTAGTTCAAGATATTTGATCTGCCTATGGTTTTGTATTTGTAGGTCGCTCTGTATATGTTTTATCTGATATTCATCCGTCGCGAACACACTGAAGTATGTATCTAATCATTTTTCATCCAACTTATATACGTCAACTGTTACACGTCACCGGACATCAACTGCTATCTGTCATATGTCATCGGTCATTGCCCTGTATATGTTTTTTTCTGATATTCATTCGTCTCGAACACACCGTACATTTTTTCAATTTCCATCAATAATAAGATTTTTATCTGGCTCTGATTCTTTAGGTCACCCTGTATATGTTTTTCGATATTTCATTTAGTTTCAAGATATTCGATCTGCCTCGATCTGGTTTTGTAGGTCACTCTGTATAAGTTTTTTCTGATATTCATCTGTCTCGAACACACTGTATATGTATTCATTTTTCATCCAACTCACACGTCATCGGTCATCGGTCATCGTTCATCTTCATCTTCTCTTTACTTTTCGTTTTTCTGTTATTCCATAATCCCGAACGTGAACATAATCAGTAACCCAAAATCCCGAAACTTCTTTGATTGGATGGATGTCGCGACTGAGATGACAATTGACACTACACCGCGATCGGCGCGACCCCTCATTCCGCAAGATTCGCACATTGGATTCGCAAGATATATGGCAAGAACGCGGTCGGCCATTTTGATTTTGTGATTTGTGAAAAACAAAAAAAATTGCGTGAGTCGTGAACCGAATCTGTGTATGGTTCAATTAAGATTTATTTTTTCCTCTATCTGTTATTATAGAACAAAATACAATGACTGAAAGATACGATTCAAATGGAGAATACTACACTGACAACTTCAAAAGGAAAGCATCAGAAACCAATTACAATAATGATAACGCAACGGGTGATACTGAAGAAAATAATCAGCAAAACCAAAAGGCCAATGAGTATGTTAAGGAACTTCTTGCCGAAAAACTATTATTGGACCAGAGCAAATTCTCAAATGCGGCAAAATTAATAGACCAAGGTAAGTACCTACCTCAGTACCCACTTTCTGAAAATTCTGATTTTTTATACTTCCAGAGGTTTCTAAAGTTCAGCAATTAGGTAGAGTCCCGAGAGATAACAAGTATGTGGATATCTACAGAGAAAAGCCTATTAAGGTTACTGTGAAGGTGTTAGTACCCGTAAAAGAACATCCAAAGGTGCATCTTATTTCTTTTCATTCAAAGTAACAATTATAATCATGATATTCTAGTTCAATTTCGTTGGGAAATTGTTGGGACCAAAAGGAAATTCAATGAAGAGGCTTCAAGAGGAGACCATGTGCAAAATGGCTGTACTTGGTAGAGGGTCTATGAAAGACCGCAACAAAGAGGAAGAGCTAAGAACCTCTTTGGACCCCAAATACAGGTGCATACTCATCAGTTTTACTTACTATCAAAGTTAATTATACTGCTTCTTTCTAGTCACTTATCTGATGATCTGCATGTTGAAATATCTGCACTGGGACCACCAGCAGAAGCTCATGCTAGAGTGGCTTTTGCTCTAGCAGAAGTGAGAAAATACCTTATTCCTGACAACAATGACTTCATCAGGATTGAGCAAATGAGAGAGATGGAAATAATGGTGGGTGATCCTCATGAACACCCCCATCATGAGGACAGAGAAATGAGACCAAGAAGACCTCCACCTCAAATGATGAGATGTGAGTATCAATTTTCAACAGATACAATTTTTTTATTCAATAGCCTAACTAATAGGCAGAAACAAAAATGTGTGAAATAATAATAATAACATTTATTGATCTCAAGAAACATACAATGTTTATAGAGGGAAACAAAAAAAAAATCAAATGTGCAATACAATGAAAGATAAACAGTTCAATCAGAATTAATTGATACAAGGAAAGAGAAGAGAAATTATACCAAGATGGCCGACGGCAAGGTCGGTGTTCCAGATGACCCCAACAAAAATTTAAAAATTTCGCAAAATACGTTGTGTTTTTCGTGCAAACGTGGTGTTAAAGGCGACCTAAAGTGCCAAAAATGTCAAGTTTCCTACCATCCATCTTGTGCTGTTCGCCTGAAAGGTCTCAGAGTGATTAGTTATGAAGAAGTTATCTGTCCAGCATGTGTAGTGAAACATGACGGTGAACACCTTCTCAGTGATATCACAAAGGAAAACGAACTTCTTAGCAAGCTCGTCCTTGTGCTAATGGATAATCAAGAACTCCTAAGGTGCAGAATTAATGATTTAGAAACTCAAGTTGCTGAAAATCGCAACATTTCTGATCTAACCTCAAATTTTAAGAATGGTATTTCTGACTCATCGAATCTGGTTGGTCATGGTCATGGTCAAAGCAACCAGTCTAACCTTAACCACAACCAGTCATATGCATCAGCTGCCTCCTCACGCAGTGCCACTTTTGATGTCAATAAAAATAAGGCTTCCTCATTCAAGGATAATGGTAGGGCTGTCACTGCTGTCAGTAGTGTCAGTGCTGTCAATGCCAAAATGAATTCATCGAAACCCAAGAATATAATTCCTAGCGCTAGCAGCCAAAATACGGAGCAAATAACTATTCAACAAGTTAGTTCTGCTATATTAGAATCAACCTCAAGGGCAGCCATGAAAGACTTGCAAGATCTTGGTGATGTTGACAACCAAGGGCAATCTCATGCTGATGAGAATTGGATTAAACCTTATAATAGGCGCAATAGAAAGTTTCTAGTAGGTGACAATACAGAAACAGCTGATGTTCGTGCCATAACAAAGTTCGTTTCCTTTCATGTCACACGCTTACACCCTAGTACGAGTGCTGATAGCTTGAAGTCAATCTTATTGGATCAGTTTCCAGAAGTCACTGTGGAACCTATCAAATCAAAGTATCCCAATAATTATGCTTCCATGAAAGTGAATATCAGTCAGGATAATTACAAGAAGGCTTGGCGAAAGGACATCTGGCCTAAAGGTGCCTTCGTGTCTAAGTTTTTCCAGAAGAAAGGGATGCCACAGTCAGTAGTGGATCCCACAGCTGTTGCGTGAATCAAGACGATGAAACGGGTGTTATGCAGAGGAATGCAAAGAAATTTTCTAATCAGAAAGTGTCTCTCTCTTGTTATTATCAGAATGTGGGGGGATTGAAGTCAAGTCTTCCTGATTTCAAAAATCTTGTTCTTCAGTGTACCTATGATATTATTATACTGACAGAAACCTGGTTCTCTGATGACATAAGTTCATCTGAATCATCTATTCTGGGTTACACCATCTTTCGCTGTGACAGATCGACTCATACTAGTGAAAAAAAAACAGGTGGCGGTGTGTTATTGGCGATAAAAAACAATCTGAATCCCTCTTTCATTCAGTCAAATAAGCACTTAGAGCAATGTTTTGCCAGAATTACGCATGGTATTAATAAATTCATCATTGGTGGAATTTACATTCCTCCCAACTCTGCAGTTGACAAATATTTGCTCCATGCTGAAGAAATTGAGATATTGATGCAAAAATATGTTAATCATAATATTTTTCTTGCTGGTGATTATAATCTTCCTGAGGCAGTTTGGTCCAATAGCAAACGCGGTGTCAGTGTCCAGTGTCCCATAAGCTCACCTGCACTCACTTTATGTGAATCGTTTGGTTTTCTAAATCTTTATCAACATAATAATGTTCACAACAGCCGAAACGTTTTACTTGATCTGTTGTTTTCTAATCTTGATTCAATTTCAGTCCATCCTGCTGTTGATTTGTTACATCATAATAGTATTCACCATACTTCTTGCTTCTTTGATATTCCTACATGTTATGTTGATGATTCTTTGGAAACTGAAGAAGTTGTTTTGGACTTCAGAAGGGGTGACTATGACTCAATAAACTTACACTTATCCATGATTGATTGGGAAAGTTACTTGCATTTTAATGATATTAACACTGCGACTGCCCAGCTGTATGATGTTTTATTTTCTCTTATGCATACATTCATACCTATGAAAATTCTGAAATCTAACTATATTTTTCCATGTTGGTATAGCCCTGAGCTAAAAAGTTGTATATTTGATAAAAAATCTGCACATAAACTCTTTAAAGAAACAAACAATCAACAAGATTATGTTAATTTCTCTTTTCTTAGAAATAAATGTAAAATTTTAACTAATGAGTGTTACCGCAACTATATTTCAAAAATTGAAGATGGTTTAACAACAGATAGCAAGTCTTTTTGGAGATTTGCAAATGAAAAATCGAGAAATAGTTTTCCAAGTGAAATGTATTTGCATAACAAAATAAGTAAGAATGGCAGCGAAACTGCTAATTTATTTTCTGAGAATTTTTCTTCTGTATATGTTAAATCTGATGTAATTGTTCCCAATATATGTTATCATAATACCGTCAATGTTAATAAGTATAGAGTATCACTGAGTGAGGTGTTCGATAGGATTTCAGGTATGAAGGATGGGGTGTGTTGTGGTCCTGATGGAATTTCACCTTACTTTATAAAGAGATGCATTTACTCTTTGACCAGTCCTATATGTATGATTTTCAATATGTCTCTGGACCAAGGTATATTTCCAGACTTTTGGAAATATAGCTTCGTACGACCTATATTTAAGAAAGGCTGTGTTGAAGATATCACTAACTATAGAGGTATATGTCTACAGTCTTGCTTACCTAAAATGTTGGACTCAATAATTACAGACTTTCTATCTTGGGAGTGTAAAGGTTTAATTGTTGATCAGCAGCATGGATTCAATAAGGGTAGATCCACTGTAACTAGTTTATTATCTTTTCAACAAACAATTTTAAATGCTTTTGAGAAGGGATATCAAGTACACTCTATCTACACTGACTTCTCAAAAGCATTTGATAGAGTAAATCATGAACTGCTGATTGCAAAACTGAATGCATATGGCATCACTGGCAAATTGTCTGACTGGCTTCACAGCTTCCTAACAGGCAGGTATCAGTGGGTTAAAATTGGAAATTATGTCTCTGATAGCATCGCAGTTCATTCTGGTGTTCCACAAGGTAGTCACTGTGGCCCACTATTATTCAACCTCTTCGTGAATGATGTTGCGATCAACATTGTAAATTCTCAATTTCTACTATTTGCTGACGATTTGAAGCTATTCAAAGTTATTGAAAATGTAAACAATTGTTATGAATTACAAAGTGATATCAACAACCTTGCTGATTGGTGCAAAGCCAATGGAATGGATCTGAATCTCAATAAGTGTTCCTTCATAAATTTTAACAGAAACCGCAAATCTATAGATTATTCATATTCTATCAACTCTCGTGTACTTGAAAGAGTAACTCAAATTAAAGACTTGGGTGTTTTACTTGATGATAAATTATGTTTCTCCCAACACATAATTATGATCTCCATGAAAGCGCGTAAAATGTTGGGTTATATCAAAAGGACCTCCAGAGACCTCTCGATTAACTCATTTAAGTTGCTTTATTGTGCTCATGTTCGCTCCCATATGGAGTATGCATCTGTTCTGTGGAACCCTCACTATCAGATATATATTAACATGCTGGAGACTGTGCAACATAAATTCTTAAGATGTTCGGCATACAGACTAGGGATTCATGTGGAAAACTATTATTATGATTATCATCTTTTGTGTTCCATATTAGGAATATCCACCCTCGAAAGTAGGAGGATTAAAAGTGATTTATGCTTTTTATTCAAGTTATTGTCTGGTGAAGTTCTTTCTCCAGATCTTCTTTCTCACGTTGGATTAAAAACTAACTCCTCTGGTACCAGGTCAAATGATACTTTTCACATTAAATTTCATTGTCGTAATTATGGATTCCACTGCCCTTTAACAAGAATGGCGCGGAGTGCCAATAGTATGAATTTGCACTATTTTGGCATAACCTTCTCTGCCTTCAGTTCTGAAGTGGGAAGGCGCCTTGCTCTGTGATGCTCTTCATTTTTAATCACCTATATGTTTAGATGTGTACCTATATAATGTATCACATGAATGAATGGTTTTTAATGTGTATTTTTAAATTGTTTATATTGTACAATTCTTGTAATGGATCTGTCCGTAAATAAATAAATAAATAAAAGAGTTAAATTGATAAAATCGATTTTTTTCTGTCATCTAAACAGGCAAGAAAGTGAAGACATAAATTCATGGTCTTTGTTTATGTGAAATATCTATTTATTTGGCATGTTTTATTTATAAAAAGGACTGAATTTGTTGGTGTGAACACTGTGAACTGATTGTTGAGAAGGTTTTGATAAACAATGGTGATTTATTGTGTTGCCTTTGGATGCAAGAACGAGCAAGACAAAAGGAAATTGTCATTCAATGGGTAAGTTGAATATTGTTCAGATTTTTTGAAAATATAGTTCTTGAAATGATCATCAGTTAGGTGTACAATGTTCCTAGTCTCAGAATATGCTCAAAAACTATACCTATATTATTTGTTGCAGTTTTCCATTCAGACATTCTTGAATTATGGATTAAGGTAGTAGTTCGTAGAGAGAGTTGGGCTCCATCTAAAACCAGCAAGCTTTGTGGAGAGCATTTCCTGCCAACTGATTATTCATTTAGACATACCAGGTACTGCTAGGTTATTGAAACCAGATGCTGTACCCAGTATATTTCCTTTTCTCAAGCATTTGTTAATAAAAAATACTGATCCTTAAAGAAAAATAAGAAAACTCATAGGTGCCTAGTTGATTAATAATGAAAAAAGAAATATGTTTGCACCTCTTTAAAATAAAAAACTAGCAAGTAATTTATTTTTAGGATGCATCTGTGGAAGTTCATAACATTGGGTCCTAAGGAAGATGTTTCTCATATTATGGACTTTACCTATGACTTCCAGCTCCCAAGTTTCAAAGTTCATCAATAAAGAAACCCAAACTGTTCCATTGGAGAAGGATATTGTATTGAGAATTGTATTTTTTTAATTTTTAATAGGGATATGTTTGTAGGTCCTTAGGTACCATTCAAGAACCTCTTGTCAAATTTTTCCTATCGTTTTTCTCCTTCTTTTGATAGTGCTAAGACATTGTGCTTCGCTCACCCTGTACAATATATTGTGACATTTGAATGGAAATATATAATTTCAATTTTGTATTCATTTGACTTCCTAATCCTAATGGAAAAATAGTAAAAGGAGTTCCTCAAGAGTCAGTCTTGGGCCCAATTTTATTATTGCTGTATGTTAACGATCTGGCTAAATTGGATATATCTGGAACATTCACCTTATTTGCGGATCACACCATGGTATTTTGGCGTAATGGAAATCCGGCTACTTTGACTCGAACTATACACTCTGATTTAGAAAAAATAAAAAATTGGTGTGAATCGAATATGTTGTCGCTAAATCTTTCTAAAACAAATTTGGTCACATTTAAGTGGGATTTGGATCAGGTAACTTCAGGTTGCCAGACGGTTGAAAGTAAGCTTGTAACGAAATTCCTCGGTATATTTATTGATAGTTATTTGAAGTTTGACACACAAATTAATGTACTGAAAAAGAAATTGTCTTCTGGTTGCTTTGCCGTGAATGTCATATCTCGTGAACTCGGATTTTCACCTTCAATGACCGCATACTATTCACTTATGGAGAGTCATCTTAGGTATGGAATTCAATTTTGGGGCTCTGCCTGCCAGGTTTTATTGCAAAGTATATTCGTCATTGAGCTATGAGAATCATATTCGAAAAGAGGATTCGCGATTCGTGTAGGCCAATTTTCTGCAAATATAAAATACTAAATTTTTATTATAGAGATTGTTTGCTTGCTTCACAAACATAGAGAAAAGTTCTTGAATCGAGCAGAAAGGCATACATGAAAGGAGATGATACTTGTCCTTCCACTCCCCTCATCAACTTTGACCAAGCATTTTCAAATCTATAGAAGTAGACAGATATATAATCATTTACCGAAACAAATAACAGCAATCAATGATCAGAAGCAATTTAGGAAATCGGTAAAAAACCTTGTTATGGGAAAGTGCTTCTATAGTTTGGGAGAGAATTTTGCATATAGTTTCTAGATTTTCTATATAAATGTTACGATCTATATCAAGATTTTGATAAACTTTAGTTGTGAAAACACGTTTGTACCGTACCGTATTATACCCTTTATGTAAATATTTTTTAGTCTTTTTTCTTTTACAATTGTTCGTTTTTTATATATATGATATACCTTCGTCGACGAAATGTAATACATTTTAGACAATAAAGATTATTTCTCTCTCTCTAATTCTGTAAGAATAAAAATGAAATTTCATTTTTAAGTCAATAAAAAACAATAATAATTTTTTAATGATAATTGATTGCAACATTTTCCTTTTTGCTATATGAATATTTTTATTCAATCACGTAAAAAAGCAAAAAACGAGAAAATATTTCAAATAATGCGAGCGCTTCCCATTAGCGAACATAAGATAGAGAGAGATATGTATCAGTAAACACTGCGGGTTGCCTGAACAATATTTTCACCTCACTCGTCGTTCACAGAGGGTCCCTCCCAGTTGTTTATATTGAGTTCATTGCTTGCCTATTGTGAAACATGGTATTTTCCCGTAGCCGGGCCCCCACGAGCTGCCCCGCGCGCTCCCCCACCACCTTCTATGCGCCCCTCCGCCTCTGGAGGAGTGGGAGGAGGCCGACCCGCCTCTCAACCGCGCGGCGTCATGCCCGCCAAGACGAAGATCATGTCGATCTTGGATAGGGCGCGTGTCGCCATGGAGGAGAGCTACGGATACGAGGAGGAGCAGTATGAGGGGGGAGCTGGGGGCTATGAGGAGTATGTGCCTAGAGGAGGCGGAGGAGGAGGGTACGGGATGGGAGGAGGTGGTGGTGGTGGGGGGCATCACTATGTGGAGCCAGAGTATGAAGGGGATTACTACCGGCAGAGTGCTTCTAGTTACGGTGAGTTGGTTTTTCTTCTTTGTTATTCTAAAAGAAAAGATAGATACTTCGTTTCATTGTTGATCGGGTCGATTCTGTTTGGATCTGGTTATAACACAGCTAAGACAACAATATTATTATGTTCATAACACAATAGGTGCGTTTTGTTGTGCCATTACTCAATCTGGTGCTTGGCATTGTACAGGGTCACTCCGTATATTTATACAGCTTCTACAGGGTTCATCATCGAAGAAAGAGAAAAACTTCGAATGCACAAGTTGTAGGGTTTGTTCTGAACCTCCAGAAATTTACACCAGATGAAACAAATGAATATCGCTGATATAAGAAATTGGTACCAACTTCGTTATTTTCAATGAAACACCCTATATATTTTTCGAAAAAATTCAAGATCTTTTCTTCCTGATTCCAAAAATATATTGGTCATTGGTATTTGGTTCAGCCGTTTTAGATTTAGTTTCAATTTGATTTCACCAAACGACCGCCGATTTTCTCTGGTAAGTTCGGTAAGTTTGAATTGACGTTGTCGATTTTTTCTATTTCAGGTTTCAGGACATTATATCCATTGCTTGTGGTTACTGTGCACAAGCATTATAATAGAGACTTTATGTGCCATAACTGAAAATCAAATACTAGCAGAGCATGAATATTCGAAAAACTCTGAATATGTTGATGTAAACTATGAATCAAAACAGATGTATAGTGCTGATAACGAAAACTTAAAATATTCAGGACTTGCATCGTCGTCATGCCAGTCAAATGATTACATGACTTCACTAGAGTATTCAGTTAATATCCCATGTTTTCAAGAAATTCCAAAGTGTGAGAGTGAGAATATATCATTTAGTTTCCTAACAATGATAGTGATATTAAAAAAATATATTTTTCACAATGTAAGTAGTCATTACCGTGACTGGCATTCCGTAAATAAACCACAACCGTAGTCACTAGTAGATAACCACTGTCAAAATTGTTGGTACCGGCCCTGAAAGCATCGGTAACCTGGATTAATTAACAGAACATATCCATACTAGAGACAAATACAAGGACAAATATAATATGATCAGATTTGGAGGTTGAAAATATCAAATTTTTCTACAGTTCCAAATGTTTCAATTTTCTGGCGCCGATCCGTTTTCTTGGGCTCACTCATTCTATCACTTCCGGAATGGCACAACAAAACGCACCTAATATTACTATAGGTCGCGTGCAAGAACTGTCAGATGACCGACCCTGGAGGCAAAACATATTTGTTTACAAGTAATCGAAATAGTTTTCCACAATTATTTTGGCATATGAATCGTATTTTTCCGCTATTCATCAATTCGCTAATGCCATCACATTGTGCTGTTGTAAAATGCACAAAAACTGCAGCGGAAGATGAAGAAATCCGGATGGTACATTATGATTCAAAAGTAAGTACCTACTAACTATAGTCACTCACATAGTTTTCATTTTTGAAATTTGGTTATTTCTCTGATTTCTCATCGGAATTCCTTCTGCAATAGGATCAGCTAATAGAAATATACCTGAAATTTCTAGAATAATGCAAGAAGATTGGATTCATGCAATCAATCGGTAGGACTGGTCTGACATGCTGACGATCGTGTGTGTTGTAGACATTTTCAATCTATTAGCTGCATTAGCTTGTATTGCAGAAGTGGCAGAAGGCAGAAGGAATTTTAATAAGGAATGACAACATTTCATAATGCTAACTATGTGAGATTACTATTTACCTGAAAAATCATATTCCCTAGTCTCTTGCTGCATTTTTTGTGCATTGTACAACAGCACAATGCGAAGGCATGCTTGAATTAATGAATAACGCAAGAAACAGGATTCGTATGCCAAAATAATGTGAAAAACTATTTTAACCTTTCGATTCCCCTGTAACCAAATAAAAAAGTGAGGTTGTGTTTCAATAATTCACAGAAGAATGAGGTTGTGTTTCAATAGTTTGCCTCCAGGGTCGGTCTTCGTGCACGCGACCTATGCAATTAGGCGATCCGACCGAGGTTAGAGTTATTGCACTGACATTTTCAAAATTTTATTATTCAAATTAACAGATTGTTTATTGTATGTATTTGGTGAATTTGGTCGTCTTTGTGCAAGAGGTGCAAAAAACTCAATTCAAGCAGAATAGCTAGATCAACTGTCCATCAGGCAACTCAAAAGGATTGCTGGTGTCTCTGATGATATGCCGAAATTGTGGTCCCATAATTCCTCTACAAATTGAAACTTCAAGGAAAGGTTTTCGCTAAAACTGCACTTATCATGTGATGGGTTTTTTGTTCGAATTTTTTTGTTTGTTTCTCACGTATTTTTGTCTGAAAAACACGAATTTCATAATGAAAATGTGAACAAACCACTATTTATCTGCGTTGAATGCTTACAGCTACTTGCTCTTCTTATTGTGTCAATTAACACTATATACTCATGATGTACATCAATGACACATTTTTATATTAGAACACGAAATATGGTTTTTATCGCAAGTTTTCCATATTTAGTGAACAATCATACCAGATGACGGCTATTTAATCAATAGTCATTCCAAATACGAGATGTCAAATGTCAACAGATTGCTCTTGAATGACATTACACACGGCATTATTTTGACTTTTTCACTAAATATGAATTAATCACAAGAAAATCATATTTCTAGTTGACTCATATAAGAGAGAAAAATGTGTCGAACATTGTGATATATATAAATTGTCCAATGATGAAAAAAGACGGGAAATTGTTCAAAATGCGATCCAGAAGACAGGCGGAAAAGAAGGTGGAATTTTTAACTTTTTAGTGAAACATCTTGATAAATAATGGTTTGTTCACATTTTCATTCTAAAATTCGTGTTTTTCAGACAAATATACGTAAGTACCAAAAAAAACCTTAAAAAAAAACATCACATGATAAGTGTAGTTTTACCAGATTTTCAAGTAGTTGGTTACACTAGTGAACTTCACCTATTTTCTAAAAACAAAGAATCCAACTTACTGTGTGCACTTCATTGAAGTGATCACATGCAAGCTAAGAATATAAAGTTAGGAACTGCTTTACCATTTCTCTCAAAATCACACCTATATAGATAGATTGGTCAACTGAGAAATCAAAAATCATCAGGATCAGGAAGGTAAGACTTGATTTGCTCATTGTTGTTTTGAATGGTAAGTAGTCAAGAGGAATATTGTCTTTTCAACAAAAAGAAATATGCAAAAATTGACTATTTTGACAACAATTTTAGTTAGCCAATGACCTAAATTTCCAACTAAATATCTATTTTCATGAATGCCATGATCAGAATTCCATTGAATCTGGGAAATTAAATTAATGATTTAAAACTTGAATTCAGGAGTAAATAGTTCTCTCATCTTTGCTCACCAAAAAAAAGCAATAAATTCAAAATACAAAAAATTGCCTATTTAAAATATTCACGGATATTGGGTACAGAATGTCAAAAAGATAATAGAGATAGTGCATAATCATTATTTAAATTATTCAGGTCTAATTAAGGATAATTTGATGACTCATCTTAATAATAAAATGTCTGTCTAAATAGTGCAGTGGCCATGTCTGACTTTCCCCTTCCTTTCATCAAATATAGTCTGGTGAGAACCAATGAAAGTGGAATTGCATTTTTTTTTAATTTGACGCTTTTTTTTATCCAGGTTTTTATTATCATGATACTCATTTTTCTTCAATATATAGATGTACAAGGTGTTGAAATATAATGTATGTGTAAATGCCAAATCACTATATGAAGTGATTTTCATACATCAGTATCAGATTTCTTTCAATCAATGATCAATTTCATCATGAAAGTTGTAACAAAATATGAGAAAAAAATTGAGTACACTACTTCAAGACAATTAAGATGATTGAAATCCCCACGATTGCTATTTTGTAGCACTTTGGGCGGAAAAAAATGGTGCCATAGATTAGTATAGGTCCCTTGGGTCTTTCTAGAGTTGAAGTTATGTGTATTAATTTCAATGTTATCATGTATCTTGACTCAGTCAGCAATTTGAGTATACTCTAAAATGCTTGTACTATTTTTAGGGCGTACAGGCACAGGATTTGTCTATTGGCCGCGACCTACATCATCAGGTTTCAGGCGGCAACGGTATTGAGCAGGGTTGGCATCATTTATTTATATATTTTTTTCAATTTAACATTTGATTCGATAATTTTCATTCAGAATGTAATTCCTAATTGATAAGTAACTAAACTTATATTATTTATTTAGATAACAATAAAAAATGAAACAATGCTTACTTGTTTTGTTGTCTATGGATCTACAATTACTAAGTTGAAGCCACACAACCTGAGAAATTCAATGAAAAGTCGTTATCTGAAGGTATAATTATTGATAAACCATTTTTTTCAGTATCCCTTGAATGTAGCAAAAACAATTAATATTTCTTAATAATAAATTGTGCCAACCCTGATTCTGCTAGTTCAATTCAAATGTGGTGTCTACACTATCAGCTATTTAATCATCATTTTTTTGTTCGGTCTTTATTATCATACTAGGAAACGAATAGTTATTTATTATACAAGGGAAAAAAGTAGTAGATTCTAGGTCGAGGTTGTGTTGAATCCGTACGCGTAGCGAATAGGAGACAAAAAACCGTGAGCTAAAATCTAATATTTTTCCCGTTTATGAATACCATATTTTTTCTGTGATAGAAAATAGGACGAATTAATATTGAGAAAATAGATTATATTCAAATCAGAGAATTATCGACGTGAAATTTTAAGTTTTTAACAGGAATGGTCCGCTTCCAAATGGGTCACTCTGTATATCACCTTGTTGATATTGAAGAAAAATTGAGTTTGAAGTGTTTCACATTCTTCACTTCAAGGAAGACAACAAAAAAAAATGCAATTTCACCAACAACAAACATATTTGTAGTTCATCCTGGCCAAACATAAATTTTTCAGTTATCAATAAAATATCCTCATGGTGAATAGCTTATAACCCAAAAGGCAAAAAACTAAATTATAATTAATGTGAGGGTTTGAAGCGACGCTAATTGAAGAAAAAAGTTTTTTTCGTAAAAACAAATTACCTCTGTAAATGGTAGGTATGCATGATTCCTATTTAATTATAAAGAATGTGGCACCACTGAACTACTTGAAATTGTCCCTTTATAATATTTCAATCACTCAGTTTGATAGGTTATTTCACTCATTTCAAAATACATGTTTTTGTTTTGTACTCCACTTTCTCATTGTTAGTTTAATCAAAAATAAATCAAAATGACTGACCATGGATGTTATAATATTTTTATATTCAGTATTAAGTAATACTCAACACTAAATTTGAGCCAAAATCGTGATAGGCTCTCACTAATAATATGTATGGAAGGATTTTAGACCAATTTCGTATAACAAGGAAACACTTTTGATATGGAACTGAATCTAAACTCATGATCACAACTCAATCAATTAATTTATCAATCCTTTGGAACTTACAGGATTTATTGTCGATGACACCCCAATTTGGCAATAAACATTTTTCAATGCATCATTAGTTGCATAACGCAACGACTGCAAATGGAAAAACGACATGAAATTATAGTTTAATTCATAAAATAGCGAGTGAAATAAGCTTAACAAATACAGCTAGTTCTATTGATGATTGGCTAAAAAGTTCTTGAAACCAATTTGTTGCTTCAGGAAACCACATACTTCGCCCTTCGCTCCTGTAGTTGTTGTTGCCCAAAAAACATTATTGTTCATAATAGGGATAACATATTATGTTCATATATATAACGAAAAAAAAACAATCTGTTTCTAAACATCGAAGGGATTTGTTCGGGATTTGTATTCTGATTATTTTCAAATGTCAAAATGTGACGTTCGTTGTTTCAACCAGTAGCAATGCATAATAGGCCTTTTCATTTAGATGACAAATGACTATCTCTGTTTACATCTCGCATCCAACGACAGTGGCGGCCATTTTCACCGAAACACTTACACCACAGTACCACACTCCTCAGTAACGAATAAGTAACGTTTTTTGGAATTAAATTATTATAATACAATTAATACAGACCAGGAATTTAAAAACAAGAATACTATGTTGTTTCTCAATGACGAATACCCATGGTGGTTGACACTGTAGACATTTGACAGAACGTCAATAATACCCGCCATATTCGGAATGGCCAATCAGCATTTTGGGTTGGAACTATAGCCAATGAGACTTCACCTTCCCATTACCCAATACATTTTTGGATCTAAAAACGAGCGCATGCGTCTTGAAAATATATCTAGATGAAAAGGCCTATTCTAGCCAATCATTCAGAATTAAACTGATAACAGGGCATGGTCCTGGATAAAACCTTGTTAGCATTGAAAACTGTCAAAATTTATCATACTTACCAGTGTCCGTCATCTTGTTTTTTTTTTTCGACAAGTTCTCCGAGAAAACAGAAAAGTAACTTTCATATTTTCCGTAATAGAATATGAGTCGTGGATTGCAAGCGTATTTTTATCAAATTGGCGAAAAAATAATCTTCCCAAACACAACTCCCTCAAATTTTAAATCTTTCTTCACTCAAAACTTTTTTAGGCATCAATCGCTTTGTTTCATAATTTTTGCCAAATGAAAAATTGAAAAACTCGATAAAATTTGAAGGACTCGTGGTGTTACCTTCGATAATCATCAATACAATTATTGTTGTATTACATAGGAAAACAGCTAATTTCGAAATAAACACAAACCGCTAAACTAACCTAATTCTGTTTGGAATTATTGTATGTTATCCAGAATCGCCATCGCAAGCTCGCTCTTGGAAGAACTCTTATAAAGGGCCAGCTGGGCCTTCTCCCGCTGCAGGCCGACACGTAGGGCATGCTGACCCGTCTCGTTACAGGGCGAGCCCTTACTCACGCCCATCAAAATAAACTTAAGTTCCAGACAATTTTATTCGTAAATTTGAAATAATTAATGTAATGATTTGATCCCGTCTTTTTAGAAGAGTACCTAGTTTTGTACTCCTAAAATAATTTTTACGTTATTTGTATTTGAGTTGCTTAATCTATGACTAGTTATTCCTATAAATAAATTTTTTTGAAAAGGTCATATTGCTCATAACAACCAAATCTTGCTTTAGTTTCTGTTAAACACAATTAAAACTCATGATTATTAAAAATAACTCATTTGTCCTAACAGTTGCAGAGATAAATGGTTGATTCTTATCACAATACCATGTTGTATTACTCAATTTGCAAATCCAAATAAATTACAGATTGATAATATAATAGATGATAATTTGATTTGTTCATAATTCATCTACACTTTTTATTTGTAACATCCAATGTTGAATATTTCCTGTTAATTATTCCTTAATACTCACATAAATAATATGAATTGGCTGATGACAAAATCTTCTTTTTGATTATGATAAAAATAAAGGTTGCATTAACTTTTTTCGAATTTTTATGGTTTTGGGAACAATTTGAAATATAAATTTAAAATGGTTCTCTACCACTCTGCTACCCTTGTTATTTTATATTCAATGAAGATATTTTTGCTCTAGTTATATTGAGTAATGTCCTTTTATCAAAATAGTAAAAACTAATTGATCATTGACGTAAATGTATTACAAGTTATTATCCATTTCAAATAGCATAAATCCACTTTGAAAAGCTTATTAAAAGAATGTAGGTTAGATCAACTCAAATACCCTTAAATTTAAACCTTGTAGTCTTAATAATTCATATAGGTACTATACATCTATAAAATTATGTAATGTAATGTGGACGTTCAATAAAATTCAATAAAAAAAATCAGTATTTAATTTATTGAAGTAATACTTCAAACATATGGTTAAATAAATAGGTAATGTATAAAGATTCTTCAATCAAATATCTAGGTACTTAATTATTCCAAACTGCAAGATAAACAAATATCAGAAAATAAAGATAGATACTTGATGGAATGATTGATTCTAGAATATATGTATTCATCTAAGTTTTCCTCATATCTACCTAACACCACTTAGTACACCATGTCTTTATATGTGAAAATAATCATGAAAAAATAAAAACAATCATGAAAAACGAAAATAATATAGATCGTCACAATGATTCAACTCAACTTATATTACAAACCCTTGTTTAATATCTATTATTTTGCAACACTCCCCATGGATATTTTTTTTTATTATCAATATTTCCATATTATCAATGACTTGAATGACCAGTACTCAATAATTTTCCTACTTATATTAAGTTTGATCACAAGTCATAGCTTCCTATGTGATTTTTTGGTGGTTGGTTATTGATTTTTCAGGAACCTGATTCCTTGGCCAAAATATATATGGCCAGGTACTCTGATTCCACATCTGCTGCAATCCGAATGTTCCTATATCAAGGAGTAATCTACAAATATACCAAAGTTTTGTGATATTTTTTTAAATGATTGCTTTTTTTGGTCATATTCATATTTTACTTTTTTAAACAAAATATACATCAATTCTATTTCAAAATTATCCATGGAAGGAATACTTCAACTCAGGCTTGCCTGAATGGTGTAGAAAAATTAAACTCTTGATAATATATGAAAAATTTAATAAACAATAAAGCATAAAAAGATTTATAGATCCTCAGAATAAAAATCCATTCTCTTCAAATGATCTAGCAGAAGTTGCTTAGGTGAGTTGGATCAATAAATTCAGCATTATCAAAAGTTGAGTAGAAAATAATATTATCAATAAAATGTGCATAAATGGACTATTTTAACATTAGGTCCCTAAATTAAGCTATCAAATTTTAAGAACACAATAAAACCCTAATCTGTTGGATTTTGTACCACTATAAGAATAAACTCTTTATCAGGAGCTACCATAATTTCATGTTTCTTTGACCTGATTCTCAGAAATGTGAGATCATTGGAAGGATCTAGATCTCTAACCACACTTCTAGCTTTATCTGCTAGTGAACTTATCAGGCCAGCATACTGAACAGTTGTTGTGTTGTCCAATGTTGTTTTGATAGGTATGCCTAAAAAACTAATAATTCATCAAGGGGTACTGACATTTTGATCAAATAAACCTTCTGAGTTGACAACTATTGTTCCTACTACTCCCTTATGGGATTGGATCCGTTTCATGGTTTCCTCGACTTCGTTCGACTAAAAAAAAATTGTTGAATTGAACGTAATTATATTGTTGTTTTGAAAAACTTACCATTTTTATTAATAATGAAACACTTTACCACCACAACAAATACTTGGAACAATTTCACGTTTCAGAAATCTCCCTGAACTGACGTAAACGTCAAAATTGTCACTCATACTGTACCTAACCAAAGCAGGCATTAGCCTGCTTTGGTTAGGTACTTGAGCTACTAGATAATGGCTTGGGTTCGTCAAAGAGCAGAAGATCTGTATAAAAAAGAAGAAGAATTATTAAGGTTGACAATAATTCAAAATATTGAAACAGTTGCAGACTTGAGATAACAGAATGAGTAGAAATAGAGATCTTCTGTCCAAAATCGGCCTCCGCCTGGACGGCAGAAGACCGGACGAGCTCAGAAGGATCCGTTGCAAGCTAGGCGTTTTTACTGAGCCCGACGGCAGCGCCTATTTGGAACAAGGCCTCACCAAAGTCCTAGCTGCCGTGTACGGCCCACATCAAGTACGAGGGGGCAGATCGAAAGCCCAACACGACACTGCTATCATCAATTGTCAGTTTAGTATGGCCGTATTCTCCACCACGGACAGGAAGAAGCGTCCGAGAGGTGACCGGAAATCAACGGAGCTGTCTATGCATTTACAGCAGGCCTTGGAGGCTGTTATAAAGAGCGAACTTTATCCTTGGTCACAGATAGATGTGTATGTTGAAGTATTACATGCAGATGGAGGTGAATTGCAAATGACTGACTATTGAACATTTTCACTTATTTTGATAATTAATTTTCTAGGTATATACACAGCATGTGTTAATGCAGCTACCCTAGCTCTTATTGATGCTGGCATACCACTCAAAGAATATGTTTGTGCTTGTACAGCTAGTTTGGCCAACAATGATGTTCCTATGATTGATATTTCCCATCAGGAAGAAATTATAGGGGGGCCAACATTGACTGTGGCTGCTTTACCAATGTCAGGTAAAATTGTGTTGATGGAAATGTCTCAGCGTTTTCACATGGACCATTTGGAAAAGGTTCTGAATAAAGCTTTACAAGGGTGCAAGGATATTAGACAGATACTGGATGAGGCAGTGAGGTTACATGTGAGGGATATAGGCAGTTCTACAGGATGGGCTAATACAAGTTGAGGGGTTTTGACCTTTTTTTTATGGCAAGCTGGCTTGAAATAACATTTTTCTATTTGATTTTTTCCTGGATAAGAGTGGTCTGAGTCAATGCTGGAATTGAGAATAGATTAATCCACTTATAGGTGCAGTTTCTTTTTCTTTTGTCACTGATTAAGAGGTAATCCACTCTCCCAAAAATATACATGGATTGGACCTATATTATAGATACAGAATGGACATTTGCATTATGAGATTATGAGAGAGATTAGGAATATTGGGCCAATAACTTTAGATGGATTACATAGGGTCTGGACACCAAGTGTACACATATTGGACATAATGGTTATCCCCTGGACCCTGGTAAACATTTATGAAAATTGTGTAGTTGAATTGGGGGCTTACAACCAAAGTCAAAATGTCTATCAAAAGTTGAACATACTGTACCTATTTCCAAAATTCACTAGTGCTATTCCAGATCCCTCCTATTAGTCCAATAAATGAAGGATAAAAAAAAGGCAAAGTTAACGTTAATTACACACTATTTTCATCTTCCGGTTGGAAGTAGCTTTTGGTACCTCATTAAACATGAGACAAAGTTTGACTGGAAAACGCGTGCGATGGCAGAGAAAAAGGCCCCAAAAGACCAGGAAAATAGGTTTTCAGCCAATATCTCCTGAAATATGGCAGTTAGAGATTTTCGGTTCAGATAAGAATTGAGGTTTAGTTAATTTTCTACAAAAATGGTCCTTATCATTTTTCTCGAAAATTTGCCCGGTTTCGAGAAAAACGGCACGAAGCGCACCTGGAATAATGAGCTTCTGTGTTGTATGCCGGAGTGCACAGTCCGTGTATTTACACATCGGCGGGGGGACAAATTATTCAATAACTTTGTTGAAAATGCATATTTTCTCATGATTCAAAGTTCATGTGAAAGAGGAATTCTGCTGCTATCATACCCTGCGTGACCGCATGGTTTGTAGCAGACGACCCGAGCGCCACGTAGAGCACACACGCGGCGAACGACGGAGGAACGAAAGTAATAAATTAAAGCGTGTACATTTAGATATACTGTTTTTTTCCCGGGATATCAAAGGTATGACTTATATACATCGATGGAAAGGAGGGGATTCCCCCGTTACACTAGTTAAGGTGTTAAAATGTTACAAATAAAGAGCACGGAGAAAAAAAAACACCGAAAAAAAAGTGCGTTTTTTCCTTGACCCCGCTTTTTCTAATTTTATTGAAAAATGGACGACTTCGTATAAAAAAGTAATTGCCCAATCGAAAAGTAGACCTTCTTAATTTTCCAATGATGTATCATAGAAACCAATCGGATCATGTATAAATTTTTAATTGATGGTTGTTCACAAAATTTCCCCGCGCTCCAAAAACAGCAAAAAATTGGGATTCAATAAACAGACTAAATGAAAATTAAAAAAAATTAGGGTATACAAAGTTCAGGGATGACAAAGGACCTTATGAGGACCCATAATCAAGAAAATTTTGAGTAAATTAGTGCAATACAAAAAAAAAGAAAAAAATTCCTGGCGAGGTCAAAATTGACCGGGAGTAGAAAGTTTGACCCATGTTCCGATATGACCGAAAGAGTCAAGCGTGACTCAATTCACAGGGTATGATAGCAGCAGAATTCCTCTTTCACATGAACTTTGAATCATGAGAAAATATGCAGTTTTAACAAAGTTATTGAATAATTTGTCCCCCCGCCGATGTGTAAATACACGGACTGTGCTCTCCGACATACAACAGAAGCTCATTATTCGAGGTGCGCTTCGTGCCGTTCTTCTCGGAACCGGGCAAATTTTCGAGAAAAATGATAAGGACCATTTTTGTAGAAAATTAACTGAACTTCAATTTTTATCTGAACCGAAAATCTCTAACTGCCATATTTTAGGAGATATTGGCTGAAAACCTATTTTTCTGGTCTTTTGGGGCAATTTTCTCCGCCTTCGCACGCGTTTTCCAGTCAAACTTTGTCTCATGTTTAATGAGGTATTAAAAGCTACTTCCAACCGGAAGATGAAAATAGTGCGTAATTAATGTTAACTTTTTCCCTTTATTTATTGGACTATATACTCATGAAATTGATTGAATTAAGTCACCCATTTGTTAAATGTACATAATAGGAGTAGTCCTTGGAGCAGATGGTTATTGTTTTTTTTTATGTCTTAAACAGAGCCAATAGAATATGAATAAGTAGGGAGTAAAGTAGGTAGCTGGGTTCATGTTTCATGTTGAATTGAATGAGGCTTGGTTCAAAGGTAAATCAATATTTTTATTTATACAAAATAAGAATTGGACTTAAATATCTATTTACAATAAATTCAGTTAACCTATAAATATATATAGTTCAAAGTAAAATTGAATGGGACTAAATAAAAAGCTAAAATAGATCAACAATCTGTAAAAAAAATTGTAAGGCTCACATAATATTCCTATCTTTCATCATTCTCTCATACTTGCATACCTCAGTTTGGAGTGGCATCAGGGTGTCTTTCCAAAATCATAGCAACTCCCTGAAAAACAATGAAGAAAACAATCATCTTATTTTCATCAATTAAATTCTAATTGATCTAAGGTGATATTAAATAGATATGATTTTTCATAGAATGTTATGTTCTCAGAATTAGATATTCTAGGTTTTTTCAAGACTACTGAAATAATTCAATATTCTGTGTTAGTAGTCAGGAATATAGTTGTTTTTCCTTAGATATTTCAACAATAATGGGCTAGTGGACGTGGTAAATATAATCAGCACTCAATAAATAATGTGTCTATAGCTTCTTTGAAATTGTTGAATTTCAGAGATCATTTAAAACATGCCGTAGATGACCGCTATTTGACCATGTTCTGGGATACATGGTGGGGTAAGTTGCTATACTATTTCATTATTGGTCAGATAATCTTCCATTCCTACTCATAAAGCTAGGTTGTCAGATCACCAATTATTATAATCAAGTTATTACAAAGTTAAGCCCTATCATAGAATAAAATTACATCCAAATAAAATATGTCATTTATTTTGACCTAAAAGGAGGATGCCTTGATAATATAGATCTGTGACTTTCTTGAGCAACCAGCTTGTCAAAATATTTCTAATACTCCATAAAAAACATGTAAATATTAAATATTGAGTTGGCAATGCTGTGCTGAATGCATAGAACTGACAAGACAACGCCGACAATCCTGTGTTGTCACGTTTACCGGACCAAATATCCCTAGTGTGAATTTACAAATTCATCACGAAATCATCGGGTCAGTTTTCATTTGCGGTGAATTTCTAGCCGTTTAAAAATTACCGTAGTCCACTCGCATAATCTTATTGTTCAAAAAACAATGGAAATTGTGTCAGTTTTGATTTTTTTTGTGATCATACCTGGCCTCCAGCAGCACATGCCGCGATAAGCCCGAACTGTCCGTCTTCTCTGACCAACCTGTTGGCAGTATGCATGGCCAGCCGGACGCCGGTGGCTGCAAAGGGGTGTCCTATCGAAAGAGAGCCCCCCCAGTTGTTGAACTTGCTAATGTCGGGGGCGCCGATCTTGGTCTGTCTGTTCATGTAGTGTTGCGCGAACCAGTCGCTGTCCATTGCTTTGAAATTTGCCAAAATTTGACCCTAACAACAAAAAAGTAATTGTTCTTTTCCGGTATGAATGTTCGAAAAAAATTTAGCCCCCATTTTTTTTTACAAAGTGAGCACTTTCCTACATTTCGATTTCATGTAATGAACACTGTATTTGAGTATTCTTTTGAAAAGTGCATTTTACAACAGTGTAGTTTATCTCTATCTGATTTTGGGTGGATGTGAATCCTGTATTGAGTGGAGTTCCTCAAGGATCCGAACTTGGTCCTCTGTTATTTTGTGTTACACATTTATCACATATTTTCAAGTCAACCTGTTATTTCATGCTGATGACACAAAACTATAATAATACAAAATCACAACATATATTGCTAATTGTCTTATACAACTGAAGTTCTCAGTGGGTACTACCAGTGAATATTGATGAATCTGTTGTACTCTACCTTATAAAACTAATCCAAGACAAAACTATACCATCAATGATGAGCAGTTGGTTGAGGTTGAATGCCACCATGATCTTGGAATTACCACAACCAGCAATTTAACGTGGTCACAACATATTTCCGACACAAGCAAATGAGCGAAAAATTCTACAGCGGGGTTCACAACCAAACTTTTTACGTTTTGCTTTTTACGTTTCGTATTCTGATTGGTGAAGCAGAACCTGAAATTAAACGTGAGCAAATGTCATTCACAACAACAAAAAATCGTGACTTTTTATGGCTCAGTTGCCTTGGTTTTGTTATTTGTTTTTCATCCTGAAATGAAGTGAATAATCGTAACAATAATATTGATCAGATAATTAATAATATTGAATTGATAGAACTGGCGGTGATGGAAAGTGGTACTTATTCAATACTCGAAGAGAAAAATCAATCTTCACTAAGAAAATAATGAATTGAACAGTATACCTATCTACTATTCTGTGGATTCATGAGAAAATCATGAAAACATTATCATACCTTCCATATTATTACAGAATGTTTCATATTATTCGTCTATTTTTACTATTTTCATAGACGATGGCTTTTGCAACGCAAAAAGCTGAATATTTTCAGCTCTTTGCGTCATTTCAATTACAGATTTTGCTTCACCAATCAGAATACGAAACGTAAAAAGCAAAACGTAAAAAGTTTGGTTGTGAACGCCGCTTACCTCTTGAAAAAAGTATTTCCGAAAACGTCACCTGAATATGGAAGACAAGTTAGGAGCACTGAATTGATTACCGATTGTAACATGTTGAAATATGTGCAACAACGAGCAACCCGGATGTCCTTCGGTCTCAGAAGACCATCATACCAAGAACTTTTGAATCAGCATAGCCTGACAACATTTGCAGATTGGAGATTTGATTCTAACATCAGATTCCTCATAGATACCCACCTTTACTTAGTGATGTGTTCCAGATAAATGCTGATATATAAATAAGAGGACATGATTTCAAACTTATGAAAGAACATTTCAGGACGTCAAAACGGCAGAACTTAGTTAATCATGTTTTCACACATGGAACAACCCCGATCAAATACAGTTAATGCCTCAGTATAATCATTTAAAAGTCTATTAGATCATTATATTCCTCCACACTGCGACCTTTTCAGATCTATTGTGTCTGCCCTCAAAATCGATTAGAGTTCTTCGGCTAGCCCCGCCTTCTCTATGAGACTCCATAGGCTAGCTTTCAGATCTCCTGTGTATCTCTGGGCTCCTGGTTTTTCCTCACCCAGCGTAAGGAACCTTAGTCTTGACAAGCCCTCACAGTGGCAATGTATGTGTACTGCTGTTTCTTCCTCTTCTTGATAGAACCTGCACAGCAGTTCTTCAGTCAGACCTATCGTACTCATGTGTTTGTTGAGCCTACAATGCCCTGTGAGAAGTCCCACTAGTATTCTAGTTGAACGTTTCTGGCTTAGTAGATATTCTGTGAATGTTGGCGATGGTTTTTTAATAAACTCTTTTGCCTGTCTCATTCCTGGCGAGTTGTTCCACCATTCTTGAGATTTAGTTTGCATCTATGATTTGATACTAGTCTTTTGTATAGCTTTTGCATTACCACAGAAGGGTTCTGGGCCATTAAGAGCTTTGTTTGCTCCTGCTCGGGCAAGTGAGTCTGCCTCTTCATTGCCCTCGTACCCTGTATGTGCTGGTACCCATGCTAGAGTCCATCTGTTCTGACTGCCCAGTGCGTTTAGGGTTTCTAAGCAGTCCCATACTAGTTTTGAGTTAACTTGCATAGAGTTGACTGCTTTGATTGCCACCTGGCTATCTGAATAGATTGCAATGGTTTTGCCTTTAAACTCTTGCCTTATCAATTCTTTCACGCAATGATGTATTGCAATAATTTTTGCCTGAAACACCGTCGCGTATTTGCCTAAGCTCAGTGAGATTCTTGTCTTTGGCTTGGCCCCATAAATACCAGCTCCTGATTAGATCATACTACTGAGTAAATTGTTTTTCCCTTCATATGGCACTATATATAATTATTTTATTTTGAAATGTTCAATTTCTATTTAATATTCAAATTATTTTTCATATTCTATTTGATCTTATTGTTTGGTAGCCATTTTTTTGAGAGGGTTAGAAAACACAAAATCATCCTCTAACCCTCTCATCACTACACTCCACAGCATTTTTTTTTTCCTTTATGTGTAGGATATACCTACTTCATGTTATTTTATTTTATAGGTTCACACCTCAGCCCATTTTTTGTTTGATAATAATATTAAAGTTAGAAACTCAACCGTCAGAAAATGGCAATGGCTGAAAATAGCCACACTCATTTGTTTGATTCTGTTCAAATAGTGATTCACCTGAGTAATTAATAATGGTTCTGAACAAATAAAAACTTGATTTGAAATAATTCCAATTTCAGAGTGTGTGGAACCTTTTCAAAATAGTGGTTATTGTATTTGAATTCTTACTGCAAATGCTTCATGAAACTCCCAAACGTCGATTTCTTTGGGCGTTAGTCCAGATTTCTCGAGAACTTGTGGTGTACCATAGGCGGGTCCCAAAAGCAGTTGGTCGATCGGATCTTGAGATACATACAGGAAGTTACGAAGGTATGCTTTTGGTTTGAGGCCAAGTTGTTTAGCTTTCTCTTCTGTTGTAATTAAACAAGCAGATGCACCATCAGTCTGGAAATAAATGTGAAATGTTCTGGAAAACTCAAAATCAAAAACAGTACGAAAATAGGGATCTAACAGTATTTCATGAAAGATTGGCAATAGATTGAACAAGAAAGTAATCCAGAATGGGTTGTAGTTCCCAAATGATTAATTTGATTGAATCACTTTGACAAAGACAAGTCTTCAATCTCTGTGTTTGACAAATAAAGTTTTGAGAAATAGTATTATTTTTGAATTGAAGTCAATAGAATTATGGAAAAATAATTTCAAGGGTGGTAGTAGATTTTTAATCAGCAACTCTATCCCAATTCAATTTCCAAAATGCAAATGTCTCAATGTCTGGGATTTTCTCTCCTCTTCTCTATAAATAAATATACTACTTTTATCTAATATATGAAATTCTTTCTCTCCCTGTGATGCTGTTTGTCGCCAAACTCCTCTGAAACGGCTTGGCTGATTTCAATGAAAATTGTTATGCACATTCGATAGGTCTGAGAATCGGTCGGTCGTGAACTATTCTTCAAATTGAAAATTCAAGATGGTGGATCCAATATGGCGGACGAGTTTTGTAACCCAGTTTTATTCAAAATTGGTATCTGGGAGTTTTCTGGGTCGGAGATTATGATCCAATATTGCCAACGACTTTAGTAATTATGGTCTGATTCTATTCAAAATTGGTATCTGGAAGTTTTTGTGGTCGGACATTATGATTCCTTGGGCAAAATGGCGGATACAATATGGCGAACGAGTTTGTATTTGGGGTTAATTGGAGTCAGAGATAATGATTCTTTTCTCAAAATTTGTGAATTCAAGATGACAGATCCAATATGGCGAACGTTTTGTAATTATGATCCAATTCTATTCAAAATTGGTATCTGAGAGTTTTCAGGGAAGGAGGATATGGTTCCTTTGTCAAAATTAGGAAATTAAGGATGGCGGATTCAATATGGCGGACGAGTTTTGTAATAACTATATGATCCTATTCCATACAAAATTTGTGAATTCAAGATGACAGATCCAATATGGCGAACGTTTTGTAATTATGATCCAATTCTATTCAAAATTGGTATCTGAGAGTTTTCAGGGAAGGAGGTTATGATTCCTTTGTCAAAATTAGGAAATTAAGGATGGCGGATTCAATATGGCGGACGAGTTTTGTAATAACTATGATCCTATTCCATACAAAATTTGTATCTGGGGGTTTTTGAGGTCAGAGATTATGAAGTTTTCTTCAAAATTGAAATTCAAGATGGCGAATCCAATATGGCGAACAAGCTTTTTAATGAATTTTAGTTTGAAAACTATAATGAAACACGTTTTTATAGATAGCCAAACTGAAGACCAAACTAAAAAGACATAGAAAATAAATAGTATAGTTTGAAAAAGAAAAGAAACATGGTTTGATGGATAGCCAAACTAAAAAAATATTTACTCCAAATAAATGTATATGTATATATAGATAGCCGTACTACCATACTAAGAGGAAGTAGAAAATAAATAGAATCATTTGAAAAAGTAAGGTTTATGGATAGCCAAACTGAAAAGAAGTAGAAAATAAACTAATAAAAAATAATGTTTATGGAAAACAATGTTTGCTGGGTCGGCTAGTGTAATATACTTGCAGTGAGGACAAATAAAAGGAAATAGATATATTGACAAATGGAAACTCACCAAAAAAGATGAATTTGCAGCAGTAACAGTCCCATGAGGCTTGATGAATGCTGGCTTCAGTGAAGCCATTTTTTCTGGAGTAGAAACACGAATTCCATTATCCCTGTCCACTGGCTTATCAACTCCAGGTACTTGGAAAGGAATCAGATCAGTGAAATAGCCCTTTTCAAATGCCTGTTGGGCACAAGTGTGTGACCTCAATGCAAATTCATCTTGTTCTTTTCTGCTTGCCCCAAATGCAGCAGCCAACCTGGAATGCACAGATCATTTCCATATCAAATTCATTAAAATGCAAACAATCTTTAGTTTCATTTGATTCCTGTGTGTGAGTGATCATAGTACCTATCTGCTGAATGACCCATTGTCTCTCCAGAAGAATATTCAGCAACAGCAGGGAGTTCTGGGACAAAGAAGTCAGGTCTGATGGTGGCTAGCATTGAAAGTTTTTGTTGGATTGTTTTAGCCTTGTTTGCTCTCAACATCAGACTACGCATCTTCTTGCTGTGTCTGATGGGGACATCAGACATGGTTTCAACTCCACCACAAACTATCATATCATATACTCCACTATTGATCAAGCCAATAGCTGAAGAAAAAAAAATCAAATATAAAATGTGAAACTTGAAAGGATGGAAGCCAAAATACCTGATGTCATAGCAACATTGGAAGAGATGCAAGCCAGTGTTACAGTGTGAGATGGAGTTTTATCATTATAGCCTGCAGCTAGTGATGCTTCCCTAGCTATATTTGAAGTTTTCACTTCCTGGATTACAGTTCCATAAATAATGTAATCAATAAGGTCCTTAGATACTCCTGTCTTTTTCAAAATACCACTGTAAGAAATTTCAATAATGCAGTCAACAGTAGAATCTTGAGAAAAAAATTATTCACCTCAGAGCTTGTTTGGCCAATTCATGGGGCATCAATTTGGCAAAATCAGTTCCAGACATCAAAAAAGGGGTTCTCACTCCATCCACTAAAACAATATTCTGGCCATTTTTGGGGGCCAAAGTTTTTTTCTGGCTCACTTGTGTCCCAATAGAAAAGGCCCGTAACGTATCTGCAATTAATTCCTCATTAGAAATGAACTTTGCACAGTGCAAATTTTATACATAAATTTTATTTAAGTTCAAATAATGATAGAAACTCACTAATTTGTAGTTGTATTAATCCTAGAGCAGTAGGGCTTTTGACAAGGTTTCTTGCTGAATATAGGGCCATTTTAATCTTATCAAAATCTATTAAACCAAAATCAAAAAGAACTGAAAGGATTAAAGGAAAGGCACCGAACCAAATAAATATTTATGCTGTAGAACTGTAGAAGTAGAACAAAAAATGGACTTTGATCCACAGGCCCTAAAAAATCAAACCCCCCCTCCAAGGCGAAGTCCAAACTTCACATCAGTTACATGTTACCACGGTTTGTGACGGTCCAATGCAATTCAAGCAAGGTTCGCTCTGTAATTTTAAGACAATTCACTGCGAAAATAAAAAGAAGGAGAAGAAATAATGTTGCATGAGCAACTAGCTATCAAGGAACGTAGGGTTCTTCTGTATTTGTGCTAATCATATACGTGCTAATGTTCTGGAATATCTTCATACAGGACATTATCCATACTGACTCCAGTTATCAGTTTTACTGAGACTGTGAGTGTTGTGACTGTTGTGAGTTGTGATTGGAATGGAGGTTGTGATAGTGGAGTGATGTTTATGTTTTGGAGTTGGAGTTTTGGTTGTAATTTCTGAATTTATTGATCATATTTGAACATGGATAATGAAAATTCTGTAATATATGGCCTAGAATTTCAGGTATAACAATAAAGAACTCCTGACAAGAACTAATTGGTAGTTTGCTGTTCCCTATAAATAATTGTTTTTTTAGGCTAGAGCTCTGGCACCTCAACTAGCAGAAATAGAAAAAATTAAATTTTTGATTGGGACCCAGTCTTTGAAACAGGCCAACAATCAAATTCATGTAATAGAATTCCATGAGGAAACGTCCATTGTAGAAACATCAGTGAGACAAGTCAAACCATATCCAGTTTTGAATCATTGATTGTAATTTTTCAGGTATTTTATCATTCTGAAGGAGAAATCTGGAAAATCAACACTAGTCCTACAGATCCACTCAAATTGGCCACATGCTACAATTCTGTTACAGGTGAAAGCAGCTGTTCCATGAAAACTGCTATCCTGACACTGCCTGAAATTGAAAGTAGTGACACCATAGAAAATTTGGAAATTGTCACCAAACTAGACACAAGCATTTTTGGAAGTGATGTTAAAACCACAGACTTCCACCCAACTGAAACAAACACAGCTGTATCTTTGACAGATACTCAGCTGATTCTTTGGGACATTTCTGGAAGTGAGGGAAAGAACATTTTGAATATTCCCCTGGAGGGTAAAAATAGTCCCAAGTTCACTAATGGCAAGTGGAATCCACATCAGAATTGTAGTCAGGTAATTCTATTATATTCATTATCAATCTGAAACAACTTATTTAGGTATCTATTTTTTTAAGTTTACAACTGCAACTGAGACCCACTTGAAATCCTATGATATTCGGTCAGGTGATTTAGCATGGAGCATAGACAATGCTCACAATCAGTTAGTAAGAGATATTGATTACAATATGAATAAACAATATCACCTTGCAACTTGTGGGGATGATGCATTTCTTAAAATATGGGATTTTAGGCAACCCAGTATGCCAGTGTTCTCTAGAAGTGATCATTCACATTGGTCAGTAACACTCTCTTCAGTATTATCTCTGATGTTGGATGTTAACTACTTGACTAGGTACTTATAGCAGCACTGTTAGATGTTTATTTTTAGGATATGGTGTGTGAGATTCAATCATTTCCATGATCAGTTGGTTCTCACAGCCAGTTCTGATGCCAGAGTTTTATTGACTAGTACAGCTAGTGTCAGTTCTGAAAATATTCTTGAAACTTGTGCTAGTGAGGATAATGAAGAATTAGAAACCAAACAAAAGTGAGTGAATGTATCATCCATAGAGCTGTAATTATTTTCTTTTTTTTTTTTTTTTTCTAAAGATTGAAAGATGGACCTTTACAATGGTGTGAACATGAAGATAGTGTTTATTGTGCTGAATGGACTCCAGCTGATCCTTGGGTTTTTGCATCCCTGAGTTATGATGGCAGACTGCTGATATCACATGTTAAAAAGTCTTTGAAATATCAAATAATGCTGTGATTGCTTTTTTTATATGATGTGGAAGGTAGGTATATTCCCAATTTCTAATTATATTTATTGATAATGAATAGGTATGCATACCAATAAAGTATGAAAATATAATTTATATCCTTGTTTTTCCTCTCACCTCTATATATTATTATTGGGATTCAATAGGTATGAAATTGATTAAAAATCCCCAAGCAAGAACTATAACTAAGTATATGGTTTATTGAAAAAACAGAAAACGATTATGATTATGATTAAGACTGAGACTGAAAATGTTGCATGAATGCACCTATTGAAATGTATGCTCATAACTTTATTTTATGATTAAAACAAAAAGTGTGACTAAGACTATGAGACTAGGACAATGATGCATAAATAGGCCCTAAGTCTCAAGACTCTTGAGTGATGTGCATAGAAAATCCCGGTTTTCTATGGTGATGTGTTTCTCCATTAATTGTGTGCTTAAACAAGTCATACAAAGTTGTTAATGTTTGTATGGTGCAAACCTGCCTATGATGTTACAGATTTCATTAAAAACTTGTACATGTACAAGATTATAGGACTTACTGACAATTATTGCTATTTATGTATCAAGGGAGCAAAGATATCCATTTCCTCCGCATATGAAGTTTGATGCGCGACGCGTAGCGGATGGCAATAGGCCGTTAAACACACATGGGAGGAAATGAACCTTTCCTCCAAGATATATAAATAATTTTATCCACGAACGCACTTATTTGAGAGCGTCGTTCTTAAAATTTTGCTTCGAGCGGTCTATCTTTAGAGTCCTGTTCAAATCAATGTATTACATGATCTAAGGTTACAGACAGTATTTGAATCTGAAAAAATATGAATTTGACATTTGAGACAACTATTAGGTACAATTAGGGGACCCTAGGTACAATTATTTCCATAGACATATCTATCAAGCAAGGGTGTTCCTAAATGTGGGAGCAAGCGCTTACTTTCAATGCAGTGAGTAGAGTGTAGAATCTAGTGGGTTGTGACGTTGTGACTAACCTACTATTCTTTTTGGCTTTTTTGCTACTGGTCTTCCCTATAGCTCAGTTGAGTGTATGACCAGTAGAGGATGTTATGCTGGGTTTATAGATTCAATTAAACTAACAATTAGGAATTAACAATTAACAATCAACAATTAATTATCATGAGGGTGTTTATACATATCTGATAATAATTACAAATTAGATGTGAAATGTCCTTTGATTGTAGATCAATATGATGTTAAAAAGTAATTTTGGTCTCCAGAATTCATGAATCCATAAAAAATACTCCAATTGAATATCACCACACTCCACTTGAACAATAACAAATCCCATCTTCATGTTCTGTCTCCAGAATTTCCTAATTCTTAGTTGTTAAGTTGAAAGTTGGCCAACTTTGTAATTCATAATTCTTAATTTAATTGACAGATGTAAATGTATAAACCCTCATAGATGTTTCCATGTATTCAACTTTTCAAGTTCATAGTTGTTAGTTTAATTCTTAGTTTAGTTGAATCTATTAACCCAGCATTACCGTATTGAAGGAAATGATCTTCACTTTTTTCTAGAAAATTTTCGAAATTTGTGGTTATGTAAGTTGTCAGTGTCAAGAGCTGTCGTGCCATCGGCCATCGTGACTTGTTTCGTATTTTTTCCCTAAAATATCATTCTTTTTCAATTATCATTGTTCTAATACTCCTTTCGTTTATGTTTATATATATAGTTTTGTGTAGTGCTCCTACTACTACCGCCACCGCTGAGGGAGGCTGAACTCATACTCAACTCATTTACGATTTTTAAGGAAAACAATTGAAATAAGTGTTTCCTCGAGTTGACCGTATGGCGGTACTACTGTATCGGCCAAAGAACCCTGTAGGTGATTTTCCTTGTTTGAGCAGACCAGATACTCCAGCTCACTGAATTTTTTCTCCATATTTAGCAGACAATGAACTAGACACTAATTGTCAAAGTCGATAAGAATCAAGATTGACAAGCCTGTTCATGCGTTGTTTATATTGAGTTCATTGGTTTATGCACACTCCTGTACCTAGTGTACCTCCACCTACGCCAATGATCATTAATCAAATGAGAAGCAGAAAAAATCTGTCATGGAACAACCGCATGGCATTGATCACAGAACACAATAACCTCTTCTTAGTTGTCATTGTCAGTGATATCCTTTCATTCCCTTCAGTCACTTGTCAGGTTTTCAATTCCCAAAAATTAACAATTTGATTACCTAATAATTTTTGGATTGAAAGTGTTCACTTTAATAGAATTAAATTAGTCGAAATGGCGGTCAGCTTTGTCCAAAAACGCTTCATGGCCAGCGCATTGCAAAGGTGGGCCTACAATCTCTCTGGATTCAACAAATATGGTCTTTGGAGAGATGACATTCTTTATGAAGACGACGACGTGAAGGAGGCCATCAGAAGGCTCCCAGCAAATATCGTGGACGAGAGGAATTACCGTATCCTCAGGGCAGTACAATTGTCGGGCAACAAAGATATCCTTCCCAAAGATCAGTGGACAAAGCTTGAAGATGATAAGTTGTATCTCACCCCCATTGTGAAAGAAGTTATTAAGGAAAGGGAGGAAAGGCAAGAATGGAACAAGAATTATTGAATATATAATATGTCAGTAGTGTGAATGTAAAGAATTAAGTTATTTGGGTCAATAAAATGTAAATACCAGACAAATTTGAATCATACATGTTTGTTCATATTATTTTATTCCCCAAAGTTATCTTCAGGCCATATTCCATTAATATGTATTTTATATTTCAGCAGGTATTATGCTTTCTCAGTTGGCTTAGAAAAACAGCAATTATAAAAATTATATTTATTACTATTAGGTTCTTAGAAATTACTCATTTACTCTTTACATCTGTGTACTAAATTATATTATCCTAAATTAAAAAAATATCAGCAGTACCAGATAGATCTAGGCACTTATAAATAAAATAACTCATGCATTCCTAATTCTCATCCTCCTCAATCTTTGGGGCCAAATAGTAGCGCAAATGTCCCATTTCAGGAATCTGATACTCTACCACCAGAGGTACATTATCTGACATGGAAAGTTGAACTTGTGTAGTGAGGGGAGTAGCTTTTGTGAAAGAGCCCAGATACTGACAAGCAAAGGTTAGAGTTACAGGTTCTTGCATTTCAATTGTAACACTTTCCTCCTCTTTATCAAAGTTGCTGGTTTGGGCAATTTTGATATTAGCACTACCAATGTCACCTGAAGTGGAGAATTTAACACCTTCCTTTGTGCAGGATATAACAATAGATTCTCCAAACTGTGAAAGATCCCTTACAATCCTGGCAAATTCACCTGAAGGCATTTTGATTATACATGAAAAGTCAGTATCAGGGATTCCAAGGTGTTCCTGATCCAAATTCATGAGTTTCATCTCATAATCTGATATTTTATCTTGTTTCTTAGCTTCAAACATGAATGTAACTGTATCTGCATCATCTTGAGCCTTTATTGTAACTGTGTCATCATTGCTAGAGCATTTGAAGATCTTTGACATACTGCAAGAAAACCGTTTCATGGAGTAATCAAGATAATTTAAATAAAAGGTCATATTTCTTACCTAGCCAAGTTCATTCCCATTGTAAGGTTCCTGTCGCACCTGTACTTGTCGAATCCATCATGCCTGAGTGTTAACGATACCAAAGAAACGTGAGAATTGTCCATGGCCTGCAGCTGGATCCCGGATTCAGAACAATCGAAGGTGGCTTCATTGAGAAGATCTTTGATGGCATCCAAAACCTTCTTGAAGGTAACACTGTTGATCAAACGTGCCTCGAACATTTTGGTTTTTATTAAAACTTGATTTTTGATAAAATTACTGACGCTATGCACAACAAAGCACAAAAAATTATAGCCGGCAATAAAAGAAAAATGAACTACTAAAGTACTGATGCAAGAATGAAAATGAGGGAATTTTGCGCGCGAATTGGGCGACAGTGGTTTTTTTTTTGGTGTTTGTGGCAGCTGGCAGCATTGTTAATAAGAGAAAGATGACATATGCCAAAGTCAAAATATGCTCTTCCTTTTTTAGTTACCAACCTAGCTGATTCTTCTCTTCCATCAGTAAGCTCTCTACTGTGCCAGATGCGACTTGAGACATTAATAACTGGTGCCTCCAAAACAGTTAGCCAGATTTTTTTCATCAAATCTCAAACAAATCAATATCGAATCATAACCTATAATATTCTCTTTTAAATGTTTATTTTTTTGTGAGAGTTTGTGAGTTTCCTCAAAATTTGTGTCTTTGAATCACACCTGTATTAAAGAAGTTGAAATATGTTCAACCAAAGCTCCCTTGGGACCTTCGGTTCCACGACAACCCCGAATTCGGCTAATCCGATGAAGGATTTCGAAGTTATGCAGTCTCCTGAGGATTCAATAAGTTCGTTGGCATTTTCACCTTCAACAATTCCACAAAATTTCCTCATAGCTGGAAGTTGGGACAACAATGTAAGATGTTGGGAAATTGAACAGAACGGCACTAGCATCCCCAAGTCAATGCAGTCTTGTGGAGGACCTGTCATGGATGTTGCTTGGAGTGATGATGGAACCAAGGTAATATATGCTCCTTGGCATTTATTTAAAATAAAATAGAATTTGTTAAGGTGTTTATGGCTGGTTGTGATAAACAAGCAAAAATGTGGGATTTGGCCAGCAATCAAGTGGTCCAGGTGGCAGTGCATGATGCTCCTATAAAAACTTGCCACTGGATCAAAGCTCCCAACTATTCATGCCTTATGACTGGCTCCTGGGATAAAACCCTCAAATTTTGGGATACACGCAGTCCCAACCCCATGATGAGCATTTCATTGCCAGAACGCTGTTATTGTGCTGATGTGGACTACCCAATGGCTGTTGTTGGGACTGCTGGTAGACAAATCATTGTTTATCAGTTAGAAGGGAAGCCACAGGAGTTCAAAAAGTTGGATAGCCCTCTTAAATATCAGCATAGATGTGTTGCCATATTCAAGTAAGTAACATCAAGTTAGTTGATTTGTCACATTTGCAACTGGCTAATATACAGGGTTGGATGGTTCAATGAATAAATTGGAAGTTGATTAAATTAAAAAGTTGCATAATGTGAAACTCTTCAATATGATGTTTTGCAATTTGGAAACATGTCAACTGGTCCTGAAATATTTTGAAGAAATTGAAAATTACTTATTTTGTTGTTATTCATTTTCTTGGTTAGTATTAGAGGAAACAATAAGATATGTTGTGTTAATAGGTGATTAATCATGGCAAAGAAGATGAGATTCTTAGATATAGTCTCTCCATTATTTTCAGAGATTCACCATGCAACTTGTGCTCTACTTATGGGTGCCATATTTGTTTTTTTTTACCATTGAATACAGCTTAAAATTTCCTTCATAGCCATGTATCACATGTTGACATTTTCACATGAAACAGCCACAAAAAACGGTAGAAAGAGTTTGAAAAGTGGTAGGCCATGATGAAAAGAAAACAAAATTTAAGTCATCATGACTTCAAGCATAGATCTAATATTTAGATCTATGCTTCAAGTATCAATACTTTTTCATAGCCATGTATAACACCCTACAATACAGAATTATTATGCAAAAAAGAGGAAAGGCTCAGGAAAAAGGCACAGAAAAACCAAGATAGATAATTTTTAAATAATCAAGATATGTTTACATAAAATCTACTTGCCTTCAAAATCATATATCTGATGATTTCCAAGTATCTAGAATAAATTTTGATATCAAATTCAATGTCTGAAGATGAGCAAATTTATTAACAAACCCATAAAATATGAGAACAAATCAATGATTATTGATAAATAGTTAATTCTATCCTAAACAAATAATCAAATTCAAAGTCATGTCAAGACCAAGTCTAACCCCTTAATGAAAACCTTCAATAATATCTTGATCTATCTTGATTATTTAATGAAAATTATTCTTGATTTTTCTGTGAGTTTTTCCCATTTTTGCATAATAAAGTAGCATGTTATTTATGGCTGTGAAGAAGTATTGATACTTGTAGTTTTTACTGTTTTTCGGCTCAGTTTAATGTGAAGATGTCAACATGTTTTACATGGCTGTGGAGGGAATTTTTATCTCTATTTAATGGTATAAAAAACAAATATGGCGCCCATAATATAAACACATGTTACATGGTGAATCTCTGAAAATAATTGATATAGAATATTTCTGACAATCTCATCTTCTTTGTCATGATCAATTACCTACTTACACAAAATTTCAATCTTTTTCTTTCAATATTAACCATGAAAATGAATACAAATTTCAGGAATGGTTGACATTTTTCCAAAGTGCAAATCATTATATATTGAAGACATCCAATCAAATTATTTATTCAATAATTGAAAATTCTGATCACTCATGGATAATTATGTTAATAATAGGTATACAGTATAAAAAAGATCAAATATATTGTGAATAAATCATTAATAAATTAACAAGAACTGTTTACATTTCATTAGCAATTTATGCAACTTTCATCTAATTTAATGAACTCTCTATCTCTATTAGGAAATAGCATAACTGTTGCTATTAAATCCCTGTATATTCTATAGTTCTAATTGAACAGTACTGATTAGTTAATATGAAAAAGTGAACATTACTGTGGATATTTTTATATTATTTGTTTTGCAAGTGTAGATGGTGGTTATTGAATTTTCCTTTGATTAAAAGAACATACTCCATTGGTTTGTATCTATGGACATTTCATTTGGATATTAGCTACCAATTTCATCTGTTTTTTAGGGATAAGAAGAAAGCCCCAGTAGGTTATGCCTTAGGTTCAGTAGAAGGCAGAGTGGCAATCCAATATGTCAACCCAACAAATCCCAAAGACAACTTCACTTTCAAATGTCATCGTTCTAATGGTGCTCCGAATGGCTACCAAGACATTTATGCAGTGAATGACATTGCTTTCCACCCTGTCCATGGTACTTTGGCTACTGTTGGATCAGATGGTTCTTTCAGTTTCTGGGATAAGGATGCTAGGACAAAATTGAAACCCTCAGAGCTCATGGAACAGCCAATCACCAGATGCTCTTTCAACCACAATGGGCAGATTTTTGCTTATTCTGTGAGTTATGATTGGAGTAAGGGGCATGAGTTCTATAACACTCAGAAGAAGAATTATATTTTCTTGAGGCCATGTTATGATGAACTGAAACCAAGGACATCATCTTAAACTGTCTGAATATACTTTATTGATGTGATTGAAGTTTTTTATTTTGGAAATAAATGTTTAGAATTGTGGCATTTTTGTTGTATGCATGAACTTACTCACCACTCATATACACCTCAAACTGAATGGTCCAATGTCTAGTGGTATCAGAATATACAGGGTGATCCACGGTGGATGGCCTATTGTATCTGGAGAACAAAAAGACAGCACTTTCTGAAAATTGGGATGCTTCGATAATTGAACATGCTCTATCTGTCTAAAATATTTTCATCGATACAGTGTTGCCACTTCCATCAGAAACAACTAGCAACTTCCTTATTTAAAACAGAACACCCTGTATTTTATTGCATTTTTAGATTCTTCCTGGAGAGCTGATTTCATTAATGCATCACACTTGGGGTCTAGCAGGAATGATTACAGAGATATAGGGTGTTCAAAATAGAGATTTTTCAATTCTAGGATTTGTTGTGTTGAAACTATTCATTATCGATCAAAACGGCTTACATGTCCCTATATTAACTTTTGATTCACTATTTACTGGAATTTAATTGGAAAAAATACAGGGTGCTTCAAGATTCAGAATTCTGATCACCCTGTATCTGTTGCAATTAAATGTCAGTAGATAGTGAATCGAAAGTTAAGATTGGGACATGCAAGTCGTTTTGATCGATAATAAATAGTTCTGACACAAAAAAATCCTAAAATTGAAAAATCTCTATTTTGAACACCCTATATCTCTGTAATCATTTCTGCTAGACCCCAAGTGTGATGCATTGATGAAATCAGCTCTTCAGGAAAAATCTAAGAATGCAATAAAATACAGGGTGCACTATTTAAATTAACGAAGTTGCTAGTTGTTTCTGATAGAATAAGTGGCAACACTGTATCGATGAAAATATTTTAGACGGATAGAGAATGTTTAATTATCAAAGCATCCCAATTTTCAGAATTTTCTGCCTTTTCGTTCTCCAGATATTTCTAATTGGCCATCCACCGTGGATCACCTTGTATAATAAACTTCCAAATATCATCAAAGAACAAGGGACATACTTCATCAGGTTCAGAAAATCTCTTAGACAACAGCACCTGCTTGAAAAGTGTTATTACACTATAGAGAACTATAGAGAAGTTGTTTATGGATTTCTAGCACTGACTCTATTTTTATTATTTTCTCAATTTTTCGAACGTTTTATTGTTGAAATTGTATGTTTAGTGTTTACTCTTATATGTATACAGTGTACCTATATATAAAATGTGATTGTGACTTGTTTCATACTTTGTATGGTCTACAAAATTAACGAAGTTGATTGATTTATTGAACTTGAATGGAGAGAAACAAAACTTGGAAATGTTTGAATATGTGTCAATAATAGGTATATATACAGTATAAAAAATGATAAATATATTGTGAATGATTCATTAATAAATTAACAATAACTGTTTTACATTTTATTAGCAAGCCCTGCTCAAAACTTAACAAATAGTAATATTTACAATAAATTCTTTGGTCAGTTTATATAAAAATTCTGAAACCTAAAATAAGAAAGAAAATACAATAAGCTGCAATTTTATTTTCAACCACAATCGGAGCACTAGACTTGGCTTTCCCTGAAAAAGAAAAAAATCTAATTGATTTTACCATTGAAATGAGATAATTATAAAAATACAATAAAAATCGCTGCTCAATCAAGTGGTAGGGACCTTGAACGCTAGAATATTTGTGTAATACATGTATATAAAAACGAGAACGATATTTCTTGTAGTCACATAAATACATAAATATTCCACCAGTGGTGTAGAAAATTGGTTTTCTACGGCTATAACACAAAATTGCTCTTGTTTTACTGGGTTCGATACATCAATGAGGTACTTTGTTCTAAAAAAAAAATTTTGATGGAATGTCAAATTTCAAGCAATGCCAGCTCTGTCTAATAGATGAGCATTATTTGACAGGAAATCAAATGGCTACAAGACGAAGAAATCGAAAATGACGCTGTTATCTGTTACTCCCCTAAAATCAGGAAAAAAAACTATTAACAAAAATAAAAAGAAGTGGGTATCAGAAGACATAATTAAAGAAGGTAAAAATCTAAAAACTATGTTCAATAAGATTAAAAATAAAAATGAACCGGAACGGTGGGAATTGTATAGAAAACAGAAACAATCTTATAATAACTTGTTAGTAAAGGAGAGAAAGAAAATTTATTCAGAAACAATAAGAAAGAGCGAAAACAAGCAAAAAACTATATGGAACATCGTAAATAAGGAAACTGGTAAAAGTAAGATGAATGAGACTATTAATTTGAGAATGAATGAGGCAAACCATTATCATCCAAAAGACGTTGCTCTATGTTTTTCTTCCCACTTCTCAAGCAGTACTAAAAAAAAGATGGATGACAAATTTGGTGAAAATCAGTCAACTGAATGTACTATACCAAATAGAACTATTGACAAGAGCTTCTACTTTCGTAATGTACATGAGCAAGAAGTACTCTCCATCATATCCAATCTGAAGAACAAAAAAAGTGTAGGCGATGATAAAATGAGCGTAAAAATAATAAAAATTTTTAAAGAAGTCATTGCAAAACCCCTAGCATACCTGATCAATTTGACATTCGAAACAGGTGTTTTTCCGTCCAACTTGAAATTAGGTAAAGTTATACCCATATTTAAAAAAGGAGATCGCACCTCTATAGACAATTATAGGCAGGTGACAATTTTAAATGTTATTTCCAAAATTTTTGAACGTGCGTATCATGAAAGAATTGTTGACTTTCTCGATACAAACAAAATACTTTCTCCTCGACAACATGGATTTCGTACCGGAAGATCAACGGAGAGTGCTGCATGTGAATTCATGGAAAGTGTATATGCTAATATCGATGCCGGCAGATACGTAGGTGGCATCTTCTTTGATCTTTCCTGTGCCTTCGACAGTTTAAAAATATCATTCATCCTAGAAAAACTTAATAGAAATGGAATAAGGGGAAAAATTCTCGATGTCTTAGAGTCCTATCTGACTGAAAGGAAGGCGTATGTACAAATAAACAATGAAGTTTCAGAACAATACTGTATGGATATTGGTGTTCCACAAGGGTCGGTGCTGGGACCACTACTATTCATACTTTTTGTCAATGATATGCCTGACCATGTAACCAATGGACAGATCACGATGTTTGCGGATGACTCTTCAGTAGTGGTCTCAGAAAACACTCTGGAAGAACTTAAAATTACAATGACAAATGTGACAAATTCCTTCAGAATATGGTGCGGTGCTAATAACCTCTTACTAAATGTCGAAAAAACAGTTTACCTCCAATTCAAATGTACGAAGAATAGTCCTAGCTTAGCATCTACAGAAGTTATTCATTCAGAATCAACTAAATTTTTAGGTCTATATCTTGACCAGAATATGACATGGGATAATCACATACAACATGTTCTGAAAAAACTCAATTGTGGGTTTTTCGCAATACTGAAATTAAAAAAAGCTGTGGACAGAAAAGTACTTGTTGATATATACTATTCACTTGTATATAGCCACATGTCTTATAATGTCATCTTATGGAGAGACTGCACCAATTCCGAAAGGATATTTATCAGCCAGAAACGAATTCTAAGGCTCATGTTTGATATGAAATTTGGAGATAGTTGTAAATCCACCTTCATCCAGAAAGAGATATTGACATTTCCTTGCGTGTATATCTATAAAGTACTCATATACGTGAAAGAAAACTTCTATAAATTTAAACAGAACTCCTATTATCATAATTACCCTACAAGAAATGCTAGCTCATTAAGTGTATCAAAACACAGGCTGACAAAATTTGAGAAAAGTCCAGAATATGTTGGTGCAAAGTTATTTAACAAACTCCCCATCAACATACAAAACATGAACCGTAATTCATTCAAGAAAGAAATTAAAAAAATATTCTTACGAAAGGCATATTATGCCGTGAGTGAGTTCCTTGACGACTCAATAGAGTAAATTTAAATATGTTTGTGTAGGTATCATTTTCACAATTCTTTTTGTATTTATGTATTATTACTATTCATTGTGTATCTACATGTATTTTTTATCAAACTGTTCGCAAAAAAAAATGACGTGTACATCCATCTGTTGTATGGCCGCTGTTGCGAGTACTAATAAATATATTTGTATTTGTATTTGTATAAATGATTGCATTCGCCTATGGCTCATGAATGCTGCAAACTCCATTCTCGTAGGAAATCACTATCATTCCGTGCTCGTTAAACAATATACTAATTCCCACTTGTAAGATTTGCAGCATTGGCCTACGGCTCATGCTGCAAACTTCGTTCTCTCGTGCTCGTTAAACAATATACAATATCAATATATTTATGGACATCCACTATATAGAATATGGTTATAATAAGATATAAACGTGACTTTCTCAGAAAACAATTTCACTGTATTCATTGTTGTAAAGAGCGCCTTATGAAATATATATTATGAAGATTTGATTTACTTACATTTGAGAAAAGCGAATTTTTGACAGCAGCATGTTCGCAGCCGATGATACTCATTACAATCACTAGCAACAGTTTTACATAGCTGGCTACCTAGATAACAAGTATGTGGAATGTAAGGAAACATTTCTGAAAAAAAAAATCACAGATATTTACTTATCCTTCATAGACATCAACCTGTGTACAGGGTGTAACATAAAAGTACGCTAAAATATTTAAACGACGTATTAGTTCCTGGGACAATTTTATGAAAAATAGTATTTTTTTCAAGGTACCGTATTCATAGAACATTCTTAGAATATTAGTGTGGAACATTCAGACCATTCTCAGAATGTTCTCACAAGGTGTGCATTGAACGTTCTGAGAATATTCTGAGAACATGCAAATGATGGGGCGAAAATTCACGTTCCAGGAACGTTTTCATAATATTTTTCAGAATATTCTCAGTATCATCAGAATATTCTAAGGACGTCCTCACAATCTTCTCGACAACATCCTTCAGGATGATCTAGGAATATTCTCAGTATACAGGGTATCTGAAAGCACAAGGAAATTATATTTCAGGGATCGATGTATCGATATAGGAGGATAGTTATTTATTATACAAGGGAAAAAAGTAGAAGATTTTAGCTTCAGGCTATGTTGAAAAAACCGCTACATAAAATTGTTATTAAATTATGATGTACTTCCCATCTAAAAAAAAAGAAACCCGGGTATCAAATTTCGTGAAAAAATTCTATTCCAACTCCCTCATCTATATCTCCGAAACAAAACATTTCCGGACACAAGTTCATATAGACTTTCTTCTCAAAATTGTCTCAGGAATATACGTCATTTAAATATTTTCCTGGGCAAGACAAATTTCGAAACTTCTTAATAATTGAGAGGGTTAGAAACAACGTTTAATAATCGAAAGATAATTTAGGGGAACATGTTTCAGACAGTCTTGTGTCCATCATCAGCCTTAATCCTTACAAACCAAAGGTCGTGGGAATGAAAAAACATTAGGAAAAAACTTTGAATAAAATTATTGTGCAAATAAGCACTGGTTAAGGGTCAGGTTAATTGTAAAGGAGCCCTGTGCCCCTATGAGGACGTAGATAATCAAGATCTAATGGCAATGGTTCAAGAGATTCAGAATTCTGATCACCCTGTATCTGTTCCGATTAAATATCAGTAAATAGTGAATCAAAAGTTGAGATAAAGATATGTGAGTCGTTGGTCGATAATGAATAGTTTCGAGACAATAAACATCAAATCCTGAAGTTGAAAAATCTCAATTTTGAACACCCTGTATCTCTGTAATCATTTCTGATAGACCCCAAGTGTGATTGCATCGATGATATCAGCTCTTCAGGGAGAATAGAATAAAATACACTTTATATTCAATTTGAAATAACAAAGTTGTTGCTACTTTTTGATAGAAGAGGCAACACTGCATTGCTGAAAATATTCTAAATGAAGAGAGCGTATTCTAAAATATAAGCATGCATATTTTCATATCACTGTTGACAATTCCAAAGTTTCTCTAATAATGAATAGCGGTATATACGGTATATACGCTCTATCCCAGCCAACCATCGTGGGACATCAACATCTGTGTGATGTAACAACCTTGCATGAATGCAATATCTCGTTAACACATCTTATCGACGTAGATTCGATATCAACGTCGCAAGGTGTCATCGCAACCAGGAAACTATGTAATGTGGCAGCGACTTCTTCAAACTACATCTCTTCGACGTTAACTAAATAATTCACATTGATATCCTCATGAGATATCTTTGTGACCTGTGAGTGTGACGCAGACATGCGCAAAACGAATGCACACGCCAGACGCCATGTTGAGCTGTGCATGGCCTTGTCAGTCAGTCAGTCAGTCAGTCAGTCAGTCAGTCAGTCAGTCAGTGAGTGAGTCCGACTCCGTACAGACTATTTACTTCCAAATTCTCTATTGAAATATCTGAGATGATTTATAGCACATATTATAGCAGCTTCAAATTGGAGGTATACCATCATTTAGGAACGACGGTGAGTTCAATCACAATAGGTAATATTGTAATTATCTCTGAGATAGGAATATTGCAATCTAAAACAAGGTGGATGAAAGATCCCGAGATAATGTAAGTTGTATTTGATATGTATCATTTATGAATAATGAACATTTGTATTGCTATATATATGTGTCATGTTTTACTTCAAGATTAGTAATTAGGGTGATTGTCATGATAAGTTTTGTATCATCTGTTTTTACTTTCGGAAAATAAACATTTTCTTCGTAAAGTTGATTAATTATTATTATTTTATATCCCACGAATATCACAGGTACGGCGACCACATCATCGATGTCGCAGTGTGATGTATTTGTAATATGAAATGTACACTTGTATGTGACCTGGTAGTGATTTTTCATGTGATGTCGCATTTCATGTCTGAACGACGTCACAGTGATGTTGCTTGAGTCGGACATTTTCACATCGCCACGTTGTATCGGTAACATGTTTGTGACTTCAAATGCGATATCGCATGTCACAAAGTGATGTGGCGTATGGTTGGCTGGAATATTATGTTTTGGGACAGCCGGAATAGTGTGCTTCCGTGACTGAGCGCAAATAAGTGTCTTTATTCCGCACCACACCCTGTGTGTACGAATCACACGATGATGGTTAATCTTGGTATATCGCCAACTAAACAGTATATACTGACACCATAATTAGTGACACAATAAGTGCCCTTCAGTAATTGAGGTTAATTAAGCGCAAGAGATTAGTAACGAAGTGCACAAACATTCTTAGCACTAATTCCGGACCGTCGTGATAATTATAAAGACGTGCCTGCATAGTTCGCATAGAAAAATAGATAGGCGGCCATGATGGGGCGAACAAATGCGAAACAAAAACAGCTCTACACCTTTTCCAATTTTAGTTAAAAAATGGTCAATTGTATTTCCAAATTCTAATTTGGATTTTGAAAAGCATCATTTGTATTTCAAATTTCGAAAAGTATCAAATGTTTTTCAAGAGATGAAAACAATTCCATGGATCGAATATGGCATGATATCTCCGTAGGAAATTGACTTCAACTGTTATTATACACCTTTTCCAAATTTAGTTCAAGCAGCTCAAGTTATTTTCATGAAGTATCAAAAGTATATTTCAAAATTATCCTTTCAATTTCAAATTAGTCATTTTGATTTAAAAAAATCCCAATTCGATTTCAAAACTGATCATTTCTATTGGGGCGCGTCCAGAGTTTTCATTTCTCAGAAGAGGGTTATTCGTTTAATCTTCAACTTAGACAATAGAGAAACATGTCGGAATCATTTTTAAAAATATGAGCTTCTCACATTTCACTCAATTTACATACAAATGCATAGTTTATGCCAAAAGTAATTACAAAGATTTTTCTTTCAACTCAGACTGTCACGAATATCCTACTCGATCTTCAAACACGGAACAAGTCTATATGAAAAAAGCCCAATGTACAAGGGAATCCAATTTTTTAATCATTTGCCGGTCTGTATAGGATTGGAAAACAACTTCAATTTATTCAAACATAAACTCAAAAAGTTCCTATGCAACGAATGTTTCTATGTTACATATGAATTTTTAAACAACAAATATTAGATGTTCAGCAGAAGTTACTGTATTGTGATTTGTTTATATTTTTCATAATTATATATATATCTTAATGTTATTTTATTCTGACGAGAACTTTCTTCCACTGACATATCCTATATCATGTTTCTTTGTGATCAAAAAGGATGAATAAATTATTATTATTTATTATTATTATTATTATCTCATCGAAGATCCAATCAAACAACATGAAAAAGTTATCGCTGTAATATGCTACTAACAAATTATCAGTAATTTTAAATGATTGGCTGGAATTATGCATTGGTTGAAACAACGGATACGTCACATTTTGACATGTTAAAAAAATAATTAAAATTGATTGTACAACATACAGTTTAATACTAGTCTACAATGAATATATTCTGGGTGTTTGGTTCACCGACGCTTATCTGGAAGGAGCTGGTAGGTAATGTGATTTTGAACATATTCAACGATATAAATATCGCTCAGTATTGTATATGTTACAGATATTTTTTTTTATTCTAACGTTCCAAAACATTTGTTTTACATTTAGATTTCATTAAGGGTTCAATATCGATGAAATGCATATTGAAATGTTCGACAAAACTTTTATTACAATTTATATGGATCGATTAATTAAATACAGTCAAATTCGGAGAAATGATAATATCTGGAAATGTGTAACACTTTGTTTAATGATATACATAGTGAAATTTGTTCATAATGTTCTTTTCTCACCTCCTTCCATATATTAAGTACGTAGGTGAAAAAAACACCCTGTATAATGGCTACGATTTGATTAGTGATTTGTAACGCATGACAAGTTCCCTGGTTTGCAATATGAAAATAAATAATTGTTTTAATATGTTTTTACAATTGTCTTTTAAATTGAACTCGAAAAAGAGGTAAATTATGGGTATTACGAATTCAATAAATTGAGAGCTGAAACACGCCAAAGGCAAGGTTATACTCTATTGATATTGCATTTATGAGAAAATATACAGGGTGTATCTAAATAACGCCAAAATTATTGGGGTGTTTCCTTTTGACATTTTTTTTATGTTCTGGTTCCCACGAAAAGGGATATCCTGTAATGTTCAGAGAACATCGTGAGAACCAAGGGAAATAAGGTAGGAATTGGTGTTCTTCTTGAATTTCTGGAGGTTATATGCCTTCGGAAACACCTCCCTTAAAACAAATAAAGTTCATTCAAACATGTTTCTTAACTTGCTCCGTTTTTGAGATACAGGATGTTGAAGTTGAAAGTATTAATTGTTTTTATTTCTAACCCCCCTGTACAAGCTTTCATGGTGCCAAAATTCAGTATGGTTGGAGACTGAGAAAGACCCAAAATTTCAAAATGATTGTAATTGGGATTATTGAGTAATCTCAATGGTCTTGAAAACACATATTTTAAATTTGGAGTCAGATCGATTTTTCTTTTCTTTCCTTCTTTTTAATTAGTTCAATCTAATAAAAATATGAAACTCAAAAAAACCGGTGGCGTACAATGACATTCACCATAAATATCGATAAAATTACCCACTGTGACGCCACTGGAAATATCATTTCGAATCTAATTGTACCAGAAGAAGCTCCATATTATTACAAAACCACAACGTTTTATTGAAATTGATGAAAAGACAATTTAGTAATGAATAAAAAAACGATCTTTAATGGAAATATTAATACCCTGTATCTCGAAAACGAAGCAAGTTAGGACACATGTTCATATGAACTTATTTCCTAAAATATCACATGGAATCACCTCTTGTATTTTTCGGTGTTATTCAGATATAATAAGTATGTTTAAAATAATTTTCTGTAATTTTTTACTATACTTACCGTGGTATCTTTTATCACAACAACAATGATCATCTATGAGATCTACTCCTAAGCAGTAACGTTTATCTTCTTCAGTGCATTTATGACATCCAGGTGGAGTTACAACTACAAAAATCATTGAAGTCAATATAATACAATCATATTTTTGGTTTCGTGTACATACATTATAGAAAAAATTCTATCCAAAGGTAGAGTAAGTGATTCTGTAGCGGAAATTGAGGAATAAAACTGAATTATGAAGAAAGTTCAATATTATTCATCTCACTAGGAAACGAAAGCAGCAATGACTTAATTCATGAAAATATGTGCAAAAAGTTCATTTTATTGGTCCCAACTCATAAAGAAACAGTTTTGATTTTTTTCTCGAAAAGGGTGCGTCCTAGCCAAAATCTGACAAGTTTGCATTTTTGGTTCACTCTGTAAAAGAGTAATGAGAAAAACTGTTCGGTCGCCGACACTTGAACACCCTATATGTCGTTAAGGTAATAAGAAATTTTCGGAGAACAGAAATCAATGAATCAATCTTCATGATCATGCGAATCCATAAAACCAGATCATATTATTTATATCAATGCATGATGACAGGAGCCGTTGAAAGTTGAAAAATGTTATTGGAAACAAAAATATAAACAGATTTGTTTATTTAAATTCAAGTCTGCTGGGATGAGAAGAAGATTAGAATTCAGAATTAGCGGGAATATGATGCATAAACTAATTGGATATTGTGAAAACGTGTAGGTATAAACAACACATATACCATATGCTAAAATCAATTTATTTTTAGCAGTAAATCAAGTAAGTGGATATACACACTTCAAAACACCAGGTACATATAGAACTTCCAACTATACTGATAAAGAAATATTTCGAACATTCAACTGGTAAACGTCAAAATACTTTGTAAGGACCTGAATAAATAATACCTATATCATACTAAAAGTTTAATAATGAGACTAGCCTATATTATTTTTTTCCAAATGACATTAGAAGTGGCTTCTCTATGATACTTAGCAGGCATAGAAAGTTTATATTTATTTCCTAGATAGAAAAAAGTTTGTTGCTATGCAAAGTTCTATGTAATTTGAATCAAATTGGTAATCAAAATGGACAATGACGTGAGGGGAACACAAAATAATTGAGTTTTCAATAAAAAAAATACATGAAAGTGGTTTTACATCATTTGGAGAAAAAAATGAATATATGTTTCACATTGCAGAAAAGATAATTCAATTGTCCTTTTCTGCCTAGTAAAACAAATATCTATTTTTCTTAACCGGATCAAAACTCGTTTTTCGTTGCTCTCTTACTTTTCCCTTATAAATGTGGAAAATTGAGATCGACCTGTTTCAGCAGAGTTCTCAGAAATTAATAATTTAGCTAAAACTGAATTAATTCATTATGGTTCACGAAGTTTATTGTATAATAATTAGATATAATATCAATTATTTTGGTTGTAGAAAAAATAGCAGACCCAGTGTCACTTTTGATAAAATGTATTACTCATTCTTCAGAGGAAATTCTTAAACGAAATAGGGATTTTTGTGTGCACCAAAATATATATACAGGGTGATATTAAAATGAGAACATTTGATTCAGAACCTTCAATCATGTTGAAGTATAGTAAACACTTATACTAACCTTTGAACTTATCGAAGGAGTTGAGAAATATTTCTATAGATTTTTTCCGTAGAAAACTAGTGAAGTAGTTGGTTTTGTTTTAACACCTTCTGCTGTTGTTAAGTTATGAAGCAAACATATATTTGTTTGAGTGGATATTGCTTTTTCCAAGTACAAGAAATTTTTGACTGAATGATTCATTTCAATAATTATTAGGGGTACATGAAAAGTGTCATTTTTTCCACCTTGCATCTCAAAAACCAAAAGGGCTATTCAAATTCTGCTAGCTGCTATTTTGATTTCATGAAAAAGTGATTGACTGTCGCGAAATAAACCGCCGTTAAATCCTCTATTTTTGAAAATGCCGAAAATAATGGAAGCCTGTACTTTTTTTTCAAATCACTCCATTTGCACTCCACATATGCAATTATATTTGAATTTAAAGCATATTCAGGGTGTAAATCAATGCATCTCTAGACGTATGCTCATTTGATCTTTTAGTTTTAGAATCACTAAAAGAGTCACCCCTTGAATATTTGCCACCCTGTATTGGTGAAAACTTCTTGTTCAGAAGGTGAAATTCGTAATATAAATAGTTAACCTATATGCGAAGTTCATCGGATTTTCTTGCTAAGGGGTTTGCACCCCTATTTAACTGCGTGATATATTATATTGCGTGATAGGTCAACCCTTTATGTTCAAGTTTAGTTGCCAAGAATACATGAATCATGAATAATATTGATTACTATATATACCTCCTGACAACAAGAAATTGCTTGAACTACAGACTATCAGCTAGATGGGGTGAAATTGTGGATCAATATTCGACTCATAAAACATATACGATAGAAGTGAATTGCCTTATACATATCGACTTTTTCGTTTCTTGAATACATTTTTCGTCTCTATTGATAATATGCAATTTTAATCAACACACAAATGAAGAAGAAAAATTATTGATGCAATCGATTAACTGTCAAACACATAAAACATTTTGTGTAGGTACACCGCCTACTAAGTGAAATAATAATTATGAAAAAATAGACTGATAGCCCTGTGGATCATCGCGTATAAGAGGAACAATTTCAGTTTTATTATTCCAAATGGAAAGATCATGTGATCGGTACATGGCGAAAATAAAAGACAGATAGTTTCTGTACGAGTAGCTGAATTCCTATCTTAGATTCCTCAATATCATGAGTTATTCTCGAAGGTTTTCATCTTGACTCAAATAAGCTATTGACAACCTGCAGACATTGATCAGAATATCAAAACATTTTGAATAATATCGGTTTACTAATGATATTTAAATTTCAAAGCCTACCAAGTGTCGATATATCATCGAATTCATGTCACAGCCAACTTATTCTTTTTGAATAAAAAGCAATTCAACAGCGAATACCACTTTGTGAAACATGGTTGGATAGAGAATTCCAAGGCGAAAAAGATTGACTGAAGAAATGTACAGGGTGACATTTAAAAAAAAGAGTTGGGGTCACTTCCGGTCAAACAGGTGGTTGAAAAATATTGTCGTTAAGTTCGTGAAGAGCGCTACCATTTATTATATACCCCCTGTGAATTTCAAAATTTTATCTCTTCAAATAAAAACACTACAGGCTGCTACATTTCTCCTGTGTCACCCGGTATAGCCACGTAAAAAAGGACTTCAATTAATTTGATATGATTCCTTGATATTTTATGGTATGCAACCAATAATAATTATTTTGAAGTGATCACTTCTGCCAACAGTGGATATTTGAATATTGTAATGAAATTGAAAAAAATCAGAAATGTATTCGAAAAATATGATTCGACTCAGAAGATACTTACTGGATTCAATATCCATACTCAAGACTGAATTGGTCGCCTGTACCGTGGATATTTCATGTTCGATAATGTATTCCTCGTATTTCAGTGCTTTATCGTACTCCATCACAGGGGTTGAAAAACCGGTTTTCATTAGCAAAACTACTACGACTAGAGCTTTCTCGAAAAATTTCATTTTTCATGTTTGTTTTACCAATCTGAACAGCAGCAATAAAATTAATCCTGAAAGTACAGTTATCATATATTCTAGTACACTGAGGAGATCAATGTGTAGCTATTACTAAAAATATAGTAACTACAGCAAAACCATTTAGTACGATAGGGTACAGCAAGGCAGAGATTATGTGTATAATCTCTGAGCAAGGTAATGTTGTTGATGCAATTAATTTTGGTGTTTTGGAAACACCTATTTGTAACCAAATGGATAGCTTAGTTGTTTCATTCACAAGGTTTTTGCGGTTACTAATTGTCCTTAGTTTGGAATAATACTACTATTCTCTCAGTCACAAATATAGGATACTTAGTTAGGGTTACTACTAATAGTAATAATTGTAGCAGATTGATGGTATTTGCATCAAACGAATAAATTAGTTGTCTCAACAAATAATGTATAGTTATCATTACAAATAGTTTTTGTTGCAATAAATGAATAATGAGTTCAAAATATACAGGTTCTCTGATTATATTCTCACCCCCTAGTGGAGCCCTAATTATTAGAGACGGAAGAAAATATTTCGAACAAAAGATGTATGGTTTTACTCATAATATTACCTACTTGAAGACACTAGGAAAATCAAATTCGCATCGGCTAATAACAAAACATATGATAAATTTAATTTTTCAACACAAATACCTTGGTTTTAGTATATGCTGCAATATATTAGATTTCACCGGTGATTTCCAAAAGATAACACCAAGCTGAACCATCCATGATCTTCGATCTCAAATAATGAAAGGAGTCTATAGGGCGTTGAAGTGCATCGAGGCATTACGGTTTTTCAAAAAATGTTGGAAAGTATATGTGTCAGAAATTCTTCCAATGTGAATTATATACCTTTTTCTTTCCACTATGCATTTGATTCGCAATTAAATAGTAATTGCAGAAACATATACATTTCACTTTATATCTTTTCCATCAGGGGCGCCATTTCAGTTTTTTTTTATGTTCAATTGATCTAAAAGCCTTTTTAAGTTGAAAATGTTGCCAGAGTAAAAACTTCATCACAGGATATCATATATATGTAGATATTGGTCGGTTTCATGATTTCATATCGATGAAAACCGAGATAAAAACTATCGAATATAAGTAAATGAATACAAAGAGTATATAGTATCTTATTGAGGTTGAAGGTATGTATATACCTATATACATTCGTGGAGTAGTGTGGTAATGATACTCTTATCAAGCAAGGAATACTGATTATTTTCAATTCAGGAAAATGATTCAATGCTTTCCTATATCCTAGATTATATCAATATTTTCACCTCACCCGATACCTTATTTATATATTACTTGGATATTGCATACATGCTTCTGGAAAATAATTGTTTTCAGTCTATCTACTACTGTTTATTCGTTTTCTGCTTTGATTCATATATACCGGAATATTCTATCGTAACTTATTTTTTAGAAAAGCAGGGGACAACAATCGTGCTCTTACCCCTTCCTAAATGACGCCCAAAAATTCTTTTTTATTTTTGGCAAGAATTCTTTTAATTCGAGAAGAGTTACTCGAATTATCATACAAATTTAAGTAAGAGCATCAAGAGAGTTTAACGTAAAAAATCTCTCTTTTCGGAGCACACTCCACACTGTGCTAGATTTTTTCAATTCCAGTGATTTCTAACTGGAAAGCAGTCAAAAAAGGAAGATATCATTCAAATGGGAAACATTTCTCACATACCTACTTATCAATATATCTTTCTCGAACATTGATCAATTCTGATAACGCATATATAATACCTAATAATCCCATTTCCATAATATAAATAGTTATGATAATTTTTCAATATAGACAACAAAATCTCCTTTCAATTATTATACTGAATATAAATAATAATGAAAATATGAATGATTTCACGTGGATGATTGGTTGATTCGAAATTTGTTGTCCTATATATGTCTTAAACATTTTTTATCAACATCAAATTATCATGCGCTATTTTGTAAAATGACTGAAAAATGCTCATCAACTTCATATGTGGCGTTAGTTTTTAAAGCCAAATGTATGTAGTTTGGTATTGGGACTATAACATAACAAAAAATTATAGCTCTCTTAACATACAATCCTAGAACACAACTAATAAAAAATTAAACTGATTTCTATTTTTATTTGAAATTTATTTAGCGGACTCCGGATTCCTGCAAACAGTTTACTTACTTTTTTGTTGCCGTTGATTTTTTTCAAAAAAACCATGTACCAGAAAGTGATGTATCATCGACTAGATATAAAACATCGATCATATTCCACATGCGTCGATTGTCACCAACCGTTTTGAATTAGAATAATAACGTCCAATGCTCACGCGCAAAACGCTACTGGAATGGACTGAATTCAATAAAGTGGATACACATATTATACCACCGACCTGTGTTGCCAGTGTTGAGAGTTTCGAGTGAAGTCTTGGGAATTTGTGAGTTATTTATTTCTACGCCAAACTACTTATTTTTTAGAAATCTGACAACACCCCTAAGATTTTGACGGGGAAATATAATTGGCTGACCAAAATTATTAAAGTATATGCTGACCAAGCATTTCTGGTTCTATTTGGAAAATACGAACCTGTATTGCTTGGTAAGCAAGGAATTTCGAAAAACAGCACGAATAAACTACCCCTCTGAAGGGGTGGATCGAAATAATTTCACCGGTGGCATCTATACAGGGTGTTCCGTTGGGAAACGGAAATACCTGAATATACCATATATGTTGGATCTAACATGTTTAATTATCTAGATATAGGGTGTATTTTTCACGAAAAAAGTTCTTCAGAAATTCCTGTTGTGATTCCAACAGTAGCAATACCAGTCAGACAAACTCGACCACCCCAGTCAACACATCCTTTCGTCGTCAACCTTGAGATATGTCGAACAGTTCTTTACCAGAACTCGTTTGTCTATAGAACGTTAAACCATTGAAATTATTTGGCAAAGGAGGTAGTCCCAAGAACTTATGATATCTTTAGATTGAGAAAAATTCAATACCTTACTTTCTCTCCATGTTTTTCCCAGTGGTACGCACGATAAGATAAAGTACCTGTATCATTTGAACAAAAATATAAGATGCGTGAAAATTTTCGCACTATGATTCGTATTAGTGTTTTTTTCTGCCACCCATGTGGAGATAATAAAAAATGCAATTGTCTATCGTATAACGGAAGCATAAGGGAGCGGCTTATTGACAGGTGGATTCTGAACAATGGTCATGGTTTAGTTATGTAAGGCTCTAGAGTACCTGATCCGAATGAACATTTGTCTATTAGAGTTTTAGACGTGCGAAAGTACTCGTGCTGAAGTTCGTTAACACAAAACAAAATAATGATATGATTCACGATTAGTTGCTAAGAATTAATGAAGATTACCTAGTCCTACTTAGAATGTGGGGGCTACACAAATTTTATTTGAGTCATGAATCAGGTGAAAAAAAATCTGTAGTAATAATCTATAAAAGTACTAATATTATAAAGAGGAAAGCTTTGATTGTTTGTTTGTTTATATTGAATAGGTTAGTAATAATAATAACTAGGAATAAGCCACAACAATAAAGAGGGAGAAGCTCAAAGTCATTACGACAATAGTTCATACAGGGTGAGTCAATAGTGTGTTCTCCTTCGATATTAGCCAAACCATCAGATATACAGGCTGATTCACGGTGGATGGCACGTTTCTGCAGAACGCAAATCAGGATTATTCTGAAAACTTAGTGCCTTCGATGATAACTTGTGTTCTATCGACCTGAAATATTCTCAGCGTTGCGACGTTGCCGCATCTTAAAAAAATTCAATAGAGAAACTTATATGGCAATTTAACTTTACACCCGTATATCTTCGTTATGGATGGCCAGAAAATTGTTCATATATATATATATATACATCAACTCGTCTTGATTTTCCCTATTCACCATTTGGCTATGTGAGTCTCGCCTCATGAATCACCCTGTGTAACTGTTGTTATTTAGTGGCCTAATAATATTGTTTCCATTGTCGAGTCAACATAGTTTATATTTCCAATCAAAGAAACGCACCATCCACAATGGAATGTCTTAACATTCCACAGGTTCTGATAATATTTCCATTTAAAATATTATGTGAACGCATATCTATCCATTAGAGACATATCATAGGTAGGTAGTCATGAAATCGTGCATACTTGTTTTGACTTTCATCCTTGTTTTTAGTCTTCTGATAAATATCTTTCGAGAGACCTATAAGTAACAAAAAACCATAATGAACTATTTTTCCGCACCGACTGAATAGTAGATTGTTTTATTAGTATCAAAAGTGACACTTTGTTTAACAAGCGAATTTTGCAAAGCAAAATTTAATAATTATATTCAATAATTTTATACAGTATTACAAGTCTCTAAATATATTGAATTTCATTCATGTATTGTACATTTATATACTAACATTATTGTTCCTTCCATGTTTTAGTATCTTGATAAAGAAAATAAACGTTTTCGAAAGCTCGACAAATAAAACGAAAAAATCTAACTGATATTGGTGACAACGACTGCTTCCCACGAATATTCCTCCGAATATATTTAATAATTATACGTATATGAATTATTTTGGTTGCGAAAAAACTTGTTTCATATGCTACGAGTGAATTGCGAATCAATGCAATATTGCAGGGTTCTCTTTTCTCGCATATTATTGAGATGTAGGTATATTCGGTTGGTTATAAACCTATATACAGGATGTTTTATAATTGAATGTCAATATTTGGGAAGGCGATTCTTGGACCCATTCTAAGAAGAAAGTTTCATATGAACGTATGACCTAAAAACGTTTTGAGATAGAGGGTGGTAAATATCTCAAAATTAATATAGTTTTTTATTAATATCTTTATAATACCACTTCAGATATTCTGATGAAATTTGGCATACATGTACTATGTATCAAAAGGCATCAGTAAGGGTACCACATTTTTTTTTTGTTGCCACCAGACATTGATGGTACGCCACTGATTAATCTCGAAATTGAAATTATTCCTGAAATTCCCATTCATTTCTAAGCAAATTTGATCAATACATTTTTTTTATCTAATCCACGGTTTTCGCTCAAAATATAAAAAGCTTTTCACTACATGATTATAGCAATATCGTTAATATAACAATATCACAATGCAGAAAAATAGATTTTATTTTTTAGATCGAATTTCAGAACTACAATTCATAGTTTATGAACTTCGTATTCGTATTTGGTATTTTGGAATTATAACTTCTCATTGTAGTAGGCTATATTAATTTTTGAGAACTCTACCACCCTGTATCGCAAAAGTTAAGTCGTTTAGGTCATACGTTCATATGAAACTTTCTTCTAAGAATGGGCCCGAGAATCGCCTCCTCGAATATTGGCATTCAATTATGAAACATCCTGTATAGATATGGATACAAAATATGTCCCAGAAATTGTTAGGTAATATGATTTGAAACTGATACAAGTATTGAAAGAACGAATTTTTTACATCTGTAATATGAGATATCCTGTCTTCAACTGGCTATACCGGCTGTCCCAGAGTGATATAAAAACTTCAAATTTTCACCGTTCGTTCTATATCCGTTTGCAGTAAAAATTCTAGAGAATCTGATAAAATGACTTGTTGGTGTTTCAACACAATATATTAATTAAAAAAAAAGATCTGGAATAAACTGTTTATTAGAATATCGAATTTGCAGAATCACTATTATGTAATCACTTACAAAGTTATTAATTTTTTTCAACTCCTATTGATGGAGGAGTGAATTTTCTGCTCCAAACAAAAAATCCCAGCTTTACAGTTAAAGTAATTTGCATGGGACATTGGGAAGCCGATACACAAATAGTTGTTGATAGGCAGGTTAATAAAAAAAGTTAAAAAGTATCGCCCATGTACATGTTAATCCATGAAGAAGATTACAGTTATATCAGATGCCTTAAGGCGGGCCTTTCGCGACAGCTTTCCGACCGAATATAGCCTATATATATATATACTAGTTCAACAACTATTTCTAGGTGTCAGTGTGATGTCGAAATCGGAATAAAATAATTAAATTACAGCTTTCACAGCTATTGTAGAGTTCTTCGATTTCGTCTGTTACAGCAGGTCACCAATAGGTGGCACACAATTGAATGCAATCGTAGGTAATTGTATTATGTACGTGCAGTGTTGCCAGAGCTACTGCTCCACGGGCCTGCTCAACATGATTCCACTTTTCACTCCATTCAAGTCAAGCAAATACCTATATCTCGCTACAATGAAAATTTATGTCATTAGTCATTTTTGAAACTGTCTTCACAAGTAGTCTTTCGAATATTTCTTTTCCTTTTTAATTTCATTTTCTACTAATATAACTTATCATTATTGGCGTCGCCAGAAAAACTTCCAAGGATGGGGATCGAAATCATTGTTCAGGGCAAAATACTCAAAATACCTAGTCTGTGTAATTCAGAAATAATGTGTGCAAGATTTTTTATCAAGTTCAGATGGCTATAAATAGAAATTTTGTGTTTTCTGTATAGGGTATATACGTAGACGATTGCCTAGTTTCAAATATCTTCATTCTTACGAATTCACACTGCTATTACTGATATAAGGGTTATATTGTTATATACAGTGTGATGTAGAATGAAAGAAATCCTTGATTCAAATTTCATGTTCTCTAATTCAGACCTGCTTGCTGAAATACAAATTTCGATCATAATTGCACTTATGAAAAAAACAATTTTTTCGAAGTGAGAACTTCTAGGCGCGTTGAGCACTTTTTTGGGTGGAGAAAAACATTGGATTTCGCGTCATCGTCACGACCCGTTCCGTGTCCCGTTATCGCGAGGTCAATGAATAGCAATAAATTTGAAGGGTGCAGTATCGCATCTCATCTTATATTATGTAGTATTTTGTAATTATGATTAGATTCTATTCTAAATTGGTATATGGAGGTTTTAGGGGTCGGAGATTATGATTCTTTCGTGAAAATTAGGATATTGAAGATGGCTGACGAGTTTTATTTATAATAATTATGATCCCATTCTATTCAAAATTGGTGTCTGGGGGTTCTCGGCGTCGGAGATTATGATTCTTTCATCATGGCTCCACCAATATGGCGCACGAGTTTCGTAATTATGATTCTATGCCATTTGAAATTTGTATCTGGGGTTTTTTGGGGTCGGAGATTATGAATCCCGAAATGAAAAAATTCAAGATGACGGATTCAATATGGCGGACGAGTTATGTGATGATGATTCTATCCTATTCAAAATTTATATATAAGGGTGTTTGGGGTCGGAGATTATGATTCTATCGTCAAAATTGGGAAATTCAGGATTGCAGATCCATTAAAGCGGACAAGTTTTCTAATTTCACTATCCGATTCTATTCAAAATTTTTACTGGTGTTTCAGGGGTCGGAGATTTTGAATCATTTGTCAAAATTAGTAGATTCAAGCGAACACCATCTCAAAAGTTTTTGTTAGTCTATCTTAGACAGCGAATGTTTTTAGGTAATAAAGTTTGTCGAGTTGATAAAAATTCTGTTTGATAGTGATAAAACAGTGTATAGTGTGAGTGTGATTAGATCGTACCAAAGTTTCCAGGATTCCCTGGTTTCGGTCTTCAACATAACGGTGAGAAATTGATTTGCCATCATATGCTTTCTATCTCACAATCCATTTTGTTTTAATGGTCAACTTTCTTAAATCATTTAAAAATCGAATTATAATGAAAAAAATATAAGAAAGTTATGTTCATGCTGATATAAAACTCACAAAGTTATTGTATGAGGAATTTTAAGATGAAATATTTTTCTTGAACAACCTGTTTCTCCAAAACTAACAACATTTTCTATGAAAGATGTGAGGCTGCATCTTGATATTCTGATGTTTACTATTTCTAGCTCACACATTGACCATTTTCATGCTGATTTAAAACTTACAAAGTTATTGTATGAGGAATTTCAAAATAAAATATTTTCCTTGTACACCCTGTTTCTCCAAAACTAACAGCATTTTCTATGTGAGATGTGAGATGTGAGGCTGAATCTTGATATTCTGATGTTTACTATTTCTAGCTCACACATTGACCATTTTGAATGAATAACCCTGTATATATTTCAAAGAAAATTTTAATATCACGGAATTCATTGAATTTCAAAAATCTTCCCCAAAGAAGATGTAAGTGGAATATGAAGTATCTACCTACGATAATTCTCTAAAACATGAACTGGATGTTCGATAACGTCTCCAAATGTCTCGAAAAAAAAGCGGCTGCTATATTTTCAAATATTTCGTATGTGGCTGACTTTCCTGTTGCCTCGCTTTTCTGCCCATTCTTATGAATTTTTGCGACATATCATTCGCAGCAGCTTGCAACACTGGCTTTTCAATTATTGATTATATGCCGGTTAGTTTGAAGTTCATCTGAAGTTCACGCAATTCAAAGTGGCACGTGGCGGACTGTGGAAAGACGGGGAATCACCGCACGACCAATGAATATCCACCCGGTTCGCCGCGGGAGGGAGAGAGACATATAACGATATTTCTCGCTCAGTTTTGTTTTGTTGCTGTGGCGGTATTATCCTTTGTGAATATCGCCATATCAATGGAATGTTTTTGCATGAGTTTTAGAGTGAAATAACCTGAACTCTTGACACAGATTAACAAAGCTTTTTGAAGTTTGTTCCACAACTGTGCCATTCCTATTATTTCCATCTATATGCTGACATAATTATCGATCTCATGAATAGAATTAAAGGAATTCTGCTGAATTTGTATGTTTAAATTTTCAGGTCTACTTATATAATTATAATTCAGTGACAAATTCTAGGCCGTTTCAAACTACTCTATTTATTTTCTAGTTCTTTTTAGTTCGGTTCTCTATACCTCTTCATTCTTTCAAACTACTCTTTATTTTCTACTCACTTCTTTTTAGTATGGCTATCTATAAAAAGGTGTTTCATTAGTTTTTCGAACTAATATGTATTACAATAGCTGGCTGATACCCGGCAAACGTTATTCTGCTATATACAATTATTTCCAGAAAATATTTTTTTTGGTTAAATATTTATCAACATACTTATAGTCATTTGTTTTCTAATTCTTCTCCGACCCCGAAAACACCCAGATACAAATTTTGAATAGAATCGGATCATAACTACAAAACTCAGTTGCCATCCTCCATCTTCAATTTCCTTATTTTGATGAACAATCATAATCTCCCATCCCAAAATCCCCCATATACAAATTTGGAATGGAATCGGATTAAGTTACAAAACTCGTCAGCCATATTGAATCTGCCATCTTGGATTTCCAAATTTTGATAAAAGGATCATTATTTTCGACTCCGAAAACCCCCCGATACCAATTTTACATAGAATCTGATCATAATAATTAAAAAACTCTTCCACCATATTGGATCCACCATTTTGAATTTCCCCATTTTGACAAATGATTCATAATTATCTACAACCTCTAAAACCTCCAGATACCAATTTTGAATAGAATCTGACCATAATTACAAAACTCGTCCGCCATATTGGATCCGCCATTTCGAATTTCCTAATTTTGATAAAAAATCATAATCCCTGACCTCGAAAACCACCAGATACCAATTTTGAATGATATCTGACCAATTTGTTCTGTCCAGAGAAGAGCCATTCGCCTGGTGGGTGACGCCACACTCACTCACTCTTTGACATCATTGGAACACCGTAGAAAGGTCGGCGACCTTTCACTTTTCTATCGATACTTCCACGGGAAATGGCTATCATCCCTCCACTAGCAATACCAGACGAAGTAGACAAGCCCATCAGTCAGCACATCCTTTCGTTGTCAACCTCGAAAGATGTCGAACAGCACTTTATCAAAACTCCTTCATCCATAGAACGGCTAGGCTCTGGAATTCAGTGCCCGAGGAAGTATTCCCAACAACATATAATCTCCAGAAGTTCAAAAAAAAAACTCCAATACCTACCTCCTGTCCCTATCCTCCCTAGGAACGCACGATGTTCTTTGAACATTATAGGGATTTCCTTTCGAGCGCTCCAAGCGATAAAAAAAATAATTACAAAACTCGTCCGCCATATTGGATCCACCATTTTGAATTTCCTTATTTCGATGAAGAAATCATAATCTCCGACCTCGAAAACCCCCAGATACCAATTTTGGATGGAATCTGACCATAATTACAAAGCTCGTCCGCCATATTGGATCCGCTATCTTGAATTTTCAAAATTTGACGAAATATTCATAATCTCCGACCCCGAAAACCCCTGAGTACCAATTTTGAATGAAATCGGATAACTATACTCAGTCGCCATATTGGATCCGCCATTTTGTATTTTCTATTTAAAAAATAGATAACGACCGATTCTCATACCTACCGAATACGCACAAAAAATTTCATACGAATCGGTCGAGCCGTTTCGGAGGAGTTCGACCACTATGACCGTGACCGTGACAGGAGAATTTTATATATTAGATTTGTTCGTCTTACAAACACTCGGAGAACCTCCCCTTGAAATATGCCCAGATAATTGAATAATACCTTCTGTATTATCACGTCGCCTAGATTTCATAATATGTCCGAGTAATATGTATAACATTGGCAACGGTGTAAACGGGTTTGAATTCATCATCTCTCCTAAGCGCCATCTGCTTGCAATACAATGCACCATTCCTCTCTGCCGCAGTCTGTCATTTCGAACACTGCCATCTATCAGGTAGTGCCTGAACTACCACATCCTAGTTTCCTGCATTATATTCTTTCAAGAAATGGAGTTTACCGAGATCAGCTGGGATGAATGGATATTTTGTTGACAGAATAATCGTTTTTGTTGCTTCCTGTCCGAATGGAAACATTTCAAGAGCTGATATTTCAGTGACACCTTGCCGAATTTCCAACAATTGTACTGAGATCGAAAATATTTCAATTTGAGACAAAAAAATGACAATGTTTACGTTTTTCAAAAATCTGTATCTTCTATAAATAAATGAGTTTCGACTCCGTATGATAACCAGGCCCTAGTCCCAACCTTCTTCTTTACGATGATTTAATCAGTTTTTCAATTGAATCATTCATAAGCCCATATAGCAACATCTAGTGAAGGCCTGCATGTCGATTTGGTTGAAACTCTCCTCTTAAGTTCTGGTCTCGAATTTCGTGCCAGTTTCTTGAGTACCTCTATCGGAAGTAGACGAGATGAAATCTTATTGTGTAATCGTGTTTGTGACCATCTTCATTTCTTTGGTGGAATCTACAAGTAAGTATCTTTTATGTGCCTATGTAAGTATCAGTGACAGGCCAGCAATTAATTTCCTATATGCTGGGTTCATAGATTCAATTACACTATAACAATTAGGAATTAACAATCAACAATTAATAATTATGAGGGTGTTTATACATATCTTATATATATTGATCAAGAATTGAATGTTTGATTGATTAAAGATCGAGACAATGCTAAAAAGTGATTTTGGTGTCCACAATTCATGATTTCATAAGAAATATTCTAATTAAATATCACCAAACTCCACACAAATCCAATCTTCATGTTCTGTCTCCAGAATTTCCTAATAATCCTAATTCTTAGTTGTTTAGTTGAAAGTTGGTCAACTTTGTAATTCTTAATTTAAATATGACGGATGTAAATGTATAAACCCTCATAGATGTTTCCTTGCATTCAACTTGCTTTCTTCAACAAACGAGTTTGATTTCGAAAATTACTTTAACTACTAGCTTGAGCTTTCGTCCTTACGATCATCCAAACCGTTTTTCATTCGGACTTTTCGTTTGGCAGAAAACGGGGCTGGAAAATAGGTCTGCATAGCGGTTGTCGTGAATCGTCGGTCTTAAGTTTATAGTTGTTATAGTTTAATTGAATCCATGAACCCACCATTATCGAGATTTCAATTTTTCAACGAAGTTTATGACAAATCATTATACAGGGTGTTTCGTAACATTGTTGAAAAATGGGGCGAATCTTACGGTATTTTTATGAATAAATGCGCGATCTTATAAATATTTGTCGAGAATTGTTTCCAAAGTATGCCCCCTCTCAGGGGCGGCGAGTGCATGGGGGCATCGGGGCCAATGCACCCATGTAGACCATAGGTATGGGTGCAATGCACCCATTGGCCGAAACAAAGATGTACCTATGAAAAAATCGAATAAGAAACGAGCGCTTTTGGCACTTGTAAACATTGCACATTGCTGGACAAAGTGGACAAGTAGGTAGACAAAGACAACCATGCGTACCGTACATTCGATTCGCGATCGATGTGTAGGAAGGGGTTGGACAAAGCGACTCCTCGCTCAATCAGTGATGATCAGTGGGACTGGTGGGAATTAGTAGGTATCTATTTTTAGTGTGCAAGTGTGCACTGTGCAGTGTACCGCCAGGGCTCGCAAACGACTGAATGTGCTTTGCAAAGCGATTTAATACTGAATAACCTGTGTTGTTACATGTGAAAAATGGACAAATTTGTAAAAAGAATTGATTCTCCAAAAGATGATGATGCACAATCTGATGTCAGTGCGAGTAGTAGTACTACTGGCTCAGGTATGACATGGTGAAAATAAAATTTTTGATTAGAATAAACATGGAAATATGTTTTAGGAATTCAGAAAACGTTTAGCAGTAGGAAACGGAGATATGTTCCATCCTGGAGCGAAAAATATGATTGGATCCTGTATAATCAGACTGAAAAAAAGGTATTCTGTAAGATTTGTCAGAATGCATCAGATATTAAAATTTATTTTATTTTTGTAGTCATGTTTTTACGTTTTCACATAATGTGTTAACTTTTGAGTTGTTTATGTTTTACAATAAAATTTGAAAAAAAAATTATTCCTTCATTTCTCACCTTTGTTTATGTTGATATTAACAACAGACCCGAAACCCGATTAGTCAAAAAACATTATATTCTAGTAGGGGTGTTTCACACGTAATGCAGAATCAATATTGCATCAAGCTATCTTCAAATTTGAAGGCATTTGACCTTGAGCCATAAAAATTTTTCGCCTGCGGCGCATTTTTTGTTGGCTTGCCCTAACCCCTCCATTTTGGCACCCATTGGGCAAAACAAAACTCGCCGCCCCTGCCCCCTCTCAAATTGGACAGCCTGAATACAGGGAAGGGAAAAATGTTTTCTTAAATAATGCTAACCAATATTCCTTGTAAAAGTTTTGATAACATTGTGATACAAAATTAGTTGGCAGTGGAAACAAAGGAATTGACATTTGTATTGATGAAGATGGGCGTCATATTGAACATTATTAAAAAAAAAACGTTCTGTCAAATGAAATTTTTATTGTAATGATATCAAACTTTTTTTCCTTCGGAACTATGCGGAATACGAAATTTTCACAGGAGTAACAAAATGAAGATAATGAATCAGTCATCTCGCTTAGATAATTTGAGAACTATATTACCCCCTAAGAATGTACTGAAAAAATTTTTTCTGGGGGTGAGGGTGGTTTCAACCTTGCCAGAATTTATTTTGTGTTTCTTTGATCACAGAAAGAAAGGGTAATCCTCTAAAATGCACTTTCGTCAAATTTCATCCAATTTTGTTTCACTCATTTTTGAACAACGTGCAAAAATGTGTTTTTCTCTCTAAAATTTGAATTCGTTCGTTTGAAACTGTAGGTCCATTTTGTTATTTAGATAAATCGGTCCTAATCAACTTATTTTGACCTGTATTGCACGTGGTAGCTCTGTGTCTCAGCAATGTTGGGACACCCTGTATATGAAATAGTTGTTGTATTTAGGTTTATGTTGCAGTCGTGTAGCCTTCCAATAATCTGACGATTTTTTTGTTCTCATACGCAAAACTTATCAGCAGCATTTCCAATATGAATGTGTACTTATGAAGATTATGTTTTTAGCAATTTATAGCAATAGTTTGGACATCTCCAATGACCAAACGCCATTTTCCAACATTCCAATTTTTGCTAATGCCTTAAGGAGAAGATGCCCAGTATGTGATTCTTCCGTCTACGGTTATTGCACAGACAAATTGTTCCATGATTCTTGCTGCTGTCACAACCCCAATAACCCATATGGTGAGTTTTTCAATACATACCCTACATTCTACAATAAGAACCCGAAGGTCCCCCGATTCAAATATAAGATGAAACTAAGAAAATCGTAATTTTCTGTTATTGGGACTTCACTTTTTTCAATTTTAGTTCAAAAAGTTTCATTTAATTCTCAAGTTATTTAATTCAATTCAAAAAAGCATCAAGTGTATTTTAAAATTAGCATTTAATCCCAAGAAGCTTCATAATATGTATATACCTATACTACCATAGATTGAAACCCTATATCCCTGAAATCATTCCCGCTAGACACCAAGTGCACAGGGTGCTCCATTTGAAAATCGAGAGTTTATGCCCGTTACGCTTCAAGATTTCAACTTTGGAATATGATAATTGCAGAAAAATGTGCCCCCGCCAAATTGAAATCGACCTGTCCGAGCGATTTTCATTTTTTTTTTATCGAAATCGGACATTTGGGGGTGACAAATTATACTAAACATGTTAGAATCGATACCCTGATGTTCCGCTTTGGCACATATTATCAACTAAAGGGCTTTTACACCAAATCAAATCTATTTCTGGTTGTTCAGCCGCTATTAATTAGTTATGTACAATTAGGACTGCTTTTTCCCGGCTGACAACCCCCATTCCAATGTGTTTAAGCTAACTATTGCTGCACATGGTAAGATTCTTCTCATCAGTAGCTTTAAATCATGTGTCTGATGATGGCTAAGTACCGAAACTAGTTACACGTCTCATGTAATCTTATGTAATAAATTTGTTGTGGTCGACCAACTTGGGGTTTTTTGTATTTTTCCTTTGAAAAATTCTGGACCACTTCGAGAAAATAAATGGTTTTCACGGCTTGTAAAGATATCAGTTGCACCAACTTTGACTTCACGTCTCAGTAGCGCGATCTGGTGGATAATCAAAACATGGTAGTCCTCTTTGCTAAAAATTGAACCCAATTTAAATATTCATACTGTTACAGATAATCAAATATTTCAGATTCAAACAGAAAGTCTTTATTCTTTTTTCAAAATTGTGACTGACTCTGCCACATTGACAATAATAATCAAAATTCCCATATACAATGTGTACATAAACATTGATATTAATACGCCGTCACATTTCTCCCCGCGGTGAAGGAAGGTCTTCTTCTTCACTAGTCTATCTTGTATACGACACAACTTACTAGTGGGTCTTCGGAAAGTAGAAGTGCTTGTTTTTATTTCTGCGACTCTTATCTTTCCATCTGGTCCTGGAAACACTTTTTGTACCTTTCCCAATCTCCAGGTGTTTCTTGGAATATTGTCATCCGCTATGACAACAATATCTCCAACTTTAATTGGTTTATTATCGTCTGTCCATTTGGAACGTTTATTCAGCCGGGGTAGATATTCCTTCATCCATCTACGCCAAAATATATCAGTCATCATCTGGGATTTCTTCCACTGTTTTCGTAATGTTGATCCTGAATCGGTTATACATATTGGTTCATTCTGATTACCATATCCAACCAAGAAATGATTCGGGGTAAGTGCTTCAGGATCTGCAGCATCCACAGAAACATAGGTGAGAGGACGGGAGTTCACTATATTTTCCGCCTCTGCTAATAGCGTTGAGAGAGTTTCATCACGAAGCGACTGATTATATAGAGCAAATCCGATAGTTCTCTTGACAGAACCAATCAGCCGCTCCCAAACGCCGGCCATGTGTGGAGCTGCAGGTGGTATGAATTGAAAGTCTATACCTTCTGAGGACATTGTATCGTACAAAGCCGATTTATTCAGTTCAGCAAGACATTTTTTCAATTCATCAGCGGCGCCACGGAGATTTGTTCCGTTGTCGCAAAATATTTTCAATGGTTTTCCTCTTCGCGCAATCATTCTTCTGATAGCCATTATAGTAGAGTCTGTGGTTAAACTATACGCAACTTCCAGATGAATAGCTCTGATCGCCATACAGGTGAACAGAACTCCCCATCTTTTCTCTCTTCGACGACCCACACAAACTTGCAGTGGTCCAAAATAGTCCATGCCGACGTTCACAAACGCTCGAACATCTGGAGTCAACCGTACTTCTGGTAGTTGCCCCATTATGGGTACCGCAGGTTTTGCCTTAGATCTTCTGCACACCAGACTTCGGGTGAAAGTTGACTTCACTGCAGCTCGTCCATCAATGACCCAAAATCGTTGCCTCACGTCGTTCAGGATTGTCTCAATACCTTGATGACGGAACTTTTCATGGTAATGTTGCAACAATAACTTCGTGTATGGGTCTTTCGAACTGAGAATATATGGTTTCTTCGCCCTGTATTCCATTTGAGTGGCCAAATTTAGTCTGCCATCTAAGATCAACAACCCATATTTATCTAGGCATGCCGATAGTTGTTTCAAACGACTCATCCGATTTAAATGTCCATATCTCCTTAATGTTTCGATATCATCTTGAAAACTCTGCTCTTGAGATATGCCTATCAAGTATTTTTCCGCTTCAGTTATCTCTTGTACAGTCAAATCTATTGGAAATGCCATATCTTCTTTTCTTACTTTTTTCAACAATTTTTGTACATATCTTCTCACCCAAGCTGTTGTTCGGATCAGTCGAATCCACTTAGAAAATCTCTCTAGGTTGATAATATTTTTACCTTCGGTTGAAACTGCTACAAACTCTGCTTTCATTTCAGTAGAGTATTCTGGACCCAATTGACTACATAAAATTTCATTTTCTGATGGCCAAAATTCTTCAGGTTTTCTTAAGAACTCTGGACCATGAAACCAGTTTTGTAGAATAGTTTCGATTTTATCACTGAATTTGAGTCTTGTAGCATAGTCCGCAACATTTTCATTGGTTGGTAACCATCGCCATTCTTCAGCTAAAGTATTTTCTTGAATTTCACCTATACGATGCGCTACAAACTGTTTGAAATCCCTACCATTACTTCGTATCCACTGTATGACGCATTTCCCAGCCAACCATCGTGTGACATCAACATCTGTGTGATGTAACAACCTTTCATAAATGCAATATATCTCGTTAACACACCTCATCGACGTAGATTCGATATCAACGTCGCAAAGTGACATCGCAACCAGAAAACTATGAAATGTGACAGCGACTTCTTCAAACTACGTCTCTTCGACGTTAACTAAATAATTCACATTGATATCCTCATGAGATATCTTTGTGACCTGTGAGCGTGACGCAGACATGCGCAAAACGAACGCACACGCCAGACGCCATGTTGAGCTGTGCATGATGGCCATGTCAGTCAGTCAGTCAGTGAGTGAGTGAGTCCGACTCCGTACAGACAATTTCCTTCAAATTTCTCTGTTGAAATATCTGAGATGATTTATAGCACATATTATAGCAGCTTCAAATTGGAGGTATACAATCATTTAGGAACGACGGTAATATTGTAATTATCTCTGAGATAGGAATATTGCAATCTAAAACAAGATGGATGAAAGATCCCAAGATAATGTAAGTGTATTTGATATGTATCATTTGTGAATAATGTATATTTGTATTGCTATATATATGTGTCATGTCGTGTCGTGTCAAGTTTTGAATCATCTGTTTTTACTTTCGGAAAATAAACATTTCCTACGTAAAGTTGAATAATTATTATTATTATTATATATCCCACGAATATCACAGGTACGGCGACCACATCATCGATGTCGCAATGTGATGTATTTGTAATATGAAATGTACACTTGTATGTGACCTGGTAGTGATTTCTCATGTGATGTCGCATTTCATGTCTGAACGACGTCACAGTGATGTTGCTTGAGTCGGACATTTTCACATCGCCACGTTGTATCGGTAACATGTTTGTGACTTCAAATGCGATATCGCATGTCACAAAGTGATGTGGCGTATACATCACTTATACATCTCATGGTTGGCTGGGTTGGAGTCCGACCAAAAATACTTCTGACAGATTTCGAGTTCCAATTCGTCGTATATAGTGCGTGATAATCGACTAGCCATCACTGCAGCTTGCAGCTCAAGCCTCGGAATGGACAACGGCTTCAGCGGGGCAACTCTGGTCTTTGCTGATATCATCGATACATCTATGGAAGTGTCTCCGACGATTCGAAGATATGTGACACTGCAAAATGCCTTCTCGCTACTATCGCAAAATGTATGTAATTCAAGTCGCTTTGCAGCGGGAATATTTGTGGAATAACATCTGGGTATTCTGACTCTTTCAATATCCTTGAGGTCTTCCAACCATCTGAGCCATTTTTCTTGAATACTTTCAGGAACATGTTCATCCCAGCTGATTCCTAAGCGCCACACATCTTGCATAAGTATCTTCGCTCGCACTGTGAAACATGCTAGGAGGCCTAGGGGATCATATACTGACATGATATTTTTCAATATTTTCCTTTTCGTGAAATTTTCGGTCGAATCGCTAGTTTTAAGGACTTCAGTATTGATTTTAAATAAAAGTTCATCTGTTGTTGACTGCCACCATATCCCCAGAACTCTCTCAGGCGAGCAAATATCATTATTGAATGTCTTCATCATCAGCATGTCTTCGGACAGAGTTTCTTTGACTAATTTTGAATTCGAGATCCAGTTCACAACTTCGAAACCTCCAAGCGCATGAACTTTATATACATCTTGTACCATTTGAAGTGCTTCTTCTTCTGTATCTAACGAATCCAAATAGTCGTCAACATAAAATTTCTTGGTGATGGCATTCAAGACTTTTTCGGAAGGAGATTTTTGTTCTGCATTCAAATTCTTGATGAATTGGGCACATACTGGTGAACATGCAGCACCAAACGTCATCACTTTCATCTCATAAACTTCTGGTGCTTTCTCATAGTCCAATCCTCTCCACAGGAAACGCTGAGCACATCGATCTTCCTTACGAATGTTCACTTGGTGAAACATTTCACGTATGTCACCACATATACCGTATTTTCGCTGTCTGAACTTCCATAAAATTGATGTGAGAGACTGTAATAAATCTGGTCCGGACAGCAGGTTATCATTCAAACTCTCCCCATTGCTTTTGGCGGAGGCATCGAAAACCAACCGAATTTTTCCAGGTTTGTTCACATTTTCGGTGGCGAAATGTGGCATATACCAAGTCCTCGTCGATTCGATCTTTGCTTCTTCTGGTGGTACTTTTTCAGCATATCCTTTTTCTATGTAGCTTTCGATTTTCTCACAATACTGCGAGGCAAACCCTTCATTTTTCCTGAACTTTCTTTCTAAACATCTGAGCCTTTGAAGAGCGATGATCTTACTCTCTGGTTTGATGTCTTCGCATTTCCAGAGGAGTCCTATCTCAAATCGATTACCTACTCTCTTGGCTGTTTGATTCATGAGTTCCATAGCTCTTGCATCTTCCTTGCTCAATATATGAGGAACGATAGCTACACCAAATGCTTCAGTCGAAAAAGAATTCTTCATCATTTCTTCCAGACGAACTTCACTCTCACAAATATGATGGATTTGAGCATGCATCCTACGCTGACCTGGAGAAACACCATGGAGAGACCAACCTAGTTTGCACTTCGTAGCAACCGGAAGATGTTCGGGTCCATTACGTATCTGTCGGGGTAGTATCAAATTGATATTGTCCTGGCCAATCAATATCATTGGTCGTTCATTAGCGTAGTCATCGATTGGAAGATCTTTCAAATAATCATAACTCTTCCAATCCTCCATGTTGATGGTTTGTTCTGGAAGAGACAATCCTTTCACGGTTCGAACATTCTTCAGATTATATTTCTTAGATTTTCCTTTAACGCCAGAAATACAAAAACTCAATTTTTCAGATGTGTCCATACTGGAAGTTATTCCGTTTGTCCATTGGATACAGAGTGGCTCATTTTCTCCCTGCAACCCCAGCTCTCTAGCAAGACTCTCTTCAACCAATGTAACAGTTGACGCCTCATCACACAATGCCAGGACGTTCAGCTTACCGTTTGTTCCAAAAATAGATACTGGAACCATTCTGAGCAGAATCTTCGCGTTGTCGTGTCTGATGGAATGCACTGTTTCATTCCGATTGGTGAAATTCGACGTTGATGGTTGTGATTCTTGATCCTTAGTGACTGGAGGAGTTTTGTGTAGTAGTGGGTGATGAAAGAACTTGCATCCATCTGTTCCACATTCTTGACGTTTCTTACATCTGTATTTCTGATGTCCCTTCTTGAGGCATGAAAAACACAATTTTTTGTCTGTTATTGTTTTCCACCTGTTGTCCACGTCGTCAGCTTCCATTTTGGGACAGGTAGCTTCCATGTGGTTTTTCTCACAATAGCAGCAGATATCTTTTCTTAACTCCCTCGTAGTCAGTATCCTTTCACTCTTCGGTTGCCAACTTATTGGATTTTTGGGATAAGATTTATTTTCTGAAGTACTTGGATTACTGATGTAGCAAGCCGCGTTCGCAATTTCCGCCAGCCAAGTCGAAAAATCTTCCAGAGATGCTCTTCCCTCCTTTTGTACAAGAAGTTCGCCCCATCTGAGTTTTATAATGTCTGGTAATTTTCCTACCAAATCTTTCAGTAGCTGAGGGTTGTGGAGGTGATCGAAAGATACCAAAGCTTTCATGGTAGCTACAAGATTTCTGACTTCATGTGACAAATTTATCAGTTTGTCAGCATTCGTATCACGGAAATGTGGAATGGCTTTGACTCTTGAAATCATCATCTCGATAACTTGTTCCGATCTGCCAAAGCGCATTTTCAAGGTGTCCATGATCAAGTCGACATTACTGGATAAAAGCAGCATACCAGCTACAGCAGTTTTTGCTTCCCCTTTCAAACTTTTTTGTAATTTAATCAATATTTCGTCATCACTATATTGACACATCTTCACAATTTGTTTATATCTTTGAAGAAATAATGGCCAATTCTCAGGATTTCCATCAAAGACTGGGAAATCTTTGTCCACTATATGTCTTGCCAATAACTTATCATTTCCAGCAGGGGACACCGAATTCAGGACATTCGAAAGTGTTTCGCACAGTAATTGAATGTCTGTGGTAGCTGTATCTTTCTTCATTGATTGTGGATTCACTATTTCTTCTACATTTTCTTCGATTGGATGTTTACCAACTTCAATATCATTCACCCATCGAGCAACAGATGTAACAGAACAGGCATGATTTCGTTGATTTTCCCTACTGGAACACTCGCTATCTTCAATTTCAACTGCTTCTATCTCAGCTTCTCTCAATTGATGTTCTAGTTCAAGAATCTTCATTTTATTTTCAATTTCATTTCGTTGCTTTTCTAATTCTTGCTTTTCTAGTTCCGTCTGAATGGCGAGTCGTTTCTTGGATAAACACAAAGACGCTTGTGATCTCCTAGACTTGCTTGTTGCTTTGCTTCTCGTCGATAGTATATCAGAACGCCCAGTATCACTACTTTTTATTGAGTTGTCTTTTCTGGTGTTCATGTCACTGTCATTGATATTTTCTATAGCAACTGGTGGATTCATAGTTGGACTTGTTAAATTCTGCAATACCTGGATAGATCCATTCTTCTGAGGAGGAGCACCATTGGGTTCTATCATGGATGAAGTGTTCACATCACGTCCTTCTCCAAACCCTTTGGGCCACTGAAAATCACAGGACAATCTTGCATTGACTCCTGCATTTCCTCTCATAGATCTTCCTTCTTTTCTCGAATCTTTTCCGTCCATAGCTGCTCCAAGTTGTTCTCGAAGGACCACAATGTTACAGATAATCAAATATTTCAGATTCAAACAGAAAGTCTTTATTCTTTTTTCAAAATTGTGACTGACTCTGCCACATTGACAATAATAATCAAAATTCCCATATACAATGTGTACATAAACATTGATATTAATACGCCGTCACACATACTATCAGTAGGTTAATCGAGGAGGTGGTTCATTCATTATTCCAAATTTTTTGGCATTTTCTCTCCTCGTTTCTATAAAATAAAAATATGAATATTATTTCAATATACGTGTAGTAAGGACAAATCAGATGATTTGCCCCAAAATGTCACTGCGTTCAAAGAATTTTCCTATCAGAGAGCCTAAAAGAAAAAGAAAAATTCACTAGCTTGTCATCAGTGACAATTTGTATTGAAAAAAGTTTGGAGAAGAGAAATAAAGGTATATAGAAAAAATATCAAATTTTCACTTATCTTTGGATGTTTCGGGACCGATTCTGCTCCCGTTTTCGACATGAGAAGAGATTATTTCAATAGCGAAGTCGTATAATAATATATATATATAATAATATGTCTTGAAGCTTTTCAGTTTTGCATTCTTGCATTCTTCTGAACGGAGACAATAGCATTGCTTCTTGTTCAGTTGATATAGACAGAACATGGTATTCACTTCTAAAATCTGAACATGAAAATGGTAAATTCAAGATTAATTAATGAAAACATCCTGTAACTCATTTGATTGCCAACGTCACCATTTGTCATTGAAAACTGAAAAGCTTCAAGACATAATACTTATACGACTTCGCTATTGAAATAATCTCTTCTCATGTTGAAAACGGGAGCAGAATCGGTCCCGAAATGTCCAAAGATAAGTGAAAATTTGATATTTTTTCTATATACCTTTATTTCTCTTCTCCAAACTTTTTTTTTTTTCGCTTGGAGCGCACGAAAGGGAATCCCTATAATGTTCAAAGAACATCGTGCGTTCCTAGGGAGGATAGGGACAGGAGGTAGGTATTGGAATTTTTTTTGAACTTTTGGAGATTATATATGTTGTTGGGAATACTTCCACAGGCAATGAATTCCAGATCCTAGCCGTTCTATGGATGAAGGAGTCATGATAAAGTGCTGTTCGACATCTTTCAAGGTTGACAACGAAAGGATGTGCTGACTGGGCTTGTCTAGTTCGTCTGGTTGGTATTGCTAGTGAAGGGATGATAGCAGAGATTTCCGAAGAACATTTCCCGTGGAAGTATCGATAGAAAAGTGAAAGGTCGCCGACCTTTCTACGGTGTTCCAATGATGTCAAAGAGTGAGTGAGTGTGGCGTCACCCACCAGGCGAATGGCTCTTCTCTGGATCTCTGTTTTCAATACAAGTTGTCACTGACAAGCTAGTGCATTTTTCTTTTTCTTTTAGGCTCTCTGATAGGGAAATGGGCTTATATCACAAAAAAAAATTATTTCATAATTCCATAGAACTCGCCAAAACTAGCTCACCACCGCAAACCGTTTCTTGCTGTGAGCTCCCTACGTTTTATAAAAAAATATTGAAATCCCCGATTTTACGGACCTCTGAAAACGAGGCGATGATGTGACGTCAAAACCCTAATACTGAAACAAGACTATTCCAGAGAAATATGAATGATACATGATTTCTGACAGAGGGAATTAGCGCGAGATCACAGTTGAAAGAATTAATATATCAGTTGCCTCAGTCTCCGTCGGGCGTTTGGTATTTTCTTTCGACCATGGCGGGATGAGGTTTCTACGTCATAAGAGGGTCCGTTTCCAGAAGGTACTATTATTTATGTCCAAAAATAAAACATTCCAGTTAATTTTTCGATCGAATTATGTCGTCAATCATTATTTATGTATAAAAGGATCATTATAAACATGGTTTGAGTTAAAAGTTCTACTAAGGTGTACAAGCCCATTCTTTAAACGCAGTGACGCATCTGATTTGTCCTTACTACACGTATATTGAAATAATATTCATATTTTTATTTTGAAGAAACGAGGAGAGAAAATCCCAAAAAATTTTGATTGAATATTCATCTTTCATTTTTCAGATCGACTGCCTTACCAGTGCCAATTTGCAGACTGTAGTTTCCTTCATGCTAACAGCTGTCCTGAGCATAAACTGATAACAGCCTGTTGCTGTATCAGCCGGATATATTGAATGGAGAGTAAAACGAATCATTTTATAAAACGTATTTATTTATTTAATTGTATTCAATAAATGTAATAATTGTTACATTGACTTGTTGGTAATTTCGTTCAAACCTACATTTTTAATGTGAATCTAAATTCTGCATTGGTTAGTCCACGCAAATAAAAAAATCACAAAGCACCACCGTTCTATTATGAAACCATTCCGTTAAGACAGTGCAAAATACGTGGACTTTTTGCTATATTTGGAAAGACTTTGACCATTAAACGTTCACAGGGTATTCCAAAGGTTGATGCAAAATCTTATGGAGATGAGGGGGAAGCTTAAGTCTGCTTTGAGTAATAAATATTACATACCTCTGTATATTCGCTTATAATGAGTTTTTTGAAAAATACCATTTTTCACATTTCATAACAAAACGATGTAACACGACTTCTTGGTCTAATATATGTATTTACGATGCTTTTTCCTAGGCAAAAATGTATATCTGTAGTAAAAACGAACTATATTTTTTTCAATCAACAGAAATAATACACACATAAGTTGAAAAAAAAATAGATTTTTCAAAAAAACTCGAGGTTATCGAATAACTGGAAGAGACTAATAGTTATTTATGCAACAAGTGCAAAAAGCGAATGTTTATTGCACGAGTTGCATACAACATTTTTTCTACGTTCATGCAAAAAGCAAAAAATGATTTATTGAGATGCGCGGCACTAAGTACAATTCTGTTAATTGTCAGAATTAATTTTTGACTGACGTTTCTATAACCACAGTTGCAATATAAAAAATGTTTGTCATGATGACAGCACGTTGAAGTAGAATGACAGATGAGTGCAATAAAAACTTTATTGCACTAAGTGCAATAAAGAACTTCTTTTTCCACTAAATATAGTTCAATAAAGTTCTGCTTTTTGCATGAATGTAGAAAAACAAAATTATGTTTGGCTAGAAAAAATCCATCGACTTTTGGAACATCCTGTAGTTAGTTTCTATATGGAGTATATGACTAACTAAAGTGGTTTCACAACAATAGTTCTGGAATATTGCAGCTAGTACATAATAAAAAAAATCAGTCTTAAATATTTGAGAAAAAATAAATTAAATAATAAATATGGCACGTAAATCTACACAAGCTTCAGTTCAAAAAATAAACAATTCCTAATTTATTGTGATCACTCTTATTTACAATTCCATTCTAGTTTTTCGAGTTATACTCATCATCATTCTTACTGTGCTATTCAAATAAATCTGAATTTCAACTTTAGTTGACCATACTAACAAAACTCTTTAACGAGAAACAGAAGTTGAAATATCGAAAAAAATAGCAATCTTCTACTTAAACAAAAATGTTCATTTGCAATTTGATGGAAAAGTATGGAAGATTGTTTCCTTCAGCTGTCTAATTTTATATATAGACAACTATGAAACTATCGACTAAATTGAAGAAGGCGTACTAACTTATTTATCATATTCAGCGAAAGCAAGGAAAAAACTCCGTACCAGATCGAGGCTTCCATTCAAAGTTTTTTCCTTGGTTGATCTGTCACACATATTGTGTAGATCATCATATCGCTCACTAGGTGCAATAATGGCACATCTCGAAAAAGGGCCATTTCCAGATAATTGTACCCAAAATACTCGCTTTTTGTATTTTACCTACTTACAATACTGGCACATCGTTATCTCACACGGTGCCGCTAGATGGCACTAGTGTCACTATTGAATTTCGCGCGTTTTTTAACAGTTACGCAGACAACACCGGCACAAATAGTTTAGTTCGTTAGTGACCGTCGCACAGTGAACATCGTTAATAGTGCAATAGTGGCATATTTCACATAGTACGGTAAGGTATTTTAAATATTTTAATTTTTGTAAAACAATAGTGGCACATCATTGGATCAACCTAATTTGTGCCAGTATTGCATATTTATTTGTTGATATTTTTGAAATGTGCCATTATTGTCTGTTTAAAGTTCTGAATTAAAGTCGTTCATTTGCGTGACATCTCATAATGTGACACTGTTGTTTTGTAAATATTGTTTGGTGTTTTTGAATTATGCCTATTATTGATACAGTTTATTTTAAGGATAATTTTAAAGTATTGCCGGAAATGAGCAAACCTTATTTCTTTGCTTTATATTTTTAAGTTCTTAAAGATTATTCCTTTCACGATTGTATCTTTGTATGTATCTTGAATTTTTTTTCAACTGAAAAATAATATTTTTTGTTTCAGTTCACCAAATTGAAGTTAATTGCAATATGAATCCTGAAAATTCCAATACAAGAGGTAAAAAAATTCTAGGAATGTTAGGAATAAGGAAAGACACTGCAAGCGGAAAAATCGCATCTGATGCGTCTGTGATACACGATGTTATAGAAAGAATTATCAGCAATGTAGAAGCAAACATCCAAAAAGGGCAGTTGAAAGAAGTTGATCGTGATTTTTGTGTAGAAATGGAAGTCGATAGAGCAGAAGAAGAAATAGATAGAGAAAATGAGGAAGAAACTAATTCGGAGTCTGAGCCTTTCTCAGACGACTCAATTATCGATCCTAATTACGAAGCTGAATCAACCACAACAACAGACAATGAACAAGAAGCACCATCACAAGATGAAGAGGAAGTAATTGTAACAAAAAAGAAAACCACAAAAAGAAAGAAGGACCCTCAGGAGTGGAAAAGAAATAAAACAAAATTACTAAGAAATAGCGGACAGGCCTACGTCACACTTAAGAAACGTCATATCGTAGAACCTAGACAAATGAAACCTCCTTGTGGTGATAATTGTAAACTTAAGTGTTCAGTTAAATTCTCTGACGAGGAAAGAACAGCGATATTTCGTAAATATTGGGACCTCGCCGATATTGTCAAACAGCGAACATTCATTGTGACACTGATGCACGAAATACTTCGAGATGACAATAATTCCATTTCACGTAATGGTAGAAACAAACGAACCAACAATAACATTTTTTATCTTTTCAAAGATAATCAAAAATTAAGGGTTTGTAAGGTGTTTTTTATTTCAACTTTGGGAATTACCACTCGCTGTATTCGAAGCGTGATATCTAAGAGAAAAGAAGGACATTTTGAAGATAAAAGGGGTAGGCATGGAAATCAAAAGCAAATACCGGACTTAAAGGATGATATCCGTAATCACATTTCGTCAATTCCTAAGATTGATAGCCACTATACCAGAGCTCATAGTGAAAAACAGTATATTGAAGGCGGTAAGACCTTAACCGATCTATACCGAGACTACAAAAATCTATGTGAGCAGGCCGGCAAATCCGTCGCAAGTTTAACAACATACAGGGATATTTTCTATTATGAATTCAACTTGGCTTTTTTTGTCCCCAAAAAAGACCAATGCCAAAAGTGTGTTTCCTATGAAAATGTGGATGTTGACGAGAAACAGAGAATGGAAGAAGACTTTTTATTACACCAAAGAGAAAAGACGCTAAGCAGAAAGGAAAAAGAAGCAGATAAAAAAAAATGTAGTGAAAATTACAGGGTTAGTTGTTTTGATTTGCAGGCTACATTGCCAACACCAAAGGGCGACGTTTCATCATTCTATTACAAATCGAAACTCTCGACTTACAATTTTACTGTGTGTGGTCTTACTCAGAAAGGACAAGGCCCTGTTACGTGTTTTATGTGGCACGAAGGACAAGGCAAAAGAGGAGCCAATGAAATTGGCTCCTGCTTGATAAAATATTTACAACAACAGAGTGAAACTTATGATGGTAATGACTTAGATATCGTATTTTATTCTGATAATTGCTCAGGCCAGCAAAAAAATAAATTTGTTTTAGCAGCTTACTTTTATTCGGTAGCTAAGTATAACATTAAGTCAATAACGCATAAATATTTGGTGACCGGCCACACACAAAACGAAGGTGATAACGTTCACTCAGTGATAGAAAAAAACATTAAGAGGGCACTAAAGTCTGGTCCAATTTATACACCAGACCATTACATGATGTTGGTCAAAGGTGCAAAGAAGACGGGTACTCCTTACAAAGTTGAAGAGATGAGCTTTGATGATTTTTTTGACTTAAAAAAATTAACTACGCAAACTTCTTTTAATTATTATAGGGACAGTTCTGGCGATATTGTTAAAATGAATGATGCCTGTGTTTTTAGAGTAGAGAAAAATTCTCCAGATATTTTCTTCTACAAAACTTCGTTTAGTCAAACTGACTACAAAAGTGTAAGCATTAGACAAAGAAATACGCGAACAACTGCAGCCTTCGACTCTTTCGAAACTGCTAATCTGGAATGTGCGTACCAAGATGTTATACCAATTCCAAAAAAAAAATTTGACGACCTGATGGATTTGCTAAAAAGTAATGCCATTAAAAAATGTCACAGTCACTTTTATAATAGCCTGAAATATGCCAAAGACTAAGGATGAGTTTTTATTTAGTTTCAGAGTAGTACCTAAAGGCGAGTACCGACATAGTAGAGAGTGACTAATACCTAAATTCAAAGTCGATGCCATGCGATACTCAACTGAAATTACTTACCGACTTTGAATTGAAGTATTAGTCCTTCTCTCCTATTTTGAAACCAGCCCGTAGTTTTCGTTCATTTTTAAATTGAGGCTTTTTTAGGATATTTTTCTTGAGTTCAGTTAAAAATTAGGTTAGTAATTTCAAGTTCCTAGCTCGTAAATTATAAAATAAACTGTTATAGTTGCCAAGCCATATTTTTGTACTTGTTTTTTGTAATAAAAAAGTGTTCTAACTTTAAACCGCAATTTTATTGAGAATTTTTCATTGAGATATTCCACTTCATTTATGATAATTTTGTGTGTAACAAGGTCAATAACGGCACAATTTTTTTTTTTTTTTCAAAAAAAGGACATTTTTGTAAAAAATAGCAATAGTATAACTTGATAACGAATTTTAAAAACATGTCAATATAAAATTTCTAATTAGATGAGAGAGTTGATATTGAACATTCAAATCTTTCAATTTCTTTCTACAAATTGATCGTTTTCTCGAAACTTATATTTTTTTGATATGCCACTGTTGCACCCAGTGAGCGATATAAGCTTTTAGGCAGGTGTTTAAAGGAAATTTGATCGGGATTTCACCCTGTAGATCCGTATGAAATTTCATTCCGATTCTAATCCCGACCATGCTTGATCTTGGGAAAAGGCAAAAGCTGTGATTGTGCAATGTTTTGCGATTATTATAATACGAGATGGTCCAAATTTAACCAGCAATGACTTCGGAACTGAAAAATACGAACCACATGGACTGCTGAATATAGTTCACAAGATCAATGTTTCGAAATATTGAGGTTCAATCAGCTGGAATTTGAACGAGTCAGCTAAAATGCAGAGCTCAATCTGCAGCTTTTTTCTCTTCACAATTCACTGTTTTAATCTTCTGAAGATGCTAACATAGTTAGCGAAACACGTGTCGAGGCGTATAAGAAACGTGTTTGGTTAGTGGTAAAACAGAGTAGTATATTTTTGTGCCAAAGGTGTCAGTCTTCGATATATGTATAATAAATATGTATTGCGACTTTAATGTTGCATAATTTTTGCTTTTTTCACATTTAATGATATTTGTAAGAAGATATAGAATTCAGAGATTTTGAAAATCGAAAATGAAGGAATGAAAAAAAAATAATAGATTGAAATGAGATGAAATAGATGATGTCAGAAGTTCACAGCACGATTCTGAGAAACTTGGCTTGGTTAAACAATTATTTCCCAATTTTCTATCAATCACGGTTGAAATTTGGTCCATCTTGAAAATATATGGGGTATATCTGATTTACTATCGATTGAAATCGTTTTCCTAAGAGGGACAAAATGCTTCTGTGCTATCTACAAAAATGTTGCGTTTTTTTGTCAATGGACTATTTTCATTTTGGAGTCGAAGTAAGAATCACTAATCAGTATTTTAGCATTCATAATAAATCTGAAGCTAATATAATAATTCGCGTTTAGGTCGAAAATTTGCCAGAAGGAAGGATTACCGAAGAACCCCATTAATATACTATATCTATACTACCTACACAGTTCTCCATCTAGAGAATCTTTCCAATTGAAAGCTGAATTACATTCGAACTGCATGCAGAAAGAGCTCATCAAGTAGTATGACTTGAACAAAAACAAATAAAAAGTGTTATTGAACCAAAACGAAACACACTCCGTCGACTCTTTTGAGCATTGAAAAGCGGTTGCCTGAGGAAAAAGGAGGTAGGTAGCATTGATTAGTTCAACCAGAGATCACTTTTGTAAACTTTGGTTCAAGTGCAAGAAGCCTTTAATTATGGGAACGTTTGAGATCAGTTCGAGATCTCGTTACTCGCTGGCAATGGGAGAATTTAGTCAGGTTGCCAACCTTGCTTATTTCTGAAAGACCATCAATTTCTCCGAAAAGTTTTGCATTCCTTGAAAACAATATGCAGTTGCATATGCACATGGAAATCAACCCTATGGAATCGGAATCAGAAAATGGAGACACAGCACAGTGAAAGAAATCCTATCCTACAGGGTAGTCAATATCTTAAGTTTTGTCGAATTCTCGAAGTTATTCAAATGCGTTCGGTCAACTGGTCTAATTTAAATGCATCTGAAAAACTTTCGTTGCCTACTATATTTCGCAGTTCTGTCCTCATTATTGTCCTACATCAATACAACTTGTAGTTGCGTCGGGTTGTTTGGGTGTAGGTACATAGTTTAAAGAATTCGGATAACTCTGGCAACAGTGGCAACCCTGGTCGCTCACGTCGTCATTCCACTCGACCCGCCACCTATTGTGAGAGAAGGTATTTGAGATGTAAACATATGTGAGTGTGTGCTCAAAGCTGGATGTATCTGTGAATAATTGATCTACCTAGTGGAAAAAATTTAACATATCATGTGCTTTGCTTTTGAGTAAGGATTTAATTTTTCCAAATTCCTGGAGGTGAAATATTGAAACACAACCTCACTTTTTATATTTGTTGACAAATGATTAAGGCGGATTCATGCAACATTCATTATAATTACATTTTCACTACATTAAAATTACATTTTCACTAGCCGCGGGCTACCCGTTCATGCAACGCATGCTCATAATGAACTAATTATTCGAGGTTATGTGATCTGCTTGGATTTTACAAATGTTTACAGGTTATTTGAGAATATGGATTTATTTTAAATATAATATCTGAGGTGAATCACAAATAGTTTTGTGGAAAAAATGATCATTCAATCATAGATATTCAATGATCTAATCTTGCAAATCATTCGTTTTCACTAGAACTATAATGTAATTATAATGAAAAGTTAGAAGTTGGTCAACTTCTTAGTGCACTAATGTGATGAAAATGTAATGAAAATGTGTTAATCTGTTGCATGAATGCATTCTATGACATAGGAGTTCTCAACATTCTTAATTTATAATGTAATGAAAATGTGATCATAATGACTGCATGAATCGGCCTTGAAACAGTTTCTCACAATTATTTTGGCATACGAATCGTGTTTTTCGGCTATTCATTAATTCGCGCATGCCATCACATTATGCTGTTGTACAATGCACAATAAATGCAGCGAGAGACGAAGGAATCCGGATAGTAGATTATGATTTCAAATTAAGTACTAACTATACTCACATATAGTTTTCATTTTGAAATTTGGTAATTTCTCCGATTTCTCATCGGAATTCCTTCTGCAATAGGAGCTAATAGAAATACTCGTGAAGTATTTAAAAGAATGCAAGAAGATTGGATTCATGCAATCGTTAATACGATCCAGTGAATCTAATACAATCAAACGGGGAATGGTCTGACATGCTGACGAAATATGATCGTGTGTGTTGTAGACATTTTCAATCCACTAGCAGAAGTGGCAGAAGGAATTTCAATATCAGAAAAATCATATTCCTTCGGCTCTCGCTGCATTTTTTGTGCATTGTACAAGAGCATAATGAGAGGGCATGCTTGAATTAATGAATAGCGCAGAAAACACGATTTGAAAGCCAAAATATTGTGAAAAATTATTTCGATCCCTTGATTCCTCTATAAACAAATAAAAAGTAAGGTTGTGTTTCAATGTCTTACAAGAAAGTGATGTTGTGTTTCAATATTTTACCTCCAGGGTCGGTCATCGTGCACGTGACCTATACTCTACTGAGGAATTCAAATTCGAAAAAATATCACAATGCCCACTAAACTTTCGATAAAATGCATGGAAACTGAAATGTAAACAAACATTCAATGAACCTTCTAATAGTTACTTGAATAACCGCAAGGCGTATCGCTTATTTTTAATTGCCTTATGTTCTAACAAATCACCAAAACAAAGACCAACAACAGGCTGTGCTGACGCTTATGAAAACTGCGCAGGTGCGTCAGCCAATTGAAGTGCTCGCTTCGCTTGTTGGTCGTAAGACTTCCAATTGTTGTTTACAGGTCAGTGGGGTAAGGTTGGCAACCAGACTAGAGTTCCTAAATGTACTTGAAACTGCTATTATGACGTTTTTTGTAAATAAGAGTACGGACACTATGACAAGCACTGTCAGACATAACCACAAAAATTACAGGTCAGTGGGGTAAGGTTGGCAACCAGACTAACGGCACCCAGAGTTTCTAAATGTACTTGAAACTGCTGTTTTGACGTTTTTTGTATATTGAAGTACGGACAAGGTGACAATCTTTGACAATCAGACATAACCACAAATAAATTGATAGAAAAAGCGGGAACTGACAGTACACATGACATAAATTTCGAAGGTTTGACAAATTGAGAGAATTAGGAGAAAGATGCAAGTTTGTGCAGTTTCCAACTGTGAGAACACGGGAAATCAATTCACTCTATTTGAATTTCCATAGGATAACGTAATTCTACAGAAATGGAAACAGAATATGATGCGGCCGGCATGGAATATAGGTTCAGGCCACAAAATTTGCGAGGTTTTCAAATACATACAAGAGACTTATTTCATAGAAATAGTATATGTATTTCCTTGGTATATATGTACATACCAACTTGATATCGCAACAGTGATAAACATGATGTGAATACTCGGTCGAGGAACGAATTCTATATTCAACTAAGCAGAACAAATATTTTGAGTAATACACCAAATATCCTAGGTCCTAGAATATTCAATAACTTACCTGAATATTTGAAAAACGCAAAAAAGTATCTTCTTTCAGAAAATGCTTGAAATCATTTCTCATAGAAAAGTGTTTCTACTCGCTTAACGAATATTTTCATAAATGACCATGTTTCTCTCTTTTATATTATGTAATCTGTCATTTATCTAGTTTTAGATTCATATACTTGTAACAACCTGACTATTCCTATACTTTTTTAGAAAGTCTAAAGGAAAATAAAGATATTCATTTATTTATATCGACCTTCATTGAGGTCCTTCAGCCTTATCATTCAATATTTCGAGAAGAAATGATTTTCTAATCAATTTATCGTACCCTTTTTACCCACTCGAAGAGACGCTATGCACTCTCATACGAAAATCAAAGACAGAGAAAGATAGATGGATGTACTCTTCCCAGGACTTGTGGAGGAAGGAAGGAAGGATGCAAGGAACCTTTATCTAAGCGAAAAAAATATTCTTGTCCTTGTGTGGCTAAACATATGATATGCTTCAAAATCGTTTGTGGTTATGTTTGATTGCCACAGCTTGTCTAGTGTCCGTCCGTACTCTAATATTCCAAAAACGTCAAAACAGCACTGCTTGTCTAGTGTCCGTCCGTACTCTAGTATTCCAAAAACGTCAAAACAGCAGTGTCAAGTACATTTAGGATCTCTAACCGCACCTACCCGACGAAAAACCGGCCTAAGTCCCGACCGATTCCTTGCTCTGCCTGCAACTGGGCAAAGGTTTCGACAGGCCCAGCCTGACCACCCCCGGTGCGGTACCCTTGAGCGCCTGCACCGCCTGATCCAAAGTGGCGTTCCTGATCCCCTTGCCGTTCACGCTCACCAACCTACGAAAGGCTCACATTACGTTTATTTTTTAGATGACACCATATACGTATTAATAAACAATACGGATCATAACGGGTGCCAGGATGAAACAAAAAATATGAAACAAATGAATATCCATAAGGATTTGGTGGCATGATACGTAGTCATCAAAGACATGCGTTTCGGTGGACAATGACGTTTACTAGCCTTTCAATCAAAGCAGTATGTGTCTGATCGTATCTCACTTTTCCTTATGGATAGTCATTTGTCTTCAAAAATCGGCTTCATGTTTCGCTATGGAAACAGATAGAGATTATCCGTATTGATTATTAATACGTATATGGATGACACATACAGGTTCTGATACAAAAAATATCTCCAATCATTGGAGCTTTTGCGAAGATATCCTATACTTGATAACACAATCATAAACATATTACCCAGTCGTATTACCTACATTATAAACGTTTGGGGATCTTGTTCAAAAAATTATTTCAGTAAAATATCTGCACTTTAAAAGAAATCTCTGAAAGTATTGTATCGCCTCTCATTTGATATCCCAACAAATGATCTGAATGCGATAACAGAAAAATTTTCACCAGAATTATTGTCTGAATTATTTTTGTCTAAATTGACAATTGTAACTGCCTATTTAGACACTTGTAACTGTCTATTTATACAGTTATACCTGTCTAATTACATACAAATCAATAGTCTGCACAAGGCCACACAAGCCTGCAATTAAAAACCTAGGGATTCACAATTGCGTATAATGTTTACGTTACATTCATATTTTTCACATACACATACAAACATGTCTAACTAGACATGAAATGTGTAATTGTCTATTCAGACAGTTGAACTTGTTTAATACACATCAATAAACCAATAAACTGCACAAGGCTGCAAGCAGTAACATGGGACTTAGAAATAATAATTATTATTCAGTCAAGCCATTCTCTCACCAACATGTGAATTTTGATTTGGCCACAAATCTATCAATATCAAATATTTTTTTATGGAATTTGGTATACAATCATTTGAGGGGGTTTAGAATCCAATGGTGAGTTTCTGTAAAAATATCGCTTATATAATTACATGAATTTTAACCTCTAAATATGTATGGAGGTCTTGGTTTTCGTAGAAAAAATATGTTTCACCCTAAAGTAAAGTTTTTCAAGCTCCACAATTCGAAAGAAAGTTCGTCGAAGTCGGTAAAGTAATACAAATTTTATTGAGGTACCCCGCTTTCAAGTGGGTCACACTAGACAGATACAATTGTCTATTTAGACAGCTCCAAATTAAATTTGGGCAGTTCCAACTGTATATTTGGACAGTTACAACTCTCCATTTTCATACAGTTACAACTTTCTATCTGAAGGTGTAGTTTTGATCTGGTTCCAGTCGTTTCCAAAGCGTCATCATCGCTGATGCAAACTCTAAGCATTTAGCTCTCAAACGTGGAGTACCGCAAGGCTCTGTACTGGGTACACTGTTATTTTCATTATATGTGAAAGACTTAACACATGTCGACATTCATGGACAATTCACAGTATTTGCTGATAACACTAACATACTTTGTCATGGCATGGATAAGACATTTTGAAAAGACATCATCAAGAGGACCTGAGCAAAGTTAAAAAATAGCACGACGCCATCTTTTGATGCAACTGAGACATGTTTAATCAACTTCAAGCATGCATGGTTGTATCAGCATCAAAGCTGTGAATATTTTTTTGGGTTGAATTATTGATGCTAATCTAAAATTTGAAGAGCATATTAAATGTATGTAAATAGCTAGCGTCTGGCTGTTATGACGTTAACTGCAAACGAGTTTGCAAACAAATAGGGATATTTTTGGTATTCTTCAATTAAAAGTATCAACATATGCTCCGAAGACCAAACCATTAAAGAGCTGATGTTATCTCAATTTTAGATAACAGCAAAATTGACCAGTGGACATATATTATCTGAAATTTATATACCATCAATTACCTTTTCAAAATACCAACAAAGTGAAATTACCATAACCCCAAAGAATTTTTTCTCACTTCAAAACAGAACAAACAATTCGATGGTTAAATAATGGCGTTATGCGCAAGTGCTTCAACATAAAATGAATGAAAAATAGGACGTGGTCTATTTCATCCAACTTTGCATCCAGATTGTCTGTTTCTGTAATACATGGTACAGTAAATTCTGAATTCAAATTCTCATTCAGAAAATGGATGAAAAACTAGCCTGTGTCATACGGACTTAACGCTCTGTCAATGAGAATTAATTTCCTTCAGGCAATAAAGTACATTTTGACTTAAAAAAAAAAGTAACGTGTAAACTACACTCTCCTAGATGGCCAACGCACATGTTAACCCCTTGTTCCATTTTCGCCGACAGCGCCTCTTGTGTTTGGTGGCGCAACTATTTTGAATAGCGGGAATTTCAAATAATTGACATAAAGAGAAGCTTTCGTAAATAGTTGCAGAGATGACATATCATAAGCACTTTATGCTCTCATCTCTTCTCACAATTTACAGACACTGAAATGAAAACGGTCTGTATATGAGAGAAAGTTATCTAATGCATAATTTTTTAATTAGGTCATAATTGTAATTAACTTTACTTTATCCTCTCCAGAAACCTGAGATTGTCTCTCCTAAAATTTGGAAAACGATGTCAGGAGAGAAAATATCAATCTCACATCTCACATCACATCCTGGTACTGCACACTAGTCCAGTCTCATAAACTTCAATATTGTTGTTGATTGATTCCTTCAATCATGATTGAAAAATGAAGTAATGGTCCATAAATCGAGAATATAGCACTTTGAAACGAAAAAAAAAACACATTTCTAGACGGGAAAGAATCACAACATTAACAACAAACAATATATGAACGCCATTTGAAATCAATGCCTGCGCACTATCACAGATCACGGATCATTATGTGAAATGACCACCTATTGTTTGGAGGCTAAAATAGAAAATGGATCAAGTTCGGTCCATTGAAGTTGGAGGTCTATTCGCGGGAATCAATGTTTCCAGGTGGCACTCGGTTTTCATAGTTCCACGCCAAAGCCACGTCAAAACTGGGGGAAAACAAACTCAATCCTCACTCAATTTCATTAGTGCCATTAGCTTGTGTACTGTGTACTGATTAGAGTGATGTTTTCAAATTTCTTGACATCAATTGTCAATATTCGATCGAAAACGCTAAAAATGCCTGTTGTAGATGTTTTTTGGCAGATATTTTGCTCTATTCAGATGGAAAAAGCCGACCAGTAGTGGAAGAAGAAGCAGTTCTCCGTGCTTATCATGTGATTTTGTGTGAGGGTGAGGCAGAAGACTTCAACAAAAGGCACATTTTTGCACTTTTTCTACAAACTTCGGCGATGAAATATTCCCCACATGAAGTAAAATTGAAGTTGGGGTCCAGAGGAACTCCTGTAGAACAATGGATCTGTATTTGTTCCTGCAAAGCAGGACAATCTGGGTATTGTAAACATGTTGTAGCTGTTCATAATTAGTTTGAATTGTTTGAACTATCTCCAATTCTTCACCCGTTCACTGTTCACTAAACTAATAAAAATGTAATAATGTAAAAAAATTAACCAACTCTACCATCATCACTACCAACAGTGCCAACACTTTATGTCATTGACAAGTTTGACTACAGCTACAGCAACCTGAATGCAATGTAGTCTATGCACTTTAAACATAGACAACAGTTTGTTTTCCCTCAGTTTGAAGTTCATATTATGTAACCTAGATGTCGCCCACTTCGTGAATCTTGCGAATAAAGTGTAGTTTGTTTATGGTGCCCTCCACTCTTGCATACCAACCTGTCTCCCGGCGTTAACCGGCCGTCCTGCTCGGCCGCCCCGTGAGGCACGAGGCTGCGCACCACGATCACGCTGGCCGTGGAATCGAGCGGGTCCTGGTAGTCCAGGATGGAGAAGCCGAGGCCCCTGTCGCCTTTCACGAGGTCCACGTACTCGACCTCCTCCGACCACATGGCGACGTTGGTGACTTCGAGAGAGCGGGATTTGGCCTTCTGTAGGTTGGGTTCGTCTGTTGCTGAAAAGGGGGTTCCGTGAAAGCATGCGATCGAAGTATAGTTCAGCCAAAGAAGTCCTCGGACAAAATGGAGAGGATGAAGGTGTTCAGTTCTCGGAGCCTAGGGTAACTGAACAATTCGGTTTGACTCCGATTTCATTTAGAGAGATGGGCGATTTGACTGAATGCACTTTCAAATTGACAATTATTTGGTGATCACAACATTTATATTATATTGTGTTCTGGGCTAGCATTCTTTCTTGCGGTCATCTTTTACAAGCCAGATTATATTGGAAGTTTGGGTAATCTTATTGAGCATGTCCTACATGTTCCAATAGAATCAAGTAGCACTAATTCTTGAGTGAATTGTTTCGTTTCTAAAGTAATGGCCTTGATGAAAAAATAGCTGAAAGTTTAATAACTAGAGATAAAAAATATTTAAGCCGAAACATTGTCATCTACCATTCGATGAACATTGGTGGAAGTGCCTTTGAGTTTTGAACAATAAATTTTCTTTTATCTAATAATTAAAGTAGTTAAGAATTTTTTCTCTCATCTACACAGGCAAGAAAGTGAAGACATAAGTTCATTGTCTTCGTTTATGTGAAATACGAGGTGAAATATCCATTCATTTGGCGTGTTTTGTTGTATCAAAATGACTGAATTTGTTGTTGTGAACACTGAACTGATTGTTGAGAAGTATTGTGATTAATATTGATAAACAATGGTGATTTATTGTGCCACCTTTGGATGCAAGAACAAACAAGACAAAAGGAGATTAGCATTCCATGAGTAAGTTGAATATTGTTCTCAGATTTTTGAAAAATATAGTTCTTGAAATGATCATCAGTTAGGTATACAATGTTCCCAGTCTCAGAATATGTTCAAAAACTATACCTATATTATTTGTCAAAGTTGAATACTTCCATAAATTGATATTGAGTAATATTATTTGTTGCAGTTTTCCATTCAAAAGACATTCTCGAATTATGGATAAAGACAATTCGTAGAGAGAATTGGACTCCAACTAAAAGCAGCAAGCTTTGTGGGGAGCATTTCCTGCCAACAGATTATTTAGACATACCATCAGGTACTGCTAGGTTTTTGAAAGCAGATGCTGTACCCAGTATATTTTCATTTCCTCAGCATTTGTTACCAAAAAATGCTGATTCCCCCAGGAAAATGAGAAAACTCGTAGGTACCTAGTTGATTAATAATGAAAAAAAAGTATGTTTGCACCTCTTCAAAATAAAAAACTAGCTAGTAATTTATCCGTGGACTTTCATAACTTGGGTCTTGGGTCCAAAGGAAGAAGTTTCCCATGTTATTGGTTTTGACTTGCCTACCACTTCCAGCTCCCAAGTTTCGAAGAGACATTGTGCTTCGCTCACCCTGTACAATATATTGTGACATTTGAATAAAAATATATAATTTCAATTTTGTATTCATTTGACTTCCTGGTCCTTTAAGAGTAAAATTGAAATTTAATTTTAGTCAATAAAAAAATCAGTGATAATTTTTTAATGATAATTGATCACAACAGTATCCTTTTTCCCAAATGAATATTTTTATTTAATCACGTGTACTCTTAAATAGAAGCAAAAAACGAGGAAATATTTCAAATTATGCGAGCGCTGTCCATATCCAGCACAAGATAGAGAGAGATAGATAAATTTTAGAACACTTCATTCCAATTCGAGCTTGTTTTCTCTTTTGTAGTTAAAATGGGTCAATAAATGTTTCACCAGTGGATTTCTGTAAGCTGGGTTTCTCTGTTGCCCAGATGAGGGGTGAAAGGACAACAAACTAGGTGGCGCAACTATCCCATTGGCAAAACTGTCCTAAAGTCCCTCGTCCGTCATAATGTACAATCGTGAGTACCTAGAGAGGATAGGGAGAGGAGGTAGGTATTGGAATTATGTTGGGTTATCCATCGCAATGACCCTATATTTACGTAGTTTTATATCGTTATCATGTTGGTGACCTCTAGAGATCGGGGTTCGGCTTTTTGGAGGTTGGATCAAAGTATAGTTCGACCAGCCAAAGAAGTCCTCGGACAAAAGGGAGAGCATGAAGGCGTTCAGTCCTCGGAGCCGTATCTGAACAATTCGGTTATGCAGATGACGCCGATTTCGTTGAGAGAGATGGACGATTTGACTGACTGCACTTTTAAATTGAAAATTATTTGATGATCGCAACATTTATATTGTGTTCTGGGCTAGAATTCTTTCTTGCGGTCATCCTTTAGAAGCCAGATTATATTGGATGTTTGGGTAATCTTCTGATTCTTGAGTACATTGTTTCGTTTATAAAGAACTGACGAAAAAATAGCAACAGGAATGATCACATACTATGAAAAAACTCAACGTAAATTCACTCTGTAAAAATAACATGCCCTGATCCTGAAAGTTTAATAACAACTAAAGATCCACCATTTCATGACTTTTGAATCTATTTATTCAACGTTTCATTCCACTTTGAGCATATTTTCTCTTTCGTAGTTAAAATAGGTCAATAAATGTTCCACCAGTGGATTTCTTCAGGCTGGGTTTGTCTCAAATGAGGGTTTGGTGAAAGCAAAACAAACTGTAGCGGAACCATCTCAAATACAAAGACGTGCTGAACCATTATTGCCAACACTGCCCCAAACCTAGGGAGGATATGGGGCAGAGATAATGGCCCTATCTTTACGTTATTTTAAATAGTTATCATGTTGGTGACCTCTAGAGACCGGGATTTTGCCCTTTGGAGGCTGGGTTTGTCTGTTGCTGAAAAGAGGGTTCGGTAAAAGCACAAAGCATGCGATAGAGGTATAAGATGAATTGGAGTTTTTGTAGGCGGACAAAACCATTAGCATGTATACTTCTCAATCTGGCCCGTTATGCACCCACTGCTGCTGAGTTTTGGAGCATATTTCGAGAGTGGAGGTTCTTTTAGAAGAAGAACCTTTGATGTGAAGTTTAAATTGTTTCATGTCATGAGCATCTTTCCATGTGTTCCGGTATTTAGCTTCCAGGATTCCCTTAATGGTTGAGATGATCCATGATTTAGAAACTCCTAGGGTTGGTTGAGCTTTTTGCACCTCTTCTGGCCAAATAGTCGGTCCGTCCTTTTTCGGGCACACCGGTATGTCCGGGGACCAAAAGTAGCTTAACCTTGAAGGGGATGAATACCTTTTTCAGATCATCATTGCATTCAGACACCAGCAGCAAACTAACTCTGTGAAATGTGAGGGCCTTGATAGCCGCTTGGCTGACTGTGCATATCTTGATTTGCTGGTCGTGGTTGCCTCTGTTGAGATTTTCTCTCACAAAGGTGAGTATGGCAAAACCTTATGTCTGAAATAATCTGGCAAATTTCCTCAAGGCGTGACAGAATTGAATGTTTGGGAAATCTTCCAGACAATGTCCTATATGTTCCAACAGGAGCAAGTAGCATTCATTCTCCACCCGGAACTTTTTTCTATACTTTCATGTTGCTTTTTTTTCTGGATGAAGTATCTAGCCTTTATACACGTGAAACAGTTGCAGCAGCAATGACTCAATATCTCAAATTGTGAAGTCCCAAAAGGATATTTGCTTGGTCCAATTACTGTTCTCTTTTATATGAATGATTCAACTACTTTTCAGAATCAGAGTAAGTAACTTTGGAAGAAACAGTGCATCACAATCTTAAGCAGATCGAAATTTGGCGTTACTCTCTCCCCTGTTCAACGCCAAAGAACAAACTAATCAACTTGAATTTACTCACACAAATCTCACCCTAAAAAGTCATAACATTGAAAAAGTTCATTGAGTAGCACATTTTGATAATGAATCAAACATTAGCATCAGGCTGTTTGCTTTTTATCATTCTTTGATGGATCACATATTAGTTATGGTATTTTTATTTTGGGGTTAGAATGTGCTAGAAATATTTGATAGCTCCTATTCATCCAGCACAAGAGAGCAACGAATAATTCAGATAAATGTATACCAAATAACCGTCTACTGCAAAGCATTGAACTAATTGAATACAAGTTCAGAAACTATTGACAGAAGGGTTATTGCAGCTCTCATGAATTTTATAATGATTATTTATTCACATACATTTCAAAATCTGAATAAGAATTATTTGGTATTCTGCTGATGAAACTGCAACATAGCCAAAATCAAAAAATCTGAAAATTTACATTTCATATTACATTACCTGTAACAGTGCTAGATGTATTCAGACTAGTATCACTCAAAGCCTTGATCAGCTTTTGTTCTGGCTGTGGCAAGAGGTTTTTCAAGCTGCCTCCCAATATGTTGCGAGCCTCAAAAGCCTCTCTGTCCTGTGATGTATTAATCACTCTATTACATTGATTTTCACGGTAACAAACCAATCGAACGGTGCTGGGTAATTCTCTCAGGATTTTCACCACCTCGACATGTTTGATTCCCATCAACTTTTGCCCATTAACCTGGAAAATACCATGATATGCTTATAATTCAGCTCACAGCAACCTGAAATATATTTCACATAATACCCGATACCAGGATAATTTTATTGTTCATTGAATGGGGTAGAATTTACGCAAAAAAAACTATTTCTTATTGATCATTATTTGAAATTATTGCAAATACTTTTTTTTCAATAATGAAATTTGGCATCCTGGAAATAGCTAGCTTCGATGACGTCATGAAACAAATTGAAAGTCGGCCTTATTTCTGGATTTCACATAAAAAGTCAGAGTAAAAAGTAAGACCACATATTTCAACGCTGCCAGATTTGTAACTAGTAATTACCTTATGAGGTTCAATATGACCAATGACAACAGTATTCAGATTCACAGAAGATACTAGTTTAACCTGGTCCCTACTAATCACTAATTAAATAATTATATACTTGCAAGATGCATGAGTACCAATAAAAATATCCTAGTATTCCTAATAATGATTGAGATTGAGATTTTATTTAAACTACAGCATTATGCCTAGAGTTCCCAGAAATACAAGAAGGGAAGATGAACTACATTGTGAACCTAACTTCCTAACATCATCTTCATCTTCAAATCTTTGTTTCATCTAGCCAAGATGCAAATATTCAAAGATATTCCTCTCATTATCTGACTCTTCAGTTGTGTGTTTCATATATGCAGTAAGTATTCAGTCCAGATAATGCACTAAAGTCTAGGGCGAGCACCTTCTGAGGAGGCAAACTTTTTTTCATATTTTGATTGAAATGACAATCAGAAATATTCGTGCACTTGTCTTACAGACAAGAATAATAGATACGTTCAGAGGATTACATCACGCGTTTTCCCGTGTATTTCATATAACTATTTAAAAAATGTACAGAGCTCTGGGGAAAAAACGGTTTGCAACAGTGAACTAGTTAGAATTAGTACTTTGAAATAATGAAATTTTTCAATGAAACAGGCCCAAACTCAGATTTTGGATGGTCTTGAATTTTTAATAGAAATCACAATTTTGAAGTGTTCGAAGCTTGACATGAATCAAGTGTTTTTATCATTTGAACATTTTCAGCTAAAAATGTTTCACCTCTAATAGTTCATCTCCTGGGTTTAAGACTCCATTTTGTCCCACTGGTCCTTCAGGTAGGATTGAACGTATGTAGTGATGTGGCCTAAGTTCTATACCTCCTTCTACATCAACAGTACCTTCCAAACTAATTCCTAGACCTGAAAATTATTTTTATTTTCATTCTTAATTCAGTTAATTGAATGTTGAAAAATATGAAAGAAGGTCTATGGAAGATCAATACATTACAGAATTGTAGGATGAAGATACACAATCTCATAAGAAACTACAAAAAAATCATCTGTATACTCAATAAAGTTTACTATATCTGAGAACCTCAGAGTAAAAATGTCATACACATATATAAAAGTTGCATTAATTTCAATGAGGCATGAACCAATCCATGGCATATATTTGTAGGATTGTTCCAAGGAGGAAAAAATAAAGTTATCTGAGGACATGATGTGAATACAATTCTCTACCACAAAACTTGAAAACTATCCTGCCTGTTCGCAAATTCAAATGTGCATTATCCAAACCCCTCATAGATCTTTGTCCTTCCTCTATACAAGAATTTGAAGGAGCACTTGGTTAATATATATTAATTTTAATTTCAAAATTTCAACTTTACTTCAATATCTGTGTGTTTTATTCTTAAATTATTTGCCTATATATGTCATTGTCCATTTGATTTATTTGTCAATATCAATATTACTGTTAATTAGGATCTTAATATTATCATTATCACTATTATTTGTGTGATACTTATTTTGTGTGCTGCTTTGTTGACTTGTCCTATAACTCTTGTAAGTTCCAAAGGATTAATAATAAATTGATTGATTGATACAACCATATTTTGTTGTTTACATAATACCTACAGTGTCTCCTTCATTATAATGGTAAATAACTCAAAACAACCCATCTAGTTCTAGTGGAACCCAGGGAGTTTTTCAAGTACACAAGGTCCACTATAGGTTTGTATATATTACCTTTCAGTTTAGTCAAATGTACTACTACAATATCTGCCCCCTTTCCAACAATACCCTGCCACTTTTTCTTGATAGCTGTTTCTAGATCACCAGCTAGGTCAGCTTCAAAGTTTTCTTCAATGAATATCTCTTTAGTTTCAGGGTTCTGGTCATATATGGCACTATTGACACTCTGCAGAGAAGCTCTATCACCATCAATTGGTTGCTGAAATTTATCAAGATATCATATAAATACTGTAAAAGTGCTTATATATGTTTGTACCTCTGTATTATCTAGAGGAATCCAACTTAAAGTTGTCAAAGAAGGAGAAACTGGACTGATATCCAAGTTATGTTCCCTATCAGCAAGAGCTTCTTGCAGTTGCTCAAATTTAGGGCCACTCAGATATCTCTCAAATGTTATGGTAACTTCAGAACTGGTTTCTTTGAGTTTTTTCACAGCTTCATAGTTGGTACAATTTTCCAGGGATTGGCCATCCACTTCTACAATGCGATCATTGATCTTTATTTTACCACATTTGTAGGCTTCTGAATTTTCATTTAGACTTTTTACAAAAATGCCACACAAGGATTCTCTTTCACAAACATAGCCTGCTATAGTAATTCCTGAAATAAAGTGAGAAGGTTGAGATAACATGTTACTTTACACACAGTAACTTACCCAATCCTAATTCATCCTTTCTTAGATCAACAGTAAACTTCTCTGTTTCTGATTCCACACAATTATGATCAATATCAATTTGTGCCAGGATTATCTGTGTAGGCTCATTTGTAGACAACCCATTTGGTGTAATGTTTTCTTTATTCTCATCAACAGTCAATGCATTTTCACAATTAAGATCATTGATGCAATTTTCTACTTGGTTTTGGATCAAATCATTTTTAAAAACTTCTAGAGCTTCTGCATATTGATAAAAAGAAGAGTGATAGCCATTCTGCAGTTGTCTATCTAACTCTTCGGGATCAGTGAGTATCTTTGTTGGTACAATTGGTGCTGAGCAGTTATATACACTGAAGTCAGCTGAACTAGGATCTATAGATCTTGCTACTACCATTCTCACCTAAAATCAAAGCAGCCAATTGGAGATCTAATGAATAGCTGGAATAATTTATCACATATAATTTCACTTCATTACAGAACTAATGAATGAAATGAAGATCTGTTTATAGTTAAGGAGAGTAACAAGAACAAGACTTCATCAGAATGAAAGAAAAACTAAAACAGACAAGCATATTTTTTAAAGGAACTAAAAGTTTACTAAACACATAGGTGCAACAAACTGTGTTCTTACATATTGACATATTGGTGAAGTTTATAAAAATGGTAACCACCTGCTGTCCAGTCTGTCTAAGTACAGTAGCCACCTGCTCTGCAGTTAATCCTCTTAGATTTACTTCTCCAATTTGCAGGATATGATCTCCGCTTTGCAAGCGGTTGTCTTTGTCAGCAATGCCACCAGGAAGAATGGATTTTATCACGACCCCAGTGCTGCGGCCCCCGACAATTCCGAAGCCGAGACCAGAACCATCATTCAGAAGATCAATCACTTCAACTTGAGACCATTCGGTGCTGAGTACCATGGTTTTGAGTACTGTTCATTTCTCCAATGCTTAGATCGTTCCTGGTCCCAAAGATTGATGTCTTTGTGGTCGATATTTTGTTGAATTCAATCCTTGTGGGATGTGTTTGTGTTCCTGGATATTACATTTCTAGGTTACTGTTCATCTCTGGTCTTTCTGGGGCTTCATTTTATATTTAATTTCTTCGCTTTTACACCAAAGATCCAATATCACATCCTTTCATTCTCATAATCAAGCGATTGAGACCATATTCATTGAGACCAAATGGGCAAATGAACGAAAAATATATTTTTGATATAAATTTTTTTCACATATATATATTATCACATCAATGTCATCAATGAAACTGACAGTACTGACACGTGCTCAGCTGACACCTTCTTAGAGGCCTGTTCGTTTGTGCTTGCTCTACCTGCTGAACATGATTTTTTTCTTTGACTTTCTCTGTTTACATCATGCCATGAACAGAGACAACTATGGGAAAAAAATCAACTTTAGGAAGTTTAGCAATACAAACGAACAGGCCTTAGATACCACCTCAGATGACAGTAGACAGAGAAAAAACAGTGCAGAAGTAGGTCAAATGCTGATAAAGTCAAAGTTCACTAAAAGGGAGAAGAAGAAAACTGACTGAACATCAATGGCTCAGGGCCCATTGGGCAATGGCGCACTACTTTGAAATTTGAAATTAGGGTTTTGTCATGGTTTTGTGATACAGTATGTCGGAAAAATTTGGCAACAAACGGAACGGAAAAAATATTTCTTGACAAACGACTGAATTGATATCTGATATTTGCATTCTCGGGTTTCAGACTTTGCAGAATGAAGAATGACTTTTTTTCGTAAAATTAAACATGATTTTATCGTATTTTTCATTGTTATATGTAGTCAACAACAATAAAAAACAATGGTACTTTCATGAGTAGAATTTATAGTTTCTACCTCAGTTTCCACCTTCATTATTGTATACGACAGACTCGACAGAGAAATATAGGTTTATATAGGTATGTGCTATTGTTTGGTTTTAGGCCTTGCAGAACATTGGATAAAGAAAGATGTATTCAATTTCCGCAAATCAATATCAAAAATGTTTTCCATTTGTTTGCCAACATTTTCAGACATACACCTGTATACCGGGTGGCCCACTCAAGATGATCCACTCTGGATAGTTCTTTGAACAAATTCTCGAATAAAAAAATGCTGAAGCAAGTCAAATTTCATTTGAAGGGGGACGTTTTTTAAAATTAATTCGTCATCTGTCTCTTCTTCCCCCTCCTGCCCTACATACGCACCCTTTCGTTTCGATGATAATTTCAAATGATGACATATATCGGTCGACTGATACCCCATTCGATCGAAATGTATTTTCATCCCGATAATTACTGTTTTGTTTTCGCATCCTGCTTATAATTCCCATATTCCATTTCAAATTCTTGGAAGGGTCGCGAATCTCTATAGGGGAGGGGGAAGATTTATTATTCGAGGATTTCTCCAAGTGTTATCCAGAGTGGATTGTCTTAAGTGGGCCACCCGGTATATTTTCATCTCATTTCTCTAATGGTTCTCACTTCTGAATATAAATTTAATCATTTCCACCAATTTGATCGACATCAATCGTTATGGGAACTTATTAACGTTCAGCATAATCCATTTTTTCGAGAATGTTTCAAACAAATAATGTAAAAATGCGCCTATTACAAAAATGGAAAATTATGAATAAAATATCATATTATACCTCTTTGCCAAATTTGGTATGGCAAAAAGTTTTTTTTTTTGTTGAACTTCGGTCATGGTATGGATGTTTCTACCACATTTTACTGATAAATAAATATTTTGTCCAATTCTCGAATTTTATTTCAAATAATATGTGGTTTACGGTACACCCTGTATATTCTGGATGAGTATAGTTACCTATTGAACTAGTTTGAGAACTCATATAGATGGAATTATATTTTGATTTATTCATGGATTATCAGTAGTTTGTCAATAAATATCAAATATCTTAACACTATTTCCAAAAGAAATAAACACATTATTAATTTGTTGTTTTTGATAAAAACTCATTACCATGTAATCGAGTTACACTTCAACAAGTGATAATAAAACAATAATTCAGTCCATATCATACATTTTTGATAATAAATGGCCTTCAATGTGATTCTAATTGTTATGAACCATCTAATTTATGAAAGGGAATCAATTTAATATACTTCCAACATTGCTTAAAGTAATATATTTAAAAAAATAATGAGAACATTGAACAATTTCGTGGGTGGTACACAATCATTACTGTTTAACAATTACTACAAGCAGGGTCCCGGTGCTGCTACAAAAAAAATTCATCCAACCAAAGAAAATCGAACACAAAATAAAACCTCTAATGAAAATGGCATGTATGTATATTTATATAATTATATGTATATATAGAGTGCATTTTACAATTCTCAATACATACAATGTGTTCATCTATTCAACAAAATTTTGTATCGAAAATATCCAATATAAATAGAAATTTCGGTAGGGTTAAAAATTCAATAAATTAATATTAAAATGAATTTGACGTAGAAAAAACAAAATCACAAAATGTTCATGTTATTGTAGCTCGAAAATAACCGATCCAGTATAAAAAGTGATTTACCAGGGGTGTACCAGACAGGTGGCCCTGATATAGCTTTTCAAATTTGAACGGGACAACCTGTATATAATGTTCATATTCAGTATAATAATATAATGCATCAAGAAGTGTATAACAAACGAGTAAGATAGTAATTCTTCATATGCCCAATGAGTGGGACAGGAAAGTAGCATCGATCGACATCCTCTCTGTCGCACTCATTAGATACATGGAAGAGTTATTCGTCAATTTTTTCCGATTCTTTGAATCTCCATCATTGATAATGATAATTCTTTCAATAACAGCAAATAAAGCAAATTAAAAAAAGTCAAGCGGTGGTCAGAACATTCAATTTTACTCTTATTTATTGAAATGAAACATCAAGGGCAACAAAAGCACATCTCTGGTACACCCGGTATAAAATTGGTGTTGAGGATATGCAACTTTCTTTGAGTTTCGTCTCGTTCTTGTTATTCAAGTATACAGAGTGATCCATTTGAAAGCGAGCCACCCTCATAATAATTGTTTTCCTCATTTATGGAGCAATTTTCACGATTTTTTTTATGTAGAGGTGTATTTTGAGGCTACTAGATCATATTCAGATGCTGAAAAATCAAGAATTCATTCAAGCGATTTTTTTTAAATCCGCGTACCCCACTGGAATCGAGGTCCTCTGAAATAGATCTGTACCAAGTTTCTGAGAAAAATATTCAACATTAACGAATCTACAGCGTGTTTCTTTTCAAACGCCCCCCCCCTCGATTTCTCAGCTATTAGTCGTTCAATCTATACCAAATTGGAACCGGTATGTATAGCCATCAATATGATCGGTTTTTCAAAGACGAACATCCTGTTGGACAGTGCCGTGCATTTTTATTGAAATAGGAAGGGATTTTTTTTTTGCAAGAAAACTTATACTTCATATTATTGTATCTCACGCTTTCTAAAAATCACTTTATTCCCTATTAACAGAATTGGATTCATTCTTTTTCATCTTTATCCACGAAAAAATTGTGGATTCAAATAAACTGCAAATTTTGGAACGTTAGCTACGGTAGGTAGCAATCGTGATTTTGAAAAAAAAAAACAAAAAATACTATTTTGTGTCATTTTTTTCAACCCCTTCATAATAATCATATGAAAATGTACACATGGAGATTTGGAACCATGAAGAACAATTTTACGAGGTCTGTCTTCCAATAAAAAAATCCTAAATTTCATAAAAAAATTGTCCCCTCTTCATTTCAAGATAATATTATAGAGGGGCGTTTCAAAAGAAACACACTGTAGATTCGTTAATGTTGAATATTTTTTCATGAAATTTGGTCTAGACTTATTTTAGAGTACGCCAATTCCAATGGTGAACGCGAATTTTTTTTACAAAATTCGCTAATATGGATTCTGGATTTTTCAGCCTCTGAATGATCTAGAATACACTCTTTCCTCTCTGCATTTAAAAAAAGTGAAAAACGCTTCATCAAAAAAAAAAAAGTATAAGAGTGGCTCGCTTGAATCACTCTGTATTTGACACCATTAAGATCTCGGAGATACGAATATGGTTGAATTGAGGCAAAAATGTGCATTTATGTGACTCAAAATATGCCGTCAATAAAACTCTCAAATTCCCAAAATTTCCAGGAATACACGAAGAAAAAAACCCAGAAATGTTGGTAAACAACATTTAGCGGATTTCAAAGTCATTATATGACGTGGCGATGACGTTAAAACTGAGAGAAAACATTGGCTCCTGGCATAGATTAAGAACTAGACATGTTTTCACCCAGTTTTAACGTCATCGCAACGTCAGATGATGACCTTGAAAACCTCGGAAATCCAATATGGCGACCATATGCCATATGTAAAAATAAAGTTGATGTTGGTAACGTAAAGAAGAAACGTCGGACAGTGAGTCTGAGTCTCGTATAGGCAATGTAAATGTGCTATCAATTTTGATATACAACAAATATCACTAGATTTCTGTTATTTTCGTATATCTCCGGAAATACTCGGAATTTAAGAATTTTCTCGACTGCATATTTTTAGTCACATAAATGCGCAACTTCGTTCTAACTTGACCATCTTCGTATCTCCTATAGTTTCCGAGATTAATGGTGGCCTCAGAATTTGAATTACTCGGTATACAATTATAATTGTTATATTGTTCTTTATCATCAGCGAACAATATGTTTGATTGTTCGGGAAAAGGTTAATAAAAAAATCTGAAACGGGTTCTCTTACACTCTCAAAACCCCTTAGTATTTCTGATATTCCCAATGTAACAAGTGGAACTGAGTGTTGGATATCAAAAATCACCATTTAGAATAGATTCAGAAGGAAATAGGTTATGGACGAGCTACAAACAGGACAAGTGAAAAATATCCAGACCAGTTCAATACCAAAAAAAATATAGTGAGATTCAATAATTATTGTTGATTATTTTGTCGAGATCAACTGTTGAGTAGGATTCAGCCAAATCACTGGTCTATGTATGTATATACAATATTTATTTTGAAAAGTTACGATAAACCATTGCTAGCGGAGATTTTGTCATGGGTTAATATTTATCACTATGGCTTGCAAGTAAACTTATTACATCTGATTATATTATTTAAAACTACTTCTCTAGACACAAATCATTCACTGGCGTTTTTAGCGAAAGAAACAAATATACACAATCATTTATTTGTTCCGTAGATACATTTGAATTGTCTTGAAGAATCCAAAATTCGTCTCTTGTTCTAGAACAGCAATTAAACACGAAGAGATCACAGAATTTTGGGTTTTTCGAAAATCAAGAACAAATCTACGTGGACATCAAATTGAAACTAGTTTTTATCAATTCGTAGCACATCAAAATAAATCAACGCAAAACAAGTTTCAATAGTGAAATACAAATGGCAAGAAAAATAGATGGCAAAATTGTTCTAATTGATCATAGTAATTGCTAAATTGGCACCAAGACTCTAAATATTAAAATAATAAGTTAACAGTTGATTATCATTATCATAAAATGATACAAGCTTATCAGTCAGCTACCCAAAAAGGTGATACAGTGTGTCTCAAGAGCAACCAACTTAGTATTTTGGAGAAGAAGGAGAGAATCAAATAACTTTTGATTATGTTTTTCACAAGGAGATCTATCAGATAGTACATAAATCAAGTTTTACTTATCATTACATCACAAATATCGGGAAACTGCATATTTTTTTTTACTGATTGTATATTTGTATATATTTGCTCATGTGTCAAGTATACGGAGATTGATCAAGATATCATGTACAGAGTGGGCCAAATTAGATACATTTGAAGAAAAAGTGAAGAAATCCAATTTCAAACTGGATAGAAAAAAGTTGATATGCCTGAGTATCAATATTTGCGCCAAATACAATAGATCTTGCTTTGTTTCAGAGTAACAAGGTGTTTCTAGTGTAATGAATTTTTGTAAGTGGTTGAACTCATGCGAATCCTCAGACACTGAAATCAATCTTCTTGACTTTAACCTCATATTTTGAAGAATTTCTATTTCAGACTATAATGGGTGACATTGACTTATGGTATAACCCCTATTTCTCATTTGTTTTTTCAGCTATATTTCTGAAATTTGAAACATTGAATAAAATCACATTCTCACATTTGAGGAAATTTTTTTTATCTTTCGGTTTTCCTGGAAATGACATCAACATTTAATTTGTACATAGTACTGGGTGACACAAACTCATGGTGTGCACCGTTTTCCCCTTTGGTTTTGTAGCTATTTCTGAAATTTGGAACATCGAATATGCTCACTAGAGGACACTTTCTCACATTTTAGGATTTTTTTTTTCATCTCTCGTTTTCCCTGGAAATTACAATCTGCAAATGAACCACCAAGTTTGCTATTCCATAATCGGTTAGGGATTATTATAACAAATACAAGAATACCGGGTTTGATTGGGTTATTTCGAACGATTACGAAGATATTCGCGTTCGAAGTTTCCATAAGCTCAATGATTGTGACAGAGAAATAAGTTTCGATATTGCGCCGTCACACCCATTGAGTTTATGCAAACTTCAAACGAGAATATTTTCCTTATCGTTTGAAATAACCCAATCAAACCCGGTATTGTTCAATACGTTGTAATAATCCCTAACCGATTATGGAATGAAAAACTGGGTGTTCGATTTGAAAATCGACAGTTGATGTAATTTCCATGAAAACTTGGAGATAAAAAAAAAACATTCCTAAAATGTGAGAAAGTGCCTTCTAGTGAAATACAGCTAGAAAACCAAAGGAGAAAAGGGAGGTTCATTAACAAATTCATTGTTTTGAAAATATTTTCATGAAAAGGGAGAATTTTTGACATATTATTTAGTTTCAACCACTTTAAAAAAACGCACAATTCCAAGAAACTACAACCTTGTAGCATTGAAACAAAACAAGATATCAATGTGCAGTTTTCACCATTGAGGATGCCATGAAAATTCATAGCATGAACTTTCTTCCATCTAATTTGAAAATTGGACTTTCTTCAATACCTATGCAAAACCGTCTAAATTGGCTCAACCTGTATGTGTTATTTACAAAAGCATATTCAAGATATGAGCAACTAAAATATGCCATCAGTTTCATAAACAGGATAATGATAAGTATAGTTTCATTTTTGTGATTCAATTCAGAACATGAATCATAGATAGGTCTTTTGAGTATTACACTATGGAATTTTTTTAAAAAATTATGCGAATTGTGATTCTATCCAAGATACGAGGAAAGTTACAGTTGAAATGGGACACACTGTATTTGGTATCGAGCAACCTGATGATGAATAAATAAATAAATAAAGTGAAATACTGTGGATCATACTGTTATTATAAGAACATTATTGCTTATTTTATTTGTATCATTACCAACATTTATCAAACTCACTAGACAACATAAAAAATAATCTCAAATTGGAGATTTGAAGTTTGTTGGACAAATTAATAGTCTGATTTTATTGCACTCAAATAAATGCTTTGATAACTAAGTCTAAGAGTATAATCATTCATTTTTATTGGGAATACTGCATTGAATTATTAGAAATATTGCTCTGAATAGGAATGCAAAATTATGGTGAACATTATATCATAAAATCAGTTTTATGAATGATAAAAGTTCAGAATGGGAGATGGTTGGTATTTATTATTTAAAATTTCATGGGAAAAGGAATAGGATTTATATGTGAGCAACATTACTGAATAGGAACAAAAATAAAAGATAATCTCTCATTTTTATTACTGATTTTGTATGTATTTGATAGGAAGTATCAAACAAAAATATTATATTGATGAGTAAAATATCAAAAAATAAAGTTGACGCATATATAACAAACATAATTTAAAAAAAGGAATTGGAGGGCTTTATGGTGGATTCCATATACAGGGTGTCCGTTGAAAGGAGGTCAATCCATCAACCATATATTCCTTGAACAAAAACAATATGAGTCTCTAAATACCGTTTCTCATTTTAGCCCTCCATATTCGATAAACAGGGTGTTGAAGTTGGAAATCAAAAACTGTTCTTCTTTAATTACTCGCGTATTTGAGAAGATATCAATTTCAGAATCGGTACATCACTTCAGCACAGAGAGTTACATCGTGTGAGGAAAACAGAACAAAAAATAACTGTCACATATTCAAAATACTGGGGGTCAAGTACACACTTACCCCCATATTTTTTTTGTACGTGCGCTAATGACTTCCTATCTATTTTCCTTCGAATGTTCGATTATTTTTGAGTATTTTTTGTCTCTTGTAAAATTTGGATAAAATCATTTGTTTTTAAGATAATTCGAAAAGTACTAGTTATTGATCGCATACTCCTATTTATTTCGTCGAAATTTTAAGAGGGCGTAACTTTTCACGTACGAAAAGATAAATATGGACATAACGGGTGCTCAGAGCGAATGTATTAAAATAATTTTTCAAAAAAAAAAAATGGCAGAAATTCAACACGTCTAAACGAATTGCTCGATATGACCCCCGATTTTTTTATCACACGTGCGAGCCCTTTCAATTAAAGAAAATCTTAGCCTATGAAAATACACAAAATCTTTCATTCATCTCCAGACAATCCTGATCTGCTATCTCTTTCATCAAGTTGATATCAAAATCATGTATATCATAATTTCACCTAAAATTTCCGATTTTTTTTTTTCGATTTTATTTCGCCCTGAGCACCCGGTATTTCCATATTTACCTTTTCGCACGTAAAAAGTTACGCCCTCTTCCAATTTCGACGAAATAAATAGGAGTAAGTACCGTATGTATTAACGTAAGCCGCATAGGCAACAAACAATAACCAGTACTTTTCGAATTATCTTAAAAACGAATGATTTTATCGAAATTTTACAAGAGACAAAAAATACTCAAAAATGATTGAACACTTGAAAAAAAAAAATAGGAAGTGATTAGCGCACGTACAAAAAAAAATATGGGGGTAACTGTGTACTTGACCCCCAGTATTTTGAATATTTGACAGTTATTTTCTGTTTTGTTTTCCTCACACGATGTAACTCTTCGTGCTGAAGTAATGTACCAATTTTGAGATTGCTATCTTATTAAATACGCGACTAATTAAAAAAAAACAGTTTTCAATTTCCGACTTTGCCACCCTGTATATCGAATATGGAGGGCTTAAATGAAAAAATGGAATTTAGAAACTCATATTGTTTTTGTTTAAGGAATATATGGTTAATGGATTGACCTCCTTTTAGCGGACACCCTGTATAAATTTCGAGTAGGCTTGCTTCCACATCACACACCACCTGCATTATTTTCAGAGATACAAAACTTTTCGAATTGGGAATTTTTTCTCTCAAAATCAAATCAATAAAATTCAGACATTAAATAATGGAATTTTTTAGTATAATAATGCAAAGAAAGAACTGAATATTGTAATGATCCATAGGATTGTCCTAAGATAATAAAAACACCTAATTCTTTACTCAATTTTTGTATCTATGAAAATAGCCAAAGTGGTATAACAGATTTCTGAACACTCAAGTCTTTTGCAGTTGGTGTCAAATTGCATGGGTCATTCTAAATTTTAATTATATCACAATATCTTGTCTTTTATCGCACGACTGCAAGAACATTTTATAGGAACACCACACTTACTTATGATGTAATTATTGAAACCTGTATCCTGTATAAAGTCACAACCAAACACAAAACTAAGTACTTGCACGGTGAGGATTCACTGAAAAAATGGGACTAAAAACGCCAGGACTCGTATTCTATAAGGATAATACTTCATATATAACACAATAAAAACTAGTTTCAGTCTTCACAATTATACAAATACATGGTTATTTCAAAAGTTCAACACTGTTCATATACTAAGAAACAATCAACTGACCGAAAAATATAACATTTACACATTTTTCTTCTTTTTGCTGTTCAGAATTGGTCACTATGCGTTTTAAATATGTTTTACTTTGCTACGCATAAAAAAATCATTATTATCATCGGGTCCGTTTTTCATTAACACCAAAACTTATAGAAAACTGTACACCACCGATTCTATCCAGTGAAGAAAGAAAGGGACAATAAAAATGAGGATATTGTCTAAATTTGGTCGTTGAAATTTTACTTACAATATCTTTAGGCCTTTATATTCAAAAATTCATTATTGGTAAATTATCATGAAATCCATAGTTTTGTGAAGATAATATTTCATTAGAAATATTATGTGATGAATAATTTGTTGCTTCCTACTATTTTCTATATTTTTCATGGAGTGAAAAACTGTTCAAGCAATGATCAACCATCCAGTGTATTCTTTATACAAGACAATAAAAACTCTGACAAATAGATATCTTCACAAAAATATTTTAAGCTAATGGTAAGTAATATCAATTTTTCAAATCTTCGACCCATGTTGAGATTTCAAAAGTAGGCAACCTTTCGATCCACAATAATGAACTTAGGTTTTATTCTATGCATCATTTTCAATAGGGGTTTCTCAACAAACACTGTTGCATATTTTCATGATTGTTTGTGTTATTCTAAATCAACCATAATAATAAAATGAACAATTATTGGGAAGTCAAAATGATTTCTCACTGTACCAATCATTATCATAGTTTCATCATTAGAGGTTGAATTTTTTTTAATTAGATACTATGTACTATGTGGTTTGTTCCTTGGTTTCTAGTAGAATTAAACAAATACCTATATGGAGTTGAATGTGAAATAAATGAAATACTCATGAACTTAATTTGAGAACAGAAAAATTCCTGAGAAAAATTAAACAAAAGGACGTGTCACTGATATATCACATTTTTTGTATTTATTGATAAAAGTAGTAATAAAAAATTGAATAAATAATGTATATATTTTACTTCAATTCAATAGGAAATGATCAATGATATGATCCAAAGTATTGATTATAAATAAATTGTGATTCTGACTATTTTTAAAAAGACACAATCCCAACAATTCTTCAAAAACTCATTAGCATCCATAAAAGATTGATACATAAAAAAATTCAATAAAACTTGACTTGATCAATTAGGAAATGTAAAATTCCAATGACTAAAAAATAATTTACCTTCCAATTTATAGTTACCAATATATACAGGGTGTATCATCCAAGGTTCGCCTGTGTCAAATCACAGTTGGTTCAAGAGAGAAAATATCAATGAGGATTCCAAAAACCATGGTCACAATCTGCCAACAACAATTCTGTTGAACCCTCCACAATTTTTCGTTGAAAATGTGAAAAAATACAGAGAAGATTTGCCAGTGTTGAAAATAATTGCCAGATATTCAAGAATTGGTATCTTGAAATTTGCATCTGATCTTATTCATTCCAACATATCCCAGTGAAAAAAAATAATAAGATGTAGGAATATAGAAATTAGACACAATCAAATAAGAACACCTATAATAACTTGTTCACTGCTTGTTTGGACATCATTTTAGTTGTTTGCCATGTGCTGGTCATGATTATTTTTGAGGAGAAACATTAAACGGGGTGTTTCATTCTTTCGTGAATGAACTCATTGTTGCAATGACGGGCAAAAATTGTTTAGTCAGAGGCATTAGTGCATCTTCGTTTGGTGTGAGTATAGACTCGCAATGACGAAACACGAATTGAGCTCTTATCTACCTTGAACGAGAGAGAGGGATGTTCTCTCCTCCTCCATCCTCCTCTTCAATGCTACCAACGTGACCGCATTGGAATAAAGAGAGGTCCGATAAATCTTTCCTTGTCTAACATCTAGTTGGTGCCACTGAACTATTTTTGAACTCAACAGAGTGTCAAATTGATGATATTAACAAAATATGTCGATTTAAGTATGATATAATTTATTAGTTCATTTGAAAAGTTATCAGTCGATGACATTTATGACAGACTGATGTGATACATTATAATCTGAACTAACTGAAATATCTCACTATAACTGAACCTGAATCAGTAATTATATATTCTTTCCAAAGAATTTGATTAGTTATAATGCATGTTTACTGATTTATCGGACCTCTCTATATTTCAATGCGGCCAAGTTGGTAGCATTGAAGAGAAAGATGGAAGGGGAGAGATCTTTCCTCTCTCTCAATCAAGGTAGAAAGAGCTCAATTCAACATAGATGAGTAGCACACCATATTATGATTTCCACCATGGTTAGAGGCAGGTTTCGAATTTTAAGATTATTTTCGTGTGTTCCATAGATTAAACAGTCTTTAATCTATGTATGTACTCAGTGTATCTTGCAGCATAGAACACGAATCCAAAATACCAGAGGACCTAGTGCACTAACCAATAATATTTCAGATTTACAACAAAAACACTGAGTAATGTTTTTCTGCTTTTTTTTTCTTTGTAAAATTGCACCACTTTGTGAAGGATGGATGGTTTCCATTGTTTCCATGACATAATATTTCTAATATTTGTTGAAACAGTGAACATTTTCCTTCCTTCTGCTGGTATACTTATTACTCCTTTTATTTTTTGCTCTTTTTCGCAGTGTTACCAGCTGATGGAAGTAAAATGTCGCAAAAGTTCATGAGAGAAGTTACTAGTGAAAAGAACCAGCCACAACAACCAGTCAACAAAATCATATCATGAAAATACCTTGGGAAAACCTCTTTAGCAATGTGAAAAATGCTAGATTTCTGAAACTTCGCGAATCGAGTTCAAAGGTCGCACTAAAACTTGTATATTTAGCGAGGAAGCTGCTGTTGATACACAAGAAAACTTTACCGGGTTAGGTTAGGTTAGGTAGAAGGTCATCTTTTGATATTATCCTGACTTTGAATTTCTGCTCTGGGTCTCGTTAGTTAATACCAATACTTTCAAAATAATTCGGATTGTATGAAAAAGTAACTTTTAGAAACGAGTAGAGAAACAAACATTCAAAATGTGTCCAAACAAGAATCTTTATGACAATTTAGTCAAGGTTATAGTCATGTAATTCCGACTTGAAATGAAAGTACCATAGATGATTGTCTCATAATCATGAATAAATGACAATTATTCACCTCAAATTGAAAAAAAGGAGTTGTTATGTTCACATAACCTCTTGAAGCATACAAATCTCCACTCTGCTTCGAAATAAGATATACTGAATACATGGAGAGAGTTCTTACACCCAGCTAGTGAGTCCAGAGCAAAACCGTTTTTTTTTTTAGATTCTTTTAGGATTCAAACATGAAACATGAAAGGTTGCACATAATATACATGTTCATCCTTTGTTGACTTCTTCTGAAACACAATTATTTAATTGAAATATTTAGTTGAAGAGAACTAGGAACTACTTCTGGCGTTTGAGAGCAACACGTGGCCACTTTTCCTATCACAGCCAATCTAATCGAAAATTTGAGGTTAGAAGTCTTGTTCTCTCTGTCAACTGTCCAAGTTTCATGCATTACCAACCTCATATTGAAACTCCGAAGGAGAAACATGCATTTTGCAATTGATAGCCGATTTTTCTCGGAATTCCCAGAGAAAAAAACTGGTATCTAAACTTCGAACCAACCGATCTTCGACCGAACCCCGGCGATGCCGTGCCAATTTCATTTTATATAATAATATATGTATAAGTTAGGAATAGTTTTAGGTCACCATAGACAGTACATGAGTATATAAATATAACCGTACGAAAAACGAGTGAGGGTGGGACGACAGGGAATGGAAACAACACATCAAGTCTTCCGCGGGCGGACTGGACTGGGCAGCGCTGCGGGCAAGATTCCAACTAACCATGACTTTTGGCATGGATGCATTTCTAGACCAATCAGAACAATTTCAACTGTGGCGGTCAATTCAAATCCGTATCTTTCCTTGGCAAAAATAAATTATACAACAATGTGTGTGCTGTGTAAGTCTTACAACATATTCAAGAGAATACAGAAATCATTGAAATGAAATAGTTGGGAAAAAAAATTAACAAATGATGAGATTTCCACGAAATTCTTGATAACACAAGAAGTTTTGCTAACACAGTAGCTCCTGCAAGTGAAATACTTGTACAATAAACTAAACTTACATTGACTTGCTAAACTTTTATATCATACTTATAAACTGAAGGATTGAAACTACCTGTGAAAAGGTTAATTAAGTCTTAATTTTCGGGAACTATGCTCAATAATCTACATTAAATTAGGTGTACCTATCGGATCAACTTGAAAGGGATAAGTCAAATACGTTGATTCCGTAGGTACACCTAATTTTCCGGAAATTAAGACTTGAATTAACCTTTCCAGAGTTAGTTTTATTCCATTAGTTTTGTGAAGTTTGTTAGCAAAACATGTAGTGTTGAATTTTGTGGAAATCCTATCGTTTGTGAAGTGTTTTACAATTACTATAAATTTACATCAAGTAACGGTCCAGTCAATTGGAGAAAAATATATATAATATGATCGACTTGCCTTTTACATCAGAAGAGGGGTTCCACAATGAAGAATAGCACCATGAAAATTGAATTATTTTGTTCAAAAGGTACGGACCAACTTATTTTCACGTATTTTAGTGATACGTCAGAGGTAGTAGCTTCAAATCCAGCAACCATTAACTTCAATCATTTTTCTCCAAATGATTTTTGGAAAAATACTATGGAGATTGATATAGTGAATTGAATTTTCACTGATATACCCCCCTGTTGGAGTTTGAAAAGTGGAAATTCGTTATGTTATGACGAGCCAGAGGACATTCTTAACTACCACAGTATTTGATGAACGAAATAAATATTAAATGGAATAATAGTCAACTCAGCATATCCAATATTATTCATCCTCATCATCAAATAATAATAAAATTAATGAGGTTTTTTCACCACTTGTTATAGAACCTACCATTATTTACTCCTTTTTAAGGAGTGGAGTTTTCTCTGCCAAGGTAGTTTCCATCATTTCATGAACTCTGTGATAATTGACCAAATTCACTATTCTGATGCGAGATTCACAGAAATGGCACTCGAATCAAGGAGGTATACATCAATAACGACTTACCATAATTATACTATCATATTAAAGGAAATTAGATTCTGATTAGGATTGAAAACAAAACTATAATGACCGAAATATATTGCGAGTGGTGAAAAAATCAATCAACACCTTGGTAGTAGAGAATACTATTACTCCTCGGCTGCAGCCTCGAGATATAATCTTGATCCCTGGGTAATAATGATATTCTTGACTACCTTGGTGCATGAATAACTATTGTTGTACTTCTCGGAAATAATTAATGCCATATTATTGAGGAGGGGTACAGAGACAGACATCCGAATTGACCGCCATGCCCAGAATCGCTCCGATCGGTCCGAAAAGGCGCCCACACCCAAACTCACGCTCGTCCGACCTCTCGCGCGCTGCCTCAGGGGAGAGGGGCGGGGCTTACGAATCTCATCGCAGCATCCAAACCGCGCACGCGCACAAACTCGCCACCAGCACGGCGTTCGCGCACAGGCCGCCCGCGGCGAGCGTCAACTCCTCACTCTTCACCACCTCGTTGGGGTGCTTGTCGTAAGTCTTGGACTTCTTGGTGGTGGGCGGGGGCGGGGCGAGCGTGGGAGGCGGGCCCTGGGTGGTCCAGGGGGAGGTGCGCGTCGGCGCGACCGCCCACCACGAGGGCTTGGCGGTGGGGGCGGGCGGCGGAGGGGGCGGGGCGACCGTCGGAGGGGCGCCCCACACCTTGAACACGATCTTCATGTTGTGGGTGGTGCAGCGGCCGCCGATGCGCCGATGCAGGTCGTCGCTGGTCGAGGTCGAGATGAAGTAGTAGTCGTGGCCTGAAACAACAGGAAAATATCAGTTTCGAGTAGCGGAAATTTTGATGGAATTGAAAAATCACGATGCAATGGGGTTGTACAAGGTGGCTGGAATTCGAGCCTCATCATTGGGGTCTCGTAAACCGTGAGAGATTAGATTAGATTCAGAATGGGGCCTTGGGACTATCTGCCTCCACACCGCGACCTTTTCAGATCTATTGTGACTGTCCTCGAAAACGATTAGAGTTCTTCGGCTAGCCCCGCCTTCTCTATGAGACTCCATAGGCAAGCATTCAGATCCCCTGTGTATCTTTGGGATTCTGGTTTTTCCTCTCCCAGCGTAAGGAACTTTAGTTTTGACAAGCCCTCACAGTGGCAAAGTATGTGTACTGCTGTTTCCTCCTCTTCCTGACAGAACCTGCAGAGCAGTTCTTCAGTCAGACCTATCGTACTCATGTGTTTGTTGAGCCTACAATGCCCTGTGAGAAGTCCCACTAGTATTCTAGTTGAACTTCGTTTCTGGCTCAGTAGATATTCTGTGAATGTTGGCGATGGTTTTTTAATAATCTCTTTTGCATGTCTCATTCCTGGCGAGTTGTTCCACCATTCATGAGATTTGGTTTGCATCCATGATTTGATACTAGTCTTTTGTATAGCTTTCGCAATACCACAGAAGAGTCTGTTCTGACTGCCCAGTTCATTTAGGGTTTCTAAGCAGTCCAACACTAGTTTTGAGTTAACTTGCATAGGTTTGACTGCTTTGATTGCCGCCTGGCTATCTGAATAGATTGCGATGGTTTTGCCTTTAAACTCTTGCCTTATCAATTCTTTCACGCAATGATGTATTGCAATAATTTCTGCCTGAAACACCGTCGCGTATACACCTAAGCTCAGTGGGATTCTTGTCTTTGGCTTGGCCCATAAATACCAGCTCCCGATCCTTCCTCAGTTCAATGTCTGCATTGTAAGGAAGTCCCTCCTTCCATGCCTCTCTGTCCGTTTTAAGAGTTTTTTTAAAGCCATATTTTGGAATTATGCCATCCGTTGGCATTCCCATGATGGGGGGTCGCTTTTCAACTCTTTACCGTGCGCATTGCTTATGGGTGCTTGACCCCTTGACAATCTACTCACGACTGCTCTGGCTTCGCCTTGAATATATATATATATTTGTTGTGGTGGCAGGTTCAAGAGGACCTCTAAAGCGGCTGTTGAAGTGGTTTTCATTGCACCAGTGGCACTCAGGTAAGCTTGCCTTTGAATAGCACTGAGCCTTCGAATCACTCCAGCCTGTTGTGTCTTTGGCCACCAAACTACTGACCCATATGCTATCATAGGTCTGATGACGCTGGCATAGAGCCATGTGGTCATTTTTGGTTGCAGTCCCCAATTTTTTCCGCACATTCGTCTGCACAGATTGAAGGCTACTGTACTTTTTTGAGCAATTTTTTGTAAGTGTTGATTCCATGTTAACTTATGGTCAAAGATGACTCCTAAGTATTTTGCCTCTAGGGCGAACGGAATTTCTACCCCGTTGAGTACTCGTGGCTTTGATCCTTGCAGTACTATCTTTTTCTTGAAATTTACTATAGAGGTTTTATGAGGGTTCACGGTGAGTTCCTCCTCTTTACACCACTTGTCAATTATGTTTAGAGCGGTTTGTGTGAGCTCCGAGACCGTACTTGCGAATCTACCTTTAGCGATAACCGCTAGAGGTCGTCGGCGTATCCTAAGCAATAGTACCCTTTGGATGTTAGCCTTTTGATAGGTTCATCCATTAGAATGGCCCATAGTAGGGGCGATAATACTCCTCCCTGTAGGCATCCCCTATCTGCTCTAGCTGTCAGTTGTCTCGCTAATTGTTGATATGACCGTAAGAGATACAGGGTCGATTAGATTATAGCAAAGTTGCGCAATTTGATGCCTAACGGAATGCCGTTCTGAAATTTGGAACATTCCGAATACTTTCGGAGATATCCGAAGAGGATCGAAATTTCCTGAAACCGTTTTTATTTTTTTCTGGCGTTATTTGAAGAAACTAATCGATATGAATAACAATTTATCATAACCACTTTTTTTAATTTTTTTATTGATATTTTTGAGGATTCGTTATACTGATATAAATTTGGAAAATTAATTCAATGAGTTATTTGAAATCTGAGGCATTTGGACTTTTCTATGTACAGTCAACTTGGAGATCAATTATCTCAAATTGTTCAACATGCGACGTATACCCTTTTCATTCTTAGCCCTTTAATTGTTATGGTGAACAGGTTAGGAAGACGAGTTCAGTTTTTCAATTGGGAATTTGTAATACATATAATTATTGGAGTTTCTATTTCATCGACATAAATTTCAGTTTGAAATTCGATTCGATTTTTATGTTTTTACTCATTTCCATTTCACTGTTTTTGTAACTTCATTACAGTCCAAGTATGGGAACTTTCCCTTTGTACATCAGCAGGTGCTTGAGAACAAAGATATAGTTAAATGTAGACAATATAGTCGCTGTAACTACGAGTTTCATGTAAAAGTGAAACCCGAAAAGGGAATATTAAATATAACAGGACGTTTAGTCTCTGTACCCAACAATTACGATATCAAATATTGAAAAGTGAATAATTTTCTTTACTTGGTCGAGCATCGACCGGCAACCTGAACGGAATCAGACAAAAACAACTCACCTACTTGACTAGAATGGTTGAATTGTTATCCATCACCAAGCAGTTGGACGAATCAATAGGATAGCTGACTCAGTCCATGAATTTTTTACGCAGGAAACGAACACAATAGAAGCAGGCAAATTTTCGAAAGAAATTGTTGATCCAGAAAATATACAAATGTTCGTACTCATTCACCATCAAGAAAGATTCGTATCTTGCCTTGTATACTGAGGCAGATTCCTATATCCAGATTTATATTCCTCCATGAAGTTTATGAAGAAACATTGAAAAAGTATTTTTTCTCCAAATGATATTAAAAGTGACTTTACAATTACACTTAACAGGCAGAAAAGGTGTACTTTACTGTCTAGGCAGAAAAAGTACACAATAGAAGCAGGCAAATTTTCGAAAGACATTGTTGATCCAGGAAATATACAAATGTTCGTACTCATTCAACATCAAGAAAGATTCGTATCTTGCCTTGTATACTGAGGCAGATCCCTATATCCAGATTTATATTCCTCCATGAAGTTTATGAGAAAACATTGAAAAAGTATTTTTTCTCCAAATGATATTAAAAGTGACTTTACAATGACACTTAACAGGCAGAAAAGGTGTACTTTTACTGCCTAGGCAGAAAAAGTTTGTTGAATGCAACGTTCCAAGTAATTTGAATCAAATTGGTAATCAAAGTTGACAATGACTATAGGTGAACAAAAAATTATGAATTTTTTGGACTTTGCGTGGAATTGAAAATAATTTGAAGAAAAAATTAAATGTTTCACATAGCAAAAAAGAAGATGTAATGCCTTGGCTGGTTTCCTAGCCTAGGCGTAGCCGATGATGCGCCAGCCGCGGCATTAAATCTTGTACTTTTCTGCCTAGTTGAACAAATAACTATTTTTATTCTTTTCTTAATTCACTGAATTAGTTTCTGACTTCTGCCATGTTCACAAGCAGCTGAAACGCGATTTTACATTTATTCAAGGGGATGTAGAATTTCAGCATATTTGACAAAATCGCCCAAAATTGCCCATATAGAAGTTTTAAAATGATGAAGTTCAAAAACTCACAGATAGAACGAAAATTGCCCATATAACAGTTTTAAAATGATGAAGTTCAAAAACCCACAGATAGAATAGGCCCTGCGGTCCTGGTATATTTACCATTTCGGGTGTTACAAGCTTTCCCACATGCCCTTCTATTTATTTCTTCAAACACCCGGTATCACAACATCTTTAAACCAAAACAAAGAACATTTGCTGAGTTGGATGATTTGTTAACGGGAATCCTTTCGTATACGAACGTAATGCTGCTGCTGCTGCACTTTGGCGACACGCACCATGAATAAAAGGCATGTCAACAAGTTCATTATACTTCTAAATGTAAAAAATGTTCAATTGACAATATCTTCGTTATTATGTAACTTTCATTGAGGCGATATTTGGCGGATTTGATATTTTTATGAATTCTACATCCTCCAAAAAAAGAATGCCCCACCTTTGAGGACACTCTGTATATTTTTGGAGTCAGACATTCAATATTGACTTCAATTAGACCCTATTGTAATATTGACTAGGTACTTACACATAGGTACAAAGATATTCTGTGTAATCCGGATTATCCGATTAGTCGACGAGTATGAACTAAATTATTCACGAAATAATTGAGTATAGTTCAGATGCCATATGAAATGTAGGATAGTTATTTTTACAACAAGGTAGAAAAGAATATCATTATCCCCTAGCCCAGGGACCAAGATTACATGCCGAGGCATCAGTCGAGTTATAAGATCGGGTGGTGATAATAATAATATTCCTTACTACCGAGGTGTACATTAAATCACAAAGATATAAACTCAAAGTCATTACCACAATAGTTCATAAAATTGACAAAAATGGTTGATAACGAGAAAAAAACAACTACTTTTCTGGCTATATGCCACGCAGAACATTACTCCGAAATCTATGCAATAATTCGTATAGACGGATGAAATCGCAAGTGTTTCCTTCCTAAACGCCGAGCTGCGCCTAAGTGGTTCAGGAACGCGTGAGTACCTGCAGACCGGTTTCGAGCTGTTGGCCCACATCAGTGCAGGGCTATATGAGAGCAGACAGTTCGAAACCCTAAAACTATAACGAACTAACATCTGAGAATTATAATTTGTTGACATAACCACAAAAAAAACTGTGGTAATGACTTTCGAGTTTCGATCTTTGTGACCATTGCATTCCACTTTCGATTATTTTGCTTTTTCCTAGATGTACATCAAATATTCTTCACCACTAGCAATGATTGTAGTTCTATGAAACTGAAGAATGGATCTATTTTACGTACGTACGTATTTTCAATTCTCATTAAAATCTAGAAGCCATGATCAAGATGGCAAGTCGTTATTGATAAATACCTACTAGATTCGAGTGGCATGTTCCTGCGAATCTCGCATCAGAACAGTGAATTCGGGTTAATTATAACTTAATTGACTAGTAGTTGATAAAATGACGAAAAAACCTTGGTAGAGAAAAACACGCTTCACTTTTAAAAGGAGTAAATAATGGTAGGTTCAATAGCTAGTGGTGAAAAAACATCGACATAAATTTGTGTAAGCTGAATCATGAAATTAATGGAATTAAGTGAAAAGTCGAAAGATTTTATAGATGATAATCGATTATTTCCATTGTTTCCAAGTAAATTAAATCTGGCAACATAGAGAAAACGGAAAATATAACTTTTGGGTGTATGATAAATTGACATTCATCATACAGGGCGTGGAAATGAATTCTGAATTGAGACTCTATCACGAATCTGCGATTAGAGGTCTATAAAAATCATCGTTCAAGTTTGAACCCCCTGATTGGGTATGAAAGTGTTGAAAAGGAATATTCTCAGATAAATTATGAACATACAAAAAATGGATATATATTTATATAAAGCAATACATTGAGAATTCGCATTCTCTATGTGATGAGAATATTTACTCTTTTTCAGTTAATTCAATAGAAAACAACTACTTTCCTGGCTATATGCCACGACGAACATTGAATTATATCTATTGAACACACACGATAAGAGTTTGAAAATAAAATATAAAAATTTCTGAAATTGAGAATTTGCATTCTCCTTCAGACAAAAATATGTATATACACACATCATTCTGAATATTCAACAGAAAACAACTACTTTCCTGGCTATTTGCCACGTCGAACATTGAATTATATCTGATGAACATTCAAAAGGGAACATAAAAAATAAAGAATAAAATCCTCCGAAATTGAGAATTGACATTCTTCTTCAAATCGGATGAATATTATGATGAATAATGATCTAGAAATATGACTTACCAATATATTCAGCATTGAAATGAAAATTGGAATGTATAGGAGAAGTATACTGGCATGAACTCTGATCTTGATGAGCTTGAAAACGTCCAAAATTAATCATTCATTTCGTTATAGTTTTACTCGATTTTAGTTGTATTATATAGAGATGAAATTTGTGTATATCATGAAGAATGGCTGTAAGAATAAGTGGACATCATGGTTACTGATGAGGATTCAGAAATCCGAAATGGTTTCATTGCAATAAAGTCATATAACCTGTGTGTGAGAGATAATATTTCCCATATCACTGATATGAATGATTATTTTTGGACGTTTTCAAGCTCATCAAGATCAGAGTTCATGCCAGTATACTTCTCCTATACATTCCAATTTTCATTTCAATGCTGCATATATTGGTGAGTCATATTTCTAGATCATGTCAATTCTCAATTTCGGAGGATTTTATTCTTTATTTTTTATGTTCCCTTTTGAATGTTCATCAGATATAATTCAATGTTCGACGTGGCAAATAGCCAGGAAAGTAGTTGTTTTCTGTTGAATATTCAGAATGATGTGTGTATATACATATTTTTGTCTGAAGGAGAATGCAAATTCTCAATTTCAGAAATTTTTATATTTTATTTTCAAACTCTTATCGTGTGTGTTCAATAGATATAATTCAATGTTCGTCGTGGCATATAGCCAGGAAAGTAGTTGTTTTCTATTGAATTAACTGAAAAAGAGTAAATATTCTCATCACATAGAGAATGCGAATTCTCAATGTATTGCTTTATATAAATATATATCCATTTTTTGTATGTTCATAATTTATCTGAGAATATTCCTTTTCAACGGAAAATATAACCTTTGAATTCTGATATCGAATGCATAAAGCGGGATTATAGCTTATCTATGATTAAATGAATATTTAAACCTCTACCAAAACAGCAAGGCACTTCAAAGCAGCAAATATCGAATCGATCTATTCAGGAATCAGAGATCAGAGTTAATACAAGTATACTTCTCCTATACATTTCAATTTTCATTTCAATACTGAACATATTGGTAAAATATATATTTATATAATAGTACATCATATTATTTATCCGAGAGAGAATGTCAAATCTAAATTTCAGAGGATTTTCATTTTTAATGCTCTCCTGTTGGATGTTCAACAGATATGATTCAATGTTCGACGTGGCAAATAGCCAGGAGAGTAATTGTTTTCTGTTGAATATTCAAAATGATATTTAGGTGCATATACATATTTGTATCCGAAGGAGAATGCGAATTTTTATCTTCAGAAGATTTTGTTTTCAAATTCTTATCGTGTGTGTTCAATAGATATAATTCAATGTTCGTCGTGGCATGGCATATAGCCAGGAAAGTAGTTGTTTTCTGTTGAATGAACCGAGCAAGAATTGATATGTTCAACACATAGAGAATGCGAATTCTCAATGTATGTTTGATTATAGTAAAGCAGGTTCCGTTACATACTAATAGGGCTCGGAGGAGAAAAAAAATTATAATTTGGATGTGATTCTCTACAAAACGTTCGAAATGGAAAATATCTTGAGATAAATCAACTAAACGTTCTTGTTCTTTTCATGATCGTTATAAGAGGCTTAAAACTTCGTATAGTTTTCATGAACGTGAATAATAATATTTCTATTTATATTTCGGAATTATTTGTACTGGCGATCTAGGTACGGCTAGAAATATTTTATTTGTTTATTTATCGGCGACTTTGGCAAGCCAAACAGACTCCATTTTGGTTTATTTTCATTGAATCTATCAACAGGTCGTGAAAGAGTAATGGTGCCTGACTGATGTTTTTCCAGTAATTTTGTAAGAATCTATTTATTCTACATTAATTGAGGAAATATGGAGTCACATATTGAACTGTGATTCATTATTTCGCGACTTCAAAATGCATTATAAATAGGATACCAGAAGTATTTTGTCATATGTTTCGAGAACTTCCTCATGGAAAGAGGCAGAAAAAAAGAAGAAAAAGAATTATTTGTTCATCAAAATATCCCATTAAAGTGACCCCCTTGTTGGAACACCAGGGAATTCGGCGAAATTTCCTGTTGGATCATCATTATTTCAGCCTTCTAGAAGAAAAACCTCATGTTGAAAAATACAAGAAGAAAAAGGAAAATAAGAAGGTAACATGATAAGTTTGGGGCAAGTGGTAACGATGAATATTTGGAACATAAGCATATTGATTTAATAAAACGTTTGGTTTTTGTTAATAGTAATATGGAACTTCTTCTAGTGCAATTAGATTCTAAATAATATTTCCAGTGGCATCACAGTGGGTAAATTTATCGATATTCATGGTGGTTTTTCTGAGTTTTATATGTTTATTAGATCGAACTATTGAAATAACAACTTTTTTATCCTCTGTGTGATTTTTGTATCTAGCTTAGTTTATGAGAAATCAATAAAAATCTGATTTGCACCAAATTTTAATGTAGACGTTTTGAAGACTTCTATTGAGATTACTCAATTACCAATTAGAATCATTCTGAAATTTTGAGGCTTCCTAGGTCTCCACCCATACTGAATTTTGGCACCATGAAATCTCATACAGGGGGGTTATACATAAAAACAATTAATACTTCCGACTTCAACATCCTGTATCTCAAGAACGGGGCAAGTTAGGACATATGTTTATATCAACTTAATTTGCTAGAATATCACAAGGAAACACCCCTTGAATTTGTTAGGTGTTATTTAGATACACCCTGTATATACAGTGTGTCCCACTTACCATGCTCACCATGGGTATCTTTTTAACGGTGAGAGATATGAGGTCGGTTAAATGACACCAAATGTGGAGTTTGTCAAGGCCAACTATAATGTGAAAAAATATTTTGATAACATCTATTCGTTTTTGTTTTATACGCAAAAAACAGATTTTGATCATTTTCATGTCTCCTCCGTAACTTCTTTATTAATGAAAATATTCAAAGAGGAATTTCACATTCTCATGGCAGTTTTTCAAAGTGATTTCGAAAAATATATGAAATTTATACCAACTCTTCTAGAATTTGAGATATCAGCACCAACTTTAGTTTTTCAAATGTAGGTCATACCTCACTATGACTTAGTTACAAATAACTTTTTGTTCTCTCACAGATGATATGTCGCAGTCATAGTTTTGTGTTGATAACAACGGAGTTATCGTCATTTATACAGAAACAAAAAATTATTTGGATGTTGCCATCTTGAATTTATGAATTTTAACAAAATAATCATGATCTCCGACCCCAAAAACCCCCACCAATTTTGAATGGAATCGGACCAAATCTTGTCCGCTATCTTGGAGCAGCCATTTTTTTAATTTCAACAAAAATTCTATAATGTATTGTCACCGGAATTATGAACACCTGCCAAATTTCAAGTTAATCGGAGTTATGGAATTTTTGTTGAAATTTAAAAAAAATGGCTGCTCCAAGATGGCGGACATGATTTGGTCCGATTCCATTCAAAATTGGTGAGTGGATGTTTTTGAGGTCCGAGATCATGATTTTCTTGTTAAAATTCATAAATTCAAGATGGCGGCTTCCAAATAATTTTTTGTATTTGTATAAATGACGATAATTCCGTTATTATCAACACAAAACTATTACTGCGACATATCATCTGTAAGAGAAAAAGAAGTTATTTGTAACTAAGTCATAGTGAGCTATGACCTACATTTGAAAAACTGAAGTTGGTACTGATATCTCAAATATTAGAAGAGTTGGTAAAAATTTCATATTTTTTTCGAAATGATTTTGAAAAACTGCCATGAGAATGTGAAGTTCCTATTTGAATAATTTCATAAATAAAGAAGTTACGGAGGAGACATGAGAATGATCAAAATCTGTTTTTTGCGTATAAAACAAAAACGAATAGATTTTATCAAAATATTTGTTCACATTAAAGTTGGCCTTGACAAACTCCACATTTGGTGTCATTCAACCGACCTCGTATCTCTCACCGTTAAAAAGGTACCCATGGTGAGCATTGTAAGTGGGACACACTGTATATACATATAGATATAGTTCTCTTGATATTTCTGAGATGCTACGGTCAATAAAAGCACTTGATACGTGAATAACTATACACTACACTGTTTCACCACTAACCAAACCGATTTTTTAACGCCTCGAAACGTGTTTCGCTAACTATGTTAGCATCTTCAGGATAAAATTAAATTGATCTAGTTAGAGGTAAAACAGTGTAGTGTATTATCGTGCCAAAGGTTCCAGTCTTCGATATATGAATAACTATTTTCCTCACCTGGCAAAAATTCCAGCCCGCCCGGCTGAGGCGTGAACGGTCTAAAGGTAATAGTGAAATACATGAGCTTGTAAGGCTTGTCGCACACCGCGATTATCCTCGGATTGGGATTCGTTATCCTGCACGTCTCGTACTCGTCCTTGGAGACGTTGTAGATGATGTACTTCTCCATTTCGTCGTCCCGCGTGCCTGGCGTGTACACGGGACAGATCAGGTTCACCTGCAAAAAGAGGCAAAGGGATAAATACAATTTTACCAACAGTATCGGCAGAGATTATGAGTGTATAATCTCTGGTATCGGTCAATGGGGTTGTAGAAAAAAATTGATGTTGGTGCCTGTTGATCAATTCAAATGACAAACTCGATGGTGAAAACTGCATATCGATATCTATCTTCTTTTCAGTTCCCATGGAAGAGAGTTTGTTTCTCCTCAGCAGATCCAACACGATGTGCTGAGACAATTTCTGAAATCATCATGTTGGGGTTGCAAACCTACATACCGAACACTGCAAGGAGAATATCTACTAGACTAGAGCAGAATATGTCGAGGCTAGAGGCATATGTAATGAGACAATTCGATCATCAAAGGATGCTCATAATGCCAAAACTTGTTGAAAGTCCTTACGATTCCCGTTCATTTTGGTCCTTCGCAAAAGCTGTAGGAAGAAACTTCACTTCCAGCTCGTTTCCTCCTCTAACCAAGGAAGATGGAACACTAGTTACAACTGCCCAGGAGAAAGCCAACATTTTTGCGCATTTGTTTGCTGCAAATTTCACTCTGGATTCATCGGGAAAACAACCTCCAGACATAACGTCAATTGACAGTCATATTCCCGAGATCACCTTTCGCCAACGTACTATAAGGAAGATTTTATTGGATATCAACACCAACAAAGCTTGTGGCTCGACGGAATCCCACCATTTGTTCTCAAGAAATGTGCTCCCGAACTAACACCTGTTCTCTGCAAGTTGTGCAACTACTCTGACAAATTGGGGATATTCCCGTCCAACTGGAAAATTGAGAGAGTACAACCAGTTCCTAAAAGAGACAGAAAGACCTAGCAACTACAGACCGATCGCACTGCTATCTATTATTTCAAAGATCATGGAGAAAGCTATCAACATCGAGAACATGAAATACCTGGAACATTCAGGTATTATCAACGATAGGCAATATGGCTTCCGTCATCAGAGATCAACTGGTGACCTGCTCACTTGCGTCCCATATATATGGCAGCAATCTATTGAAAAACATGGTGAAACCTTTGATATCTCCAAGGCATTCGATCGAGTCTGGCACCACGGACTCCTCGCCAAGCTTCCATCTTATGACTTGTCTCCCCAGCTATGTTATCTAGTAGGTAGTTTTCTCTCAAACAGGTCTCTCCATGTAGTGGTCGACGGAGTTTCATCTGACTCTCTTATCATAAGTGCTGGTGTTCCGCAAGGATCAATTCTAACATAATTTCTACTCCATATCAACGATTTGTTGGAAGCAACTTCATGTCCAATACACAGGTTTGCGGATGATAGTACCCTCCATACCGCCTTCTCTTCCAAGGCTCCGATTCCAGCCAGGCAAATCAGAAACTAACGAGGGAGAAATGTTGACTACATAAATATGGACTTGGCAACAATTCTCGAATGGGGATCCAATTACTTGGGTTTCAATGCAAACAGAACACAAGCATGTCTCTTCTCTAAAAAAGCCGATCTCACTGTGTCCAACATGAGCTTGTCAGGAGTAACCATACCTTTGAAGACATCCATTTCGATGCATGGTATTACTTTCAGCAATAACCTTTCTTGGGAAAATTACGTAAGATCAATTGCTGAAAGTGAATCCCAAACACTTGGTTTTCTGTTTCGGGCCAGAAGCTATTTCGCCTCTAGTCAGCTGCTAGTGGCCTATAAGGCACAGATCCGACCTGTCCTGGAATACTGTTCCCATATTTGGAGTGCATCACTCAAACATACCCTGAAACTGTTGGATTCTGTACAAAAAAGGGCAATTCGTCTTGTGGGTGATGCCTCGCTCTCAAACTCACTCACTTCTCTGGAACACCGTAGAAAAGTTGGCGATCTGGCTGTATTTTATAGATATTTTCATCGACGATGCTCTTCTGAAATATCAACAAATGTTCCTCCCTTGGCAGTCACCGCGACATTAACCCGTCGAGTTGAGGCTTCGCACCCCTTCGTGGTCACTTTGTAGACCTGCAGAACATCTCTTTCCAAAGACTCGTTCATCCAACGAACAGCGAGGCTCTGGAACACATTGCCAAGGGAGCTGTTCCCCGAGGCATATAACCTCCAGAAATTTAAGAAGAACACCAATTTCTACCTTATTTCCCTTGGTTTTCACGATGTTCTCTGAACATTACAGGATATCCCTTTTCGTGGGAACCAGAACACAAAAAAAAGTGACTGAAGATGACCGTTGAGCCGAAACTAGGCACTATGATAAGTATGATTTGATTAATATAATTTTGTGGTCGACCGACTTAGTGTTTTTATAGTTTTTTTTCAAGAAATTGGACCACTTTGAGAAGGATGGATGGTTTCCATGACTCATTTCGAATCAAAAAATGTGATGAAATATATACAAGGCGTTTCACGAGGTGTTTCATTCGGAATAAGGAAGATTATATCAACTTCCTTCTACTCACAAAAAATCACCACTTCATTGACTTGTTCAACAAAAATAATAATTATTCTCACAAATCTTACCTGATCATATTCAAACTTAACGTTATTCCTATTGACATCGATGATGTTGTCGGTGTTGTCGATTCTGAAGATGGGGTTCGACGAGTTCCAGTGTATCGTGTAGAATTTCGCGTTGCTCGGCAATGTTGCCAAAGCGAACCAATGGAAAGTGAACACGAGCAGGAAGAGGCCTTGCAGCAGCACGCGGCCCGGTTGCCAACTCATCGTGGTCGTGCTGGGTGTAGGTCGGATTGTCGATGTTTTACATGACGGTCGCCCTTTCCATCAGTCTGAAATTATAATTGAAAAAAAGGAAAATTAAAATTACATTTCCGGAGTGTTTCGGAAAAAACATCATTTGGCAACACCGTAATCAGCAGAATAATTTCAAGTATATAAAAGACAATTCCTAGAATATTGCTTCTGGGTGCGTATGATAAATTGACATTCATACACCCAAGAGCAAAAATGTCCGAATGACAGGAATAGAATGTCAACAAATTTTCTGAGATGTCATTTCGTTATAGTTTTACTCGGTTTCAGTTGTATTATAGAGAGATGAAAATTGTGTATATCATGAAGAATGGCTGTAAGAATAAGTGGACATCATGGTTACTGATGAGGATTCCGAAATCCGAAATGGTTTCATTGCAATAAAGTCATATAACCTGTGTGTGAGAGATACTATTTCCCATATCACTGATATGAATGATTATTTTTGGAAGTTTTCAAGCTCATCAAGATCAGAGTTTATGCCAGTATACTTATCCTATAGGTACATTCCAATTTTCATTTCAATGCTGAATATATTGGTATGGTATCATTATTCATCATATTATTCATCCGATTTGAAGAATAATGTCAATTCTCAATTTCGGAGGATTTTATTCTTTATTTTTCATATTCTCCTTTTGATTGTTCATCAGAATCAGATATAATTCAATGTTCGACGTGGCAAATAGCCAGGAGAGTAGTTGTTTTCTGTTGAATATTCAGAATGATGTGTGCATATACATATTTTTGTCTGAAGGAGAATGCAAATTCTCAATATCAGAAGTTTTTATATTTCATTTTCAAACTCTTATCGTGTGTGTTCGATAGATATAATTCAATGTTCGTCGTGGCATATAGCCAGGAAAGTAGTAGTTTTCTATTGAATAAACTAAAAAAGAGTTAATATTCTCATCACATAGAGAATGCGAATTCTCAATGTATTGCTTTATATAAATATATATATTCATTTTTGTATGTACATAATTTATCTGAGAATATTCCTTTTCAACACCTAGAATATTGTATCATTTGTAGAATATTTTCACCTTTCGGCTGATGATGGACACTATTGATGTCCGAAACCATGTTCCACTAATTCCTTTTAGGAAAGTGAACGTTGTCGAGATGATTTTGTGTTTGTCTCTTAGTACTTACTACTTTGCACTACTTTGAGCTATGGACTTTTACACTAGATTTTATTAGTGTTTGATGGACGTTAAAGTGACGGGCGAAGTCAACTAGTCTATAATACATTTTTTCCGTCGACCTCATATTAATGTATATGAAATCGTTCATTAATGACCCCTATTAATGAACGATTTGTCTATTAATGCACGATTGTTTTATAGGCAACCAAACATACAACGCGTGCATTTATTGTTCATGCTATAACTTACGGAATCTGCATTTGAATCGAAAATATGGATTTCATTGAAGACTTTCTGTTAACGGGTTCACCTTTCCAAGTTTCTGACACGATTTTAATCCCTGTTTTCTAACACAAGGAATTTATTTTCTATGTTGATCATTTCGACAAATGTCAAATAATGTCCCTAATGTCAGTAACAAGGCTACTGGGTGATTCTTAGCAGTTTCCTGATGAATGATGAATTCGCGAACCAAGTTTTCTGCATTGAAGGAGAAATGATAAATATAGTCGACGTGACTCGACGGACATTTCTTTTAACCAACTTGTATATTAAAAGGCGATTAATGATCTCGAACATCTCATAATATGTCGACTTGTGAATACAAAAATAATTTGCGACTCGGCAACGTGTTAGACGAGTGTGGCCGAGTTTCGGCGAGGTTGTCGTAGCAATATCAACATCGTAGCAATATCAACATTAACAACTGACTTCATCAACATCGATATCGAATCAGGCCGTGATTTTTAACAACTTCAACTAAAGCATTAGCTCAGAATTTCCAATAAAACACACATTGAAATGGTATGAACATAATTATTGTTGAATGTGAAAATTTTGTTATAACAGTCAACAGATACGAAACCAATTATTGTAAAATGTAACTATGACCTCTTTGTATGTAACAATAATAATTTAAACATCAACCAACATAACTGTCAAACTTGGAATAGTCGCTTTTCATCAAAGAACATTAACGTTGTTCCGCTAACTGAAGTAAATGACTAAACTAAACGCTTTTCACACACTTGTCACTTGTCAGCAGCCGCCGAACGAAATAAGTGAAAAGAATAGGTAAAAATGAGAAATATAGATCTCAGATCGAGATACTGTCGAGAGCGTGAAAGGGAGATTTAAATAATGGTTATTCCAAGGGAATAAATCAATAGGGGTGGTTTTAATAGATTGTTTCGCGAGCTAAATGGAACATTGCTTTTGGAAACTGCCATGTTTTACAGCTGTGAGGGTAAAAAAGCCGATAACTGATGGATTATTCGGAAAATCTTGTCGTAAAACCAGCGAACTTATTCATCTGGGATTACAAATATTTATTCGGAACCCTCACAATACAATAATACACAATATGCCGGTACTTTAAACATACAAAATGAAATATGAAAAGCTTTAGCAAATATTGCAGATTTGATGAATTCAAACCGGCATATTCGGCCATAACCAGTTGTTGAGAGAGTCAGATGGTTCATTTCATCATTGTTTTCAGAAGAATATACAAAATACTATATAACGGAAGTTTATCAAAAGTGGCTCAACCCTATAACTTTTCTGTTTCTACGGAGTAACATATGAAATTCAGTGTGTCGATTCTCTATGAAAAGAGGTACGTAAAAATATACTGAGTGTTCCATTCAAGATAGGGAAGTAAGGGTTATTTTCGGTAAAACCGAATTTTATTTGTTTGTTTTGAAACAAAGAAGTTATAAGGATGAGCCACTTTCAGGAGACTTTATATACCAATTTATTTTCACACTTATAATACATTTTAAATCTGCTATCTATCTATAAAGTGTGTTCATGAAAACAACTCATTCCCTTTTCAACTATGTATAGCTCTGAGAAATATTGTGTCTATATTTGTTGAGCCGAATCACAGTTTTTAACGATTTTTTGGTACTTCTATATCGATGAAATAAATGATTGATAAAATATAGTCCCTCAACATATAGTCGATGAGTTATCTATCACTTAGCGAAAGCAGATATCAAATAAATAAAATATCCTATTTTAACTATACCACAGTTAAAACAAATGATATTATACTGTATACGTTTTATTTTTCTGATGTGAATAGGGCATCATGATATTACGAACAATATTTTCACAACCTGCGTAATTTTTTTGATTTCAATTCACCCCCATGAAACCAAAAATGCACACTAAAAGTATCTTTAATTTCTTGAAAATGTATTTATTCACTAATTGAGATTGCTATATTTTGTAATTCTGCTGCTGCTATGTTGCTTTATTCGAGAAATTTTATAATACTCTGGTGAAATAGTTGTTCATTATACAAGGGAAAAAAGTAGTAGATTTTAGCTCCAGATTGCTGTACAAAAAAACCGTGAGCTGAAATCTAATATTTTTCCCGTATATAATACACTAGTTTTCTCTGTGGAAAAGAAGTTTTTTTTGAAAAGTGACATTTTATAACCTGTCAACAGAGATGAATTTTTTTCCGTCAGAGAAAAATAGTTTTTTATTAAACAAGGGAAAAAAGTATCACATATTTCAGCTCGAGGTTGTGTTGTGTGGGTTGTGGGACAAAAAACGACAGCTAAAATCTAATTGGTTTATTTTTCGGAACTGATGAGTATATCGAAGCAAATTACGGGTGAAGTTTCTAATTCGATAAGAAAAATTCAAAACATTCCATTTTTACATATCCAAATTCATGACCTCAAATTCAGAATCAAAGATTAATTAGAAGAGCATGCGGGAAAATGAAAAGTACATGGCACAACAACAAAAGCCATCAACAGTGTATACATATTATAATATAGTATAATATTATATCCGAAAAAAAAGTACTCACTTTTTCCCGTCGTATCAAGTATCAAGTATTACCGTAATCTTGATTCAATATGGATTAATCATTCACCAAATTACATATAGAATGTATTTGTATAGAACTAGTGAATGAGCATTTCAATATGAATTCGAATCATTGAATTTCGATGCCCTTATAGAAAACACCCTGTATATAATTATTTTTCATCAGATGCGAGGCATGATCAGAAAGTTGGTTTTGTATTGGTTTGATTTCGAAATAATTAATGGGTACTTTGGATACGAGTTTGGATATGAATGGCGTTAAAAGTTTCGGAATGCAGTTACATAAAGTACTTATAATCCGTATTTAAGAGACACCCACTATGAGGCAGCATTGTGCGGTTGTCGTTTTATAATACGCTCTTTACTGTCTTCCTTTGTGGTGGTTGGCCTGTTGCTAAACCACTAGTCGCCAAATGCTAACAAACAACCGAATAACGAATGAATTTTTATCATTTTTTTACACGAAAAAAAAAAAAAAGATATTTTGCAACAATGATGTTGAATCAACCAGAAACCGCCAGAAACATCTTCTTTTTTAAATCAAGAATATATTTTAAATGAGTTGACTCAAACTACAAAATATATGGTTGAAATAGATCTTAGAAACCTCGTTAGAGACCATATAAGTTCTCTTATTCAAATGTAGAAATGAACTATCTATATCGTTCAAATTTATAGTTAACTTCAGAATCAATGGCTACTGAATTTGATTCAACAAAACAATTTACCAAATTGAAATATAGTTTTTCTTTTATCAACGAAATATTTCACTGAATGGGCTTATATCACAAAAAATTTTTTTTCTGTGACGGGAAAAAAGTTTGGCATTTCATCTGTGTTGGCAGGTTATAAAATGTCACTTTTCATAAATTACTTTTTTCACGTGGGAAAAAAGTGAGTACTTTTTTCCCGGATATATATCACATATATATACTCTGTTAATGGCTTTTGTTGTGCTATAGTTCCGAAAAATGAGTCAATAGTACCGTCTCCGAGGAAGAACTGCAAGTCCTTTTATCTTCCATTAGACTTCGCGGTTTCGTATATTACTAAACAACAACTGAATTCACAATTTTTTAAAATCAAATCACAGAATTGAACTGACAGAAGTGACATCAGATATTTGATTACTTCAAAAGAATGATAAAGATGTCTATAAAACGCAGGTGTCCCTACTGTTAAAAACTTGAAATTCCACGTCGATAATTTTCAGATTTCGAAATAATGTAATATCTTCTCAGTATTGATTCGTCCTTCCTTCTGTCACAGAAAAAAATAGTGTATTATACACGGGAAAAATATTAGATTTTAGCTCACGGTTTTTTGTCTCCCTCCGCTACGCGTCGGGAGACAACACAACCTGGAGCTAAAATCTACTACTTTTTTCCCTTGTATAATAAATAACTATTATTCCATAATTCGATAGAAGTTACCCAAACTAGCTCACCACCGCAAACCGTTTATCGCTGTGAGCTCCCTACGTTTTATAGAAAATTATTGAAATCCCCGATTTTTCGGACCTCTGAAAACGAGGCGATGATGTGACGTCAAAACCCTAATACTGAAACAGGACTATTCCAGACAGAGATGAATGATACATGATTTCTGGCAGAGTGAATTAGCGCGAGATCACAGTTGGAAGAATTAATATATCAGTTGCCTCAGTCTCCGTCCGGCGTTTCGTATTTTCTTTTAACTATGGCGAGATGAGGTTTCTACGTCATAAGAGGGTCCGTTTCCAGATGGTACTGTTATTTATGTCCAAAAATTGAACATTCCAGTATATTTTTCGATCGAATTATGTCGTCAATCATTATTTATGTATGAAGGGATCATTATAAACATGGTTTGAGTTGGAAGTTCTACCAAGGTGTACACGCCCATTAATATCTTGTCATTTTGAATCGAACAAAACGATTCAAGTCAATATCCCTTTCTGAACAATTGTGTTTGGTTATAAGATACAAAATGCGATCTGAAACAAGATATAATTTAACTTATCCCAAGATAATATTTTGTCGTGCAAATACAAAAATTTCATTTGAATTGAATGCTGCTTGATACTACGATACCTTTTTTTCTCGTGTAATTAAATAAAGAGGCTGAAAATACCGTTTTTTCTTAATTTTTTAGTCGTGATATTATATTTGGGCTGACGACTATGGTATATTATATTATAGGTACCTAATCATTAACAAAATACGCGACACGGATGCGAATATTTATACAGGATGTCCGATGACGAATTTTCACCTAACGAACTTTTCTCATTTTGTGAAATTCCACTGAGATGATCCATTAAAATAAACAGTATTGGTCAATAGGCCCATGCGAATGTTATGTGTTCGACCAACTCAAATATTTATCTTCAATTTGAAATAATATATCTATGTACAGGGTGGACAACTAAGAACGGCTGTCATATCTATCATTCTTCCAACTTTGATAGTTAATATTGGATATTGGCGAAAAGCTATCATGTTGCGGATTTCGTTGGTCTGTTGAGATTTAGTTTCTCTATTTCATCGTGTAATGATTTGCATATCATTAGATTTATTTATAGAAGAGCATCGTCCATGACAATATCTATAAAATAGAGCCAGATCGCCAACTTTTCTACGATGTTCCATAGATGTGGGTAAGTTTGTGGGCGAGGCATCACCCACGAGACGAATAGCCCTTTTTTGGACAGAATCCAACAGTTTCAGGGTATGTTTCAAATATGAGAACAGTATTCCAGGACAGGTCGGATCTGTGCCTTATAGATCATAAGCAGCTGACTGGAAAAGAAATAGCTCCTGGCCCGAAACAGAAAACCAAGTTTTTGGGATGCACTTTCAGCAACTGATCTCACGTGATTTTCCCAAGAAAGGTTATTGTTGATAGTAATACCAAGCATCGAAATTGATGTCTTCAAAGGTATGGTTACTCCTGACAAGCTTATGTTGGGCACAGTGAGATCGGCTTTTCTAGAGTTTTGTTTGCATTGGAATCTATCAAGTTATTGGATCCCCATTCGAGAATTGTTGCCAAGTCCATATTTATGTTGTCAACATTTCTTCCTCGTTCGTTTCTGATTTGCCTGGCTGGTATTGGAGCCTTGGAAGAGAAGGCGGTATGGAGGGTACTATCATCCGCGAAGCTGTGTACTGGACATGAAGTTGCTTCCAACAAATCGTTGATATGGAGTAGAAATAGTGTTGGTGCTACAATTGATCCTTGCGGAACACCAGCATTTATGATAAGAGAGTCAGATGAAACTCCGTTGACCACTACAAGGAGAGACCTGTTTGACAAAAAACTAGCTAGCTAGAGAACATAGCTGGGGAGGCAAGCCATAAAATGGAAGCTTGGCGAAGAGTCTGTGTTATAGTTTTCAATAGATTGCTGCCATATATGTGAGACGTAAGCGAGCAGGTCACAAGTTGATCTCTGATAGCGGAAGCCATATTGCCTATCGTTGATAATACCTGAATGTTCCAGGTATTTCATGAGCTCGATGTTGATAGCTTTCTCCATGATCTTTGAAATAATAGAAAGCAGTGCGATCGGTCTGTAGTATACACAGTATTTGTCATATCAACATCATCGAGGCAAACTACGTAATTTTGTGTAAGCATCATCGCCGTTTCGGCGTCTCGAAATAGGTACATCAATTTAAAATATTCAAAAGACAATGGCTGACTAACAGCTTTCCAGTTCCTGGTGTTAATTGAATACACCTCGACGAATTACCCTGCCAGCGTCCATTTATCTCGAACCTCGTATGGTAATCTCGAAAGATAGAAGACGAAAACTCATAACAATTAGTCTCGAGAATCGAAAAAGAAAATGTTTAAGCCTCGCACTTTGTCCGGTACACTCCACTCCTTATTAGAAAAGCCATAAAGAATCACACAATAGCCGAGTTATCTGAGTTATGCTACAACATTTACATATACACATAATATATTTCATGGGTGTAGAAATTTCTGTCGGGGGGATAGGGGGGTCAATGGATAGATTATCGGTTCCGTTCAATTTCATAAGTTGGCTTTGTATTCATATGCGCAGGGGACCATTGGACCAATAATACCTACATTATCTATGAATAATAACGTTCGTTTACTCCGGGAGGCACTTCTATTAATCTGAAAATAAACAAATATATGAACATTCCACACCAGTGATTTTCAACCAATCAATTTGGTTTCACTTGATTTTTTGGGATTTTCTCTCCTCGTTTCTATAAAATAGACATATGCGTATTATTTCAATATACAGGGTGATTTAAGTTTTGAGACACAAACTGAAATGGGAGATAGATCTCATCATTTTAATCAAAAAAATTCATATAAACATAAGTCCGATCTCGTTCAGTAGCGGAGCTATACAAGGGGTCAAAGTTTAATTATTTTTTTCCATTAATTGAAATATCTCGCTTACTTTTCAAGATATCATTTTGAAATTTGGTGTGGTCAATACTTTCTAGAAGATCATCATTTCAAGCATTTTAAAGATTCTCAAAATCTACAGGGTGATACGTTTTTGGAGGTAGAGGCTTGTTTATCTCCTCCAAACTTTTTCGTAGTACGCCTCTGGCATCTTTCAGTGATCACATTGTGTAGATCGTTCAATTTAAAGGCTTTTTTTGCTCCTAATTTTTTTTTCGAGAAACGAACCGTTTTTGAGATAAGTAAGCATATACGTTCTAAAACATGTTAATTTTGCCTATGTTTCGCTTAAATATTTTATTCTTTGACAAAATTCGTTGAAAATGCAATGAAATGTACTCGCTGAAATAGAAATCACGAGTCCAATCTGGATCAGTAACGGGGACACGGAGGGTAGAAAGTCAAGTTTTTTTTTTTCAGTTTTCTAAAGTTGCCGTAAAAAAAATTCTGCTATTTTGAAAATTTTTAAAACCGTATCAATACAAATATCTGTTTTTTTTAAATAAATTTACTTTATAATTTCCATCTTAAACATTTACATAATAAAACATTGTACTAACGCAAATAATTCAACCTAAATAAGAAATAATTGATAAGTCTAACACAGACCTGGAGATAAATATTAACAAAGCTTAGAGTGACTGTTCAAAGTGAGATCCTTCAACCTCTACAAGATTGGACTCGTCCGTAAGAACATTGCAATCTTAGAACATTTTGTTGCATTTTCAACGAATTTTGTCAAAGAATACAATTTAAGCGAAACATAAGCAAAATTAACATGTTTTCGAACGTATAATATATGCTTATTTTTCTCAAAAACGGTTCGTTTCTCGAAAAAACTCGAAGAGAGAAAAAAGCCTCTAAATTGAACGAGCCACATAATTTGATCACTGAAAGATGCCAGAGGCCTATTACGGAAAAGTTTGGGGGGAATAAGGAAGCGTCTACCCCCATAAACGCATCACCCTGTAGATTTTGAAAATCTTTAGATGGCTTGAAATGATTATCTTCTAGGAAGTATCCACCACACCGAATTTCAAAATGATATCTTGTCGAGTAAGCGAGATATTTCAACTAATAGAAGAAAATAATTCAGCTATGACTTTTGACACCCTGTAGCTCCGCTATTGAATGAGATCGGAATAATGTTTATATAAACGTTTTTGATTGAAATGATGAGATCTATCTTCCATTTCAGTTTGTGCCTTAAAACCTGAATCACCCTGTATATTGATATACCTATAGTAAGTAGTAGGTATATACAGTTACGAATAGTGTTTACTGAGCAAACCCAACTTATTTTTTCGTATTCTACCTATCCTAGCAACGGGACCATCTTTTATGAAACACCCTGTATATCGTTTTCCGATTTAAATATCAACCAACAAATAATGTGTCTTCGTAATTCGTCCTGATGGCAACCGATAACTTTCCAGGGAATATCCAGAGAAATACCAGTGAAGACAAAAACAACAATGGAAAGCAAACTAAACTATTATACCGACAAAACGAGAACTGCTTTTCTGGCCGTGTTTATTCGAAAAGTTCATCGCAAGATTTTCATATTCGCGAAAGCAAAACATACACCGTATATCAGCGGGAGAGACGAGTGCATGTGACATTCCAACTTAAAACTAGAAAGATCGATTTTTAATGGTCTTTCTAGTTACTGGGGGGATGAGCTTCATTATTCCAAGAAAAACATAAAGGCGGATAACGCTCTCCTGCGAACATGTATACGGGAAATTGCCGGATTCTCTGTCCTGCAATCCTGCAATCGCGAAACTACGAGGGGACTTCCATTTTTCATGTATCGCTCCATTGCAGAGGAAACTTATTATTTTTAGTTCAGTCATTGGGGATCCAAAATAAGGCTTACCTGGAAAAAAGTCCGGAAGTTTTGAAACTCTGTAGGATTATAGTTTTGGGTGTCCAGAACTGAAATTCACAAAATGCACATTCCGGGACATGCCGCCGGCGCCGCCATCTTGCCAAGATGGCGCTCAAAAACGGTTTTTTAGAAATAACTCCAAAACGGTGCGTTTTTAGAAAAAATATGAGAACATAAAAATTTAAGATGAAGACATTTTCTACAAGAAATGTTCCGAGCATATTTCTGCTGAAGAGAGCCGTTTAGGCTCAAGAGCTGATTGAATGACAACATATTCTGTTAATAGGACAGGACAGGACAAAATTCTTACAGTCGACTCCACCAAAGCCACTGTGAGATGGATCGCCTCAGATGTATGATATTCTGTTAATTTCTATAAACTGCCCCTAACTATCTCCATATATGCGTATAAATTCATATTTTATAATAAAACGGGCTATTCAATTTGTTCCTTATTATATTGGACGATTTTTCGATCAATTATGCGACAAAAATTTTTCATTTGTGACTTGCGATTATTTGGGCGATATAAAAATTGCATTATCGACGAATCTGGCGACTTTGCTCCAGAAGTATGTGGGTGCAGGATGGTTATGAGTGAATTTCGTACCTATACTATGTATCCGTAGATATAGGTACCTTCTCGTACTGTAAAACCGCCCATAAATTCATAGAAATTTGAAATTTTGCTTTTTTGTCTTTACCACTCCATCCCAATATGATTAAATACACAAAATATATATTTCAGATGAGATATTTTTATAAACGGTAAAAACACAAGAAAGTTTTCATCAACTAAATTACCTTACCTAACGAACACAATTTGCCAATCAGTAATTGTACGAGAAAAACGGACATGAAAAAATTGCGAGACCGTAGGTCGAGTAATTTTGATGTGCTGAATATATGTACTTATTTAAAAAAAAAACTCGTATGAATAGCAAAAAAAATTTAGTTTCATTAGACTCTTTGAAAGAATAATAACATCACACAAATTGGGTGATTAGGCCTACAGGGGAAACCACGTTAAAAAAAACGCGCCACTTAACTTCTTGGGTGGTGTGGAAACAAGTACAGCATTTGAAATCGAAATTGATTGATCATAAATTATTAACATGGATTAATTGATGAATTCATCGATTAATTGAATGATGGATATCCACCGTTTCGTGATGAATATTTTTAAAGTCCTTAAATTGGGTTAAGTGGAAGAAATGGGTTAAGTGGAAGAATTTGGGTTAAGTGGAAGAATATTTTTGGTTATGTCTAGTACACGACCAAAAATAAACTTCGCCCTTTATGGTCAATATAATCTATGTTACCAAGACTGTATGCATGTAAACCTTTAGTTGACTATAATAAAGACGATTATTATTATTATTATTATTATTAAATATCAGATTTGGGGACCCCTAATACACATATTATTTCCGAAACTCGCCACTACAGAAAACTTACGCAACATTTGTAAAAGCTATAAAAATAACAAAATAACGAGAAACCAATTAGATAGCCCGTTTCATTATAAAAGATGAATTTATACGCATATTTGGAGATAGTTAGGGGCAGTTTATTGAAATTGACAGAATATGATGTCATTCAATCAGCTCTTGGGCCTAAACGGCTCACTTCAGCAAAAATATACTGATTACATTTTTTGTAGAAAATTTTTTCATCTTTTATTTTTATGTCTTCATATTTTTTCTTAAAACGCACCGTTTTGAAGATATCCCAAAAAAACCGTTTTTGTGCGCCATCTTGGCAAGATGGCGGCGCCGGCGGCATGTCCCGGAATGTGCATTTTGTGAATTTTAGTTCTGGACACCCAAAACTATAATCCTACAAAGTTTCAAAACTTCCGGACTTTTTTCCAGGTAAAAATCCCCAATGACTGGCCTATTTCACCGAGAGTTCAAGTTGTGAACTGATATTTCACTATACCGGGTGGCTACGGAAGTATTGCCTACGGAATATCTCAGTTATTGTATGGAGTAGGTTTGTGAAATTTGGAGCGTCGATATAATGACATAAGAGCTAAAATTTGAGAATATTGACATGTCGAAGTTAACTTCCGGTCTGACCGGAAGTAACATCAACTTTCTTATTTTAAATGGAAACCCTATTTTTTTTTCTTTTCGCTTTATTCAGCATTCAATTCCCTTTCTAATGACATATCTCAAGTTGGTATCTAACCAGAAACTAGATCAGAAAAAAAATACTATTGAAATTCACCGAGTAGGCCGTGGAAGCAAAATGAAAGCCAAAAATTGAAAAGTTGGCTATGGAAACCATACGACAGTTGATAACAGTTGCTACTACTGTGATATTTTATTTTCATTCGTCGGCGTTATAAAAAGCCCCAAAAAAAATATTGGAAAAATTGGGAAAAAAACAATACTCTGTAGGTCCATAACTTGAATAGGAACATACAACTCTTTCTTGCCTGTACTATTCAGCATAACCATTCCTTTCTAATGATATAATACTCTATAATAGAAAGTCATTTTTTGGCTTTCATTTTGCTTTCACGGCCTACTCGGTGAATTTCAATAATAATTTTTTTCTGATCTAGTTTCTGGTTAGATATCAACTTGTGATATGTCCTTAGGAAGGGAATTGAATGCTGAATAAAGCGATAAGGAAAAAAAATAGGGTTTCCATTCAAAATAAGAAAGTTGATGTTACTTCCGGTCAGACCGGAAGTTAACTTCGACATGTCAATATGCTCAAATTCTAACTCTTATGTCATTATATCGACCGAGATATCGACACTCCAAATTTCACAAACCTACTTGATACAATAACTGAGATATTCCGTAGGCAATACTTCCGTAGCCACCCGGTATACCAAGGTGGTTTTTTCATTCTATTAAGAATTAGTTGATATACAGGATTTTTTTTATGTTATTCATGTTCAGAGAACATCGTGAGAACCAAGGGTAGGAATTGGTGTTCTTCTTGAATTTCTGGAGGTTATATGCCTCGGGGAACACCTTCTTTGGCAATGTGTTCCAGAGCCTCGCTGTTCGTTGGAAGAACGAGTCTTTGGAAAGAGATGTTCTGCAGGTCTCCAAAATGACCACGAAGGGGTGCGAAGCCTCAACTCGACGGGTTAATCTCGAGGGGACTGCCAAGGGAGGAACAATTGTTGATATTTCACAAGAGCATCGTCTATGAAAATATCTATAAAATAGAGCCAGATCGCCAACTTTTCTACGATGTTCCAGAGAAATGAGTGAGTTTGTGAGCGAGGCATCACCCACGAGACGAATTGCACTTTTTTGGACAGAATCCAACAGTTTCAGGGTATAAATCATAAGAAGCTGACTGGAAGTGAAATAACTCCTGGCTCGAAACAAAAAACCAAGTTTTTGGGATGCACTTTTAACAATTGATCTCACGTGATTTTCCCATGCAAGGTTATTGCTGATAGTAATACCAAGCATCGAAATGAATCTCTTCAAAGGTATGGTTACTCCTGACATGCTTATGTTGGGCACAGAGATCGGATTTACTAGAGAAAAGGCATGCTTGTGTTTTGTTTGCATTGTATCCTTCAATTTGGATCACCCTATATATACCGAGCCATTCACTGATACATTAGATATTAGTTTCCAAAATGATATACCTCGAAGAATATTATCTTTTTTTCCTGACTATCGGTGATTATTGACAAACCCTCGTAAGAAGCGGAACGGGGAAGGAAATGGATTGTGAGGTTTTTCAATATGGGGCAGGAAAATGCTCTCGAGATATATAATATGACAGCGATATTTATGGAACGCCGTTTTATTTTTTATTCGACATGGACTGAATGTTCCATTTCAATGTTACTTATTTTTCATTCTAGTTGACATAATTTTAATAGAATATATTTCATGATCGGAATTGGTATTCGCATTGCTAATAGCAATTCGAATACAATATCTGATGCCACATGTACTTATTAATCTTTATTAAATTTCAGTTGCAACTATGCAAGTTGATTTTCATGACACATTGATATTTAACAACGTTCCACATGGCATTCGAAGGAATACAACTTGAAACGATTGCATATTGAAAAATGAATTTCTATTACACATGCATTTTTATGGAACATTGAATTATATTGCATCTGTAAGAAGCAAACTCTTCACATGCCATGAAAATACAAGTGACAAAACAATTCAAGTAACATGGAAAACTACTGGCGCCCTCTCTGGGAAAGAGGAAATTTTTTTTTCTCAGAAGCGGAGCTAGATGGCGCTACTGTTTTTTTATATCACTTTGATTTGAATGTCAGTTAGATTTCCATTCCAAGTTAATTTTTTTGCTATACGGAAGACTCGTGGTACCAACATGCAATGGAAATTGATGTGCCATAACATATATAATAGATACTTTTGTACTCGCATTCTCATTCTACTTTGATTTCTATGTAACATTACTTCTCATTCAACTTTAATTTTATTTCTGCTTTCATTTATCTGCTACTTCAATATCCATTGCATATAAGCTGTCGCAACCGTTCATATGCAATTGAAATCAAAGTCCCATTTGGATTCGACTTAGTTAAAATGTCTCTTCGATGTCAGTGAGGCCAAAGTGTAATGGAAACGCAAGTGACAAAAGAATTGAATAACATTCGAATGCCATATGAATTTTCATGTTACTTCGATGTCAGCTACAGCAGAGTGTAATGTAAATGAAAATGCAAGTGACATAAGAATTGAAATGCATTCGAATGCGACTTGATTTTTATTCTACTTTGATGTCCGCGATCGCAAAGTGTAATAGAAATTCAACTGGCAGAAGAATCAAATAACATTTGAATGCGACTTCATTTTTATTCTACTTTGATGTCCGCGATCGCAAAGTGTAATGGAAATTCAACTGACAAAAGAATTATATCACATTTCAAATGCGACTTGATTATTATTCTACTTTGATGTCCGCGATCGCAAAGTGTAATAGAAATTCAACTGGCAAAAGAATCAAATAACATTCGAATGCGACTTGATTTTTATTCTACATTGATGTCCGCGATCTCAAAGTGTAATGGAAATTCAACTGGCAAAAGAATCAAATAACATTCGAATGCGACTTGAGTTTTCATGTTACTTTGATGTCTGTGACTGCCAAGTGACAAAAGAATGAAATATCATTCTATTTTGACTTGAATATCCATGGCATAGGTATACAAATTCTTAATTGCAATGCGAATATTCATTCTTATTCTACTTCGATACCTACGACAACCAACGACACACGACGTATCGAAACAGAATGGAAAACAAGCACGCCGTTTCATTTTTAATTCTACTTGGCCTTCATGTCCCATTCGAATTAAGTTCTCAAAGGCGTACGAAAATATTTTATATAGGTAGGTGCCTATTTCGGATTGAAAATATTTTATTAAAATCATGTGTTCATTCCTTGATTGAGCAATACCTAGGTAGGCTACCTCCATCAACGGTTTATTGATTTTGAAAAAAGTGTGATATTGTGGGCGTACCTGCCAATTTTTTTTAGGGATAAAGAATAAAAGTGGAATTATTTTATAATCAAATATGAAAAATAGTCGTTACACGTGTCGAATAGGTTTTCGAGATTCGAATATATATATTCGCTGGGTAGATATGTACAGGGTGTCTCCTTATATTTCGACCCCTACCTATACAGCTTCAACTATATGAGGTGGAAAAAAAACTTCAAATAGTATGAAAGTTGTATGGTTTCAACTTTCAACTGTACTATCTTTTGCCACTTGTTTGTTTTGTGTTCTGATATCAATGACATTCTGTTGTTTCCACGGTCATCTAAATGTTATTGACAATTTTGATTTTTGTTGTAAATAAGCTAAATAAGTAAGTGAAAACGGCTAAAGGAAACACTAGCAAACTATATATATATTTGTAAACAGGAACAAAATATCTTTCACTAGAGTTGAAAACATATACAGGGTATTTTATTAAAAAAAATATATTTGGACTCATTTCATCAATTTCGCGATGCGCATCTGTTCGTTTGAGGAGAGCCAAAAGATAGTACAGATGAAACCCTACAACTCTCATATTTGAATTTTTTTCTACCTCGTATAGTTGAAGCGGTATGTAGGGGTCAAAATTTAAAGCCACCCTCTGTACTACAGTGCTTTCATTTCAATTTGCCCTACTTTTGAAGAGCTGTGAAATATTTATTTTCGGCAACCGTCCGGGATGTACCTACTTCCCGGACGCTTTTTCTTTGAGAAAGTAGCATTTCCAGGCCTAGTCCGGAAAGTACCCAAGTAGGTACTTCCATTTTTGTTGGGTGTTGAATGAATATAAGTAAATGATGAATTATCACAATCTCAACATATCTATAGGATCGCAGCAGCAGCAGTTCGTTGTAACCAGTGGAATACTAAGTGCTGTTTTACTATATCAAGGAAAAAGCAAAAGGAAATCAAGGAGATGGTGGATTAGGCCATGGATGAAACCTCTGTGTGGTAATCTTTATTTACCTCTGGAGAATTCCTTAGTGCAAGCCTTGAGCAATTGACTCTCAATGTTGTGGCAATCATTTGAGAATGGATAATGAAGATAAAACGGAGAAGAAGAATTTCTGAGGCTATTTTAAGTGTTGAATCCACGTCTTTTTATTGTATCCAATGAACTGTATACTAACGTAGTAACGTACCTCTGGAACGGCAACGAAGCGCGAAGTGTGTCATTATTAATATGGCGATACTAGCGCCTCTGTCGGAATTTCTTTTCAACTAAAACCTTATAAAAATTATAGGTGTCCCCAAGATTGTACCAACGTAACCATGGCAACTAGCCTTGAGTAAGAACACCTTCTTCTTTATAACAAAACAACTTCAGCACACATACACACATATTCGTACGAAATGTAAAAATGAAGTGTTGGATCTTGTAAAATTGTTGTTTTGTTTGTTTGACACTTGACTTCAAATGTATCCGTCGGTAATGTTTCCTGTAAATTTGGTTCATCACCAGGATGAACTTGAACTTAGCGAGATTTATTCACGTTTTGCATGTTTATCAGAGTAGGCGCCATCGAGCGAATTTGAAACGGCCTTCAATTGGAAGTAAGCACACTAGTTAAATTTCTATACATCTCTAATGAAAACTTCTCAAATTCTATCTGAGTGTCAGATAAGACACAAAACCAACACAAAACAATATAAAATTTTATATACATATTTTGCAATGACAAATTTGATATTAAATCTTATATAGGTATAATCTTATATAAAAATTATATCAAGTGTCACACGGATCTAAGACGTGCACGAGGATGGTTTGTAGTGTAGCACCTCGATTAGGACAGCCCCAGCGAAGAGGGAACTTCGCTGACAGCCCCTTAAACCACAGATTCCTAAGCTCTAGGCACAAACCAGTACACTTGGCAACATTGTCGCGCGTCACCGCCCGACGTAATGCGCATGCGGAAGCCACAGCCTCCTTGTACCCCTAGTCGCTAGTTAAATATATGCTATAGGCGTCTGAAATTAAGATCGCAGCGCCATCGGTATTACTCTTTGGGTTATTTGAGGTTATTTTATTGTTTTTTGTTTTCAATTGGAAACGTCTAAAACATAATAAAATATAAACAACCACCACGGCGCCGCGTAGCTCAATAAGGTGCAGGATGCACTGATCTAAGCTTTCAACGATAGCAATGCCATTTTTTGGCTTTTCTTTAATTCCTAAGACGTAAAAACCGCGCGGTTGTTTATATTTTTGTATTCAACCGCGGTGGTAGTCAGGTATATAGACAGTCCCAAATTAAAATGTGAACAAAACCCAGAAGTTATTTACGGCTGATTACGGTAGGGGGCGTACTGCTTGCTTACGTTCGCCTATTACCCATATATTTACTAATAATATGGATTCTAATGTGTGCTGAAGTTGTTTTGTTATGAAGGAGAAGGTGTTCTTACTCAAGACTAGTTGCCATGGTTACGTTGGTACAATCTTGGGGACACCTATAATTTTCATAAGGTTTTAGTTGAAAAGAAATTCCGACAGAGGCGCTAGTATCGCCATATTAATAATGACACACTTCGCGCTTCGTTGCCGTTCCAGAGGTACGTTACTACGTTAGTATACAGTTCATTGGATACAATAAAAAGACGTGGATTCAACACTTAAAATAGCCTCAGAAATTCTTCTTCTCCGTTTCATCTTCATTATCCATTCTCAAATGATTGCCACAACATTGAGAGTCAATTGCTCAAGGCTTGCACTAAGGAATTCTCCAGAGGTAAATAAAGATTACCACACAGAGGTTTCATCCATGGCCTAATCCACCATCTCCTTGATTTCCTTTTGCTTTTTCCTTGATATAGTAAAACAGCACTTAGTATTCCACTGGTTACAACGAACTGCTGCTGCTGCGATCCTATAGATATGTTGAGATTGTGATAATTCATCATTTACTTATATTCATTCAACACCCAACAAAAATGGAAGTACCTACTTGGGTACTTTCCGGACTAGGCCTGGAAATGCTACTTTCTCAAAGAAAAAGCGTCCGGGAAGTAGGTACATCCCGGACGGTTGCCGAAAATAAATATTTCACAGCTCTTCAAAAGTAGGGCAAATTGAAATGAAAGCACTGTAGTACAGAGGGTGGCTTTAAATTTTGACCCCTACATACCGCTTCAACTATACGAGGAAGAAAAAAATTCAAATATGAGAGTTGTAGGGTTTCATCTGTACTATCTTTTGGCTCTCCTCAAACGAACAGATGCGCATCGCGAAATTGATGAAATGAGTCCAAATATATTTTTTTTAATAAAATACCCTGTATGTTTTCAACTCTAGTGAAAGATATTTTTTTCCTGTTTACAAATATATATATAGTTTGCTAGTGTTTCCTTTAGCCGTTTTCACTTACTTATTTAGCTTATTTACAACAAAAATCAAAATTGTCAATAACATTTAGATGACCGTGGAAACAACAGAATGTCATTGATATCAGAACACAAAACAAACAAGTGGCAAAAGATAGTACAGTTGAAAGTTGAAACCATACAACTTTCATACTATTTGAAGTTTTTTTTCCACCTCATATAGTTGAAGCTGTATAGGTAGGGGTCGAAATATAAGGAGACACCCTGTACATATCTACCCAGCGAATATATATATTCGAATCTCGAAAACCTATTCGACACGTGTAACGACTATTTTTCATATTTGATTATAAAATAATTCCACTTTTATTCTTTATCCCTAAAAAAAATTGGCAGGTACGCCCACAATATCACACTTTTTTCAAAATCAATAAACCGTTGATGGAGGTAGCCTACCTAGGTATTGCTCAATCAAGGAATGAACACATGATTTTAATAAAATATTTTCAATCCGAAATAGGCACCTACCTATATAAAATATTTTCGTACGCCTTTGAGAACTTAATTCGAATGGGACATGAAGGCCAAGTAGAATTAAAAATGAAACGGCGTGCTTGTTTTCCATTCTGTTTCGATACGTCGTGTGTCGTTGGTTGTCGTAGGTATCGAAGTAGAATAAGAATGAATATTCGCATTGCAATTAAGAATTTGTATACCTATGCCATGGATATTCAAGTCAAAATAGAATGATATTTCATTCTTTTGTCACTTGGCAGTCACAGACATCAAAGTAACATGAAAACTCAAGTCGCATTCGGATGTTATTTGATTCTTCTGCCAGTTGAATTTCCATTACACTTTGAGATCGCGGACATCAATGTAGAATAAAAATCAAGTCGCATTCGAATGTTATTTGATTCTTTTGCCAGTTGAATTTCTATTACACTTTGCGATCGCGGACATCAAAGTAGAATAATAATCAAGTCGCATTTGAAATGTGATATAATTCTTTTGTCAGTTGAATTTCCATTACACTTTGCGATCGCGGACATCAAAGTAGAATAAAAATGAAGTCGCATTCAAATGTTATTTGATTCTTTTGCCAGTTGAATTTCTATTACACTTTGCGATCGCGGACATCAAAGTAGAATAAAAATCAAGTCGCATTCGAATGCATTTCAATTCTTATGTCACTTGCATTTTCATTTACATTACACTCTGCTGTAGCTGACATCGAAGTAACATGAAAATTCATATGGCATTCGAATGTTATTCAATTCTTTTGTCACTTGCGTTTCCATTACACTTTGGCCTCAGTGACATCGAAGAGACATTTTAACTAAGTCGAATCCGAATGGGACTTTGATTTCAATTGCATATGAACGGTTGCGACAGCTTATATGCAATGGATATTGAAGTAGCAGAAAAATGAAAGCAGAAATAAAATTGAAGTTGAATGAGAAGTAATGTTACATAGAAATCAAAGTAGAATGAGAATGCGAGTACAAAAGTATCTATTATATATGTTATGGCACATCAATTTCCATTGCATGTTGGTACCACGAGTCTTCCGTATAGCAAAAAAATTAACTTGGAATGGAAATCTAACTGACATTCAAATCAAAGTGATATAAAAAAACAGTAGCGCCATCTAGCACCGCTTCTGAGAAAAAAAAAATTCCTCTTTCCCAGAGAGGGCGCCAGTAGTTTTCCATGTTACTTGAATTGTTTTGTCACTTGTATTTTCATGGCATGTGAAGAGTTTGCTTCTTACAGATGCAATATAATTCAATGTTCCATAAAAATGCATGTGTAATAGAAATTCATTTTTCAATATGCCATTTTTTAAAGTCATACAACTAAAAGGGTAATGTGGAATTTTACATCCAATTTTTTTGTGAATAAAAACTATATGGCCTTTTTACATTTCAATTGTTCTTAGCATCGATGTGATATTTCAAATTGTAGTACATTTCAATGGCATTTGTGAAAATGTGGACAAATTCAATTTCCATTCTATTTTCAAATTGAAACAACATTTCTACTTGGAATTGAAAAACGAAATGGCTTTCTAATTCCACTTGTTAAGAACAGTTGTCGCATATATAAAATTTTATAGATTACATTCTGCTGTACTGCATGTACCATAAAAATACATTATTCTTATTCAATCGAGAATGAAAATATTGTTTCAAATTTCTATTTGCAATTGAAATGCTTGTGGACAAAATAGAAATCAATTCCCGATAATGAAATTGAATATATTTCCCATGGAAATTGATAGGCAGGATACATTCACATTGCTATGTCCAATGCGTTAAGGTAATAAAATTACTATTAACAATGTGAATACCAATTCTGATAATGAAAACTATTCTATTAAAATTATGTCAACTAGAATGAAAAATAAGTAACATTGAAATGGAACATTCAGTCCATGTCGAATAAAAAATAAAACGGCGTTCCATAGATATTCGTCGGCAGTCAAGACTAACTAGTACTTATCGTTATTTCTGTGAAAGATTCCGATGCCAACGTGGATAAGATGTAGAAGGGGTTCACAAATAATGGGTATTATGTACCAACTTGGCAATCTGAGCTGAGCAGTTAATAATAGCTAGGTACATTCCATCGCAATTGACATGAGTTTCAAATAATAGTCTATTTGAAAATGTTTCATGTACTCACTTCTTTCTATTAGTTATTTTTATTAGAATTTATAATATATATACATACACCCTGCCTGTTATTGTGATCTATACCCTATACTAATATGTATGAATGAGTTTCCTCATTTAATAGAATTCTTGGCATGCATTCAACGACGAGGAGATATATACTGTACCTTATTGAAAATGATAATTTATTGAATCCATCATGAATCCTCAATGAATAAATCCTACTGGCTATGACACAAATCCTGTCCAATTTAATCACAAATACCATATTATATACCTTCGTAATATAATATACATGGTCTCATGAACGCATTAAAATCACAGCACCAAGAGATTGCATTCTTTGAATGTCACTATCGCAAAAATCTGGAACACGTTTGGACGAGGTATATAATATGAAGTGTTCGATTTGGCAACGGTTTCCTTATTCCTTCCAAAAACGTTCACACAATCCCCCAAAGTATCCTCTTAATAGCTACATCAGAAAGTTGCCAGATAAACGTAATGTCAGTCACGTGCGCTTTTCAGATAACTATCTTACTGAAAAGGAATATTCTCAGATAAGATTATGAACATAAAAGAATGGATATATATATATATAAAGAAATACATTGAGAATTCGGATTCTCTATTTGATGAAAATATCAATTCTTTCTCGGTTTGTTCAACAGAAAACAACTACTTTCCTGGCTATATTCCACGATGAACATTGAATTATATCTATATTGAACACACACGATAAGAATTTGAAAACAAAATTTTCTAAAAGTAGAAAATTTGCATTCTCCTTCATATAAAGATATTCGAATATTCAACAGAAAACAACTACTTTCCTGGCTATTTGTCACGTCGAAAATTGAATTATATCTGTTGAACATCCAAAAGGAGAGCATGAAAAATGAAAATCCTCTGAAATTGAGAGTTGACATTCTCTCTCAAACCAGATAAAATGATATAATGTATTCTGATATAAATATATAACTTACCAATATGTTCAGTATTGAAATGAAAATTGAAATATATAGGAGAAGTATACTTGTATTAACTCTGATCTTGATAAGCATGAAACTTCCAAAAATAAAAAATCATTCGTGTCAGTGATATAGGAATTATATCTCTCACAAACAGGTTATATTTCTTTCCACGTCCTGTATGATGAATATTAATTTGTCATACATTCAAAAACCTATCTTACTATTCGAATGATATCAGACAAAATATCATATCGATATACACTGTGTTCATAATGTAACTCCTTATAGTTAGTTTTTGAACGGCTGGTATTTTTTTGCACCAATGGCTCAAGTGACACATTTTAATTTCGATAAAAACTATGTATCGTTCAAAATGGTTCCTGGACACCTTATGAGGGTGATTTACTTCACCTATTCCTACAAACTGAGTTTGTGAGGAGGCCTAGGTAGCAACAATAGACACAGGAGGTGCAAACTGAATAAGCACAGTCTGTGAGTAAACCAAGGATTAATGTTATCGGTCACACCTGGATCAGGGGCCAAGAGAATGTATATAGGCTTTAATTACAAATCCTTGGTTTTAGCCTGGAATACTGGTTGCTAGACTGATAGAGGCTAGATTCATTGTTGTCCTCCAAGGCTATTCCAAAATTCGAATAAAAATACTAGAGCTTCTCTGGATTGATAATACCGGTATGGTGAAGATTAGGCATGAAGAAGTAACAGAAAAAGTTTCGAAACAATGACATTGTGAGAAATATACGAAGATATAAAAAAATATATATATACAAATTTGCAGGATAGCAATGTCCAAAAAAAATCACTTACATATATTTTTCGAAATCAGAATATAGCAATATAACTCGACTATCGTTTACCATCTGAAGGAAAATATATAGGGCAAAAATACATTCCAACTGGCAAGTATGATGGAAGAGTCATCTCTAATTTTATAATTTCGACCCAAAACACGAGAACGTCGACCTTGAAAATTCCAAGTTATAGCTAAATTATCTGGCGAATCGTGGAGAGAAACTAGAAAATCTTCCGCCATCTTGGCAGCGCCATCTTGATTTTTTTCTTACAGAAACCACCAAACCGCAAGCTCAGAACGAAGGAAAGTCAAATAAAAGTGTAGAATCCAAGTGCGGTTGCATCAACGAACCGAAAGTGCAATTTCCATATTTCAATATCCGGATTGGTCGAACGTCATCAGGGAAGTAATGCAAGCGTTGTTCGTTGCTTGCAGACCTGATGCGAGCAAATCAAATGAAGAGGCCAGGTAAACAAAGCATCGGGCGGAACGCGGAACATCCCTCGTTCAAATACATCCAGGCCGTGGCCAAACAATCCTTTTGATCCCGATTTTTACGACCTACTAATTCGGACAATAGTCATAATAGGACGGCCGGCTCGTGTGCTAAGGAAAAATTCATGGAAAAAATCCGGTCGACAGAAATGGAAATCTGATGGGTGATTGGCTAATAATTTTTTGATTTCAACGATCGATATGTCGAAAACAACATGATACAGAGTGTTTCCTAACTACGGACGAAACTTCATTAGGTCGTTTTGAGAAAAACGTTTTTTTATGAACATCATACATCAGTGTGTGTGATTTCTACCCGCAATATCCCCCTAATTTGGAACCCGTCGACCAAGGGGTGGCTCAATTGCCCAAATTTTGTACACCACATTATGTCGAAATCAGGTTATCCGAAGGTTATCAGTAATATTCAGGGGATATCACCATAATACCAATAATACTCAAGATATTACTTATTGTTACGGAATAATACCAAATAGCATTGCATTTTACCAAATACCACTAAATATCACCAAATAGTACCAAATATTACCAATATTACCTTCCAAATAATACTTAGCTGATAAACCACAATAAATGCCTCGATAAATGCTAATTTATACAGGTTACAAAGAAAAATCTCGACCACTTTGAGAAGGATGGATGGTTTCCATGACTTATACAGGTTACCTTGCTCATCACTATCATCAATTCAACTATTATTAGCAGACATTATTCATGTCTAAACATTTGTATATTTCGACAACTAGTCTGCTCAACGAAATAAACTTCGTGATCAAAAATCCAAATCTGAATCAAATTACCTACTTATGGTTCCACGAAGCAATGTGAGACTACAAAAATTCCAGGTGGACGTTATGATATTTGAAGCTGTGTGTAAAATTACAGCACTGTCGATATGATGCCGTTTGAGCAAATATTTCTATAACTTTTCTTTCGACCATGACTTATCTTTGGACGTTTCGGAAACGAATCTATTTCCGTTGTCAACATAAAAATGAAGAATAATTCTTGATATTGGTGTCTTCGCTTTTGTGTTTCGACACTGCTTAGAGACAGAAGTTGTCAAACAATTTTGTGAGTTACTTACACGGTGTTTGGCTATGTACAGGGTGATTCGCCATAAATGTTCCCCCCCTCTAGCTCAGTTGTTTTTGAACCGATTGCAAAATTTGTAATATTATCTAAAATGATTTTCGATAAAGTTTTTTTCCGCTACATCAGAAAATACAGGGTGCTCGGAACGAACGAACTACAGGGTACTATTTGATTTTTTTTATATGGAACACTCTATTTTTCATTGTATTTTTAGATTATCCCTGAAGAGCTGATTTGGTTAATGTATCACACTTGGGGTCAAGCGGGAATGATTACAGAAATATAGGGTGTTCAGAATCGAGATTTTTCAACTTGGAAGAGATACAGGGTGATCAGAATTCTGATTCTTGAATCACCCTGTAAATATTCCAATTGAATGTCAGTAGGCAGTAAATCAAAAGTTAAGATGGAAACATAAAAGTCGTTTCGACCAATAATGAATAGTTTCGAGACAAATAAATCCTAAACTTGAAAAATCTCGATTTTGAACACCCTATATATCTGTAATCATTTCCGCTAGACCGCAAGTGTGATGCATTGATGAAATCAGCTCTTCAGGAAGAATCTTAAAATACAATGAAATACAAGTTGTTCCATTTGAAAAAATCAAGTAGTACTCCGTAGATCATTATTGTTCCGAGCACCCGGCATTTTCTGATGCAACGGGAAAAAAATTCTGAAAAATCATTCGAGATTATTTTTCAAATTTTCAAATCGGTTCGAAAATAAGTGAGCTGGAGTGGGGGATATTTATGGTGAATCACCCTGTACAGAGTGACCCATAAGTTTTTTACTTCACGATTTTTCTTCAAATGTAGAGGGGGAGAAGGCGTATTTTGGAGCTTAGCTGAATGATAGATGACATTCAAAGGCTGAAAAATCCAGAAACCATATTAGCGATTTCTTTATAAAAAATATCCGTGAACACCACTGGACTCGGCGTTCTCTGAAATAGATCTCTACCAACTTATTTCATGACAAAATATTCAACATTAACGAATCTACAGCGTGTCTCATTTCAATCGGCCCCTCCTTTATAAATATCTCAGCTATTTGTCTTTTACCAAATTGGGACCGGTATGGAATAGCCATCAATATGATCAGTTTTTGAGAAACGGTCTCAAACTTGATTTTTAATGACATTCAAACATTTGCCAGATAATTCTGATAGATATAATTTGAATTATAACTATACATGTATAGGCAGTGATTCGAAAACTGTATGTAGATATATTGATAATATGAGAATTAATGGAATGATTTGAAATTACTTTGCAGAAAATATAATAATAAATGGATGATTATAAAATCACTACATAAGATGTTCCATATATCAACTGAACATCAGGAATCAATGTTATCTCCGCGTTCAGAAGAATGCAAGCAGATTCTCTGATTATGATAGGAAGAGAAGATAACAATAAAAAATTCGCCTGATGCATTCTTCTAGGACTTCTTCATTCATTTTCGAAAATAAGGGGATGCATGGCAAATTCAAGTTGGGATACACTGTATAATTGCATATTAAGTATCCGGGAATGTATGTAAATTATATGATATTATACAGGGTGTATAATAATGAATGATGTGTACAGGGTGGCCAACTAAGACTCCAGAGCTCGATACCTCTGTCGTCTTGAGAGATACAAAAAAAAGTTTTGCATTCAAATCAAAGTGATAACCGAGCTTCACATTTCAAAATTTCTTTGAAATACACAGGGTGTTCCGTAAGGTCACAGCACATCAAATCTATGTTTTTCTTATTGGAACACCCTATATTTTATTTCATTTTTGAATTCTCCCTGAAGATCTGATTTCGACGACCCATCATACTTAGGGTCTAGCAGTGAAAATTACTGACATATAGGGTGTGCAAAATCGAGATTTTCCAAGTTCAGGTTTTTTTTTGGCGAAACTGTTCATTATTCGTCAAAACGGTTTACATGTCCCTATCTCAACTTTTCACTCACTATCAATTGGTGTTCAATTGACATTCAATTGAAACAAATTATAAATTTAGATTTTTTGACCACCTTGTATCAATTTCAATTGAACACCAATTGATAGTGAGTGAAAAGTTAAGATAGGGACATGTGAACCGTTTTGACGAGTAATGAACAGTTTCGACAGAAAAAAATCCTGAACTTGGAAAATCTCGATTTTGCACACCCTATATGTCAGGAACTTTCACTGCTAGACCCTAAGTATGATGGATCGTTGGAATCAGACCTTCAGGGAGAATTCAAAAGTGAAATAAAATATAGGGTGTTCCAATGAAAAAAACATAGCTTTGATGTGCTGTGACCTTACGGAACACCCTGTGTATTTCAGAGAAATTTTGAAATGTGAAGCTCGGTTATTACTTCAATTTTGATCCATGAATTTATTTTGTATCTCTCAAGACAACAGAGAAATCGAACTCTGGAGTCTTAGTTGGCCACCCTGTACATGATTGTGTCCTAAATTGTTCCGTAGATATAGGATGTTGAAGTTGAAGTTGAAGTATTAATTGTTTTTATTTGAAACCCCCCTGTATAAGCTTTCATGATGAAAAAATTCAGTATGGTTGGTTGACTGACAAAGCCCCAAAATTTCAAAATGATTCTAATGGGGGTTATTGAGTAATCTCTCGAGTAATCTCAATGGATGTTTTGAAAACACCTACATTAAAATTTGGAGTCAAATCGAAGTTTTAATGTTTCCTCAAAAAATAGGCTAGATACAAAAATCACACAGAGGATAAAAAGGTTGTTATTTCAATAGTTCAATCTAATAAGAATATGAAACTCAGAAAAAACGGTAGCGTAAAATGACATTCCTCATGAATGTCGATAAATTTACCCACTGTGACGTCACTGGAATTATTATTTCGAATCTGATTGCACCAGAAGAAGATGTATATTACTAATAACAAAACGACAACGTTTTATTGAAATTGATGGAAATACAATTGAGTAATAAATAGAAAAACGATTTTTCATGGAAATATCCTGTATTTCGAAAACGAAGCAAGTTAGGACACATATATGATCTTTATTTCATAAAATATCACAAGTAATTTTTTCGGTGCTATTTAGATACACCCTGTATATTTGGTTTTGATGAGAGATCCTTTATGTGCATAGGGACATTCACTAGAGCGAATTCAAAATGTTTTTATTAAAACAATCTTTCTGGAATGATTTACGGTGTGCGAACGTTGACCACTAAGGCTTACATGATAAATGACATACAATGTTTGTGTAATGTGCTCTCGCCGCAGTAACTAGTGCAGAAAGGCCTTTGTGTGCCAACACGAAAACAAAAATACCATAGAGGAATCAAATATTGTTGTCGATAACAACAAATACGACTGAGTTCACAATACGAGAGGAGTATAAATTTCATGAAAAATTATTTTCCACGAAACAAACCTATTGAAAACACAGAAAATTCGAACGTTCAATATTGAAATGAATGATATAGATATTCGATTTACTAGTTCGAGAGTAGAGTACATAATACAAATAAATAATAACTCTGATTGAAATGATATGCTCCACACTCCAATCATACAAAATCCTACTCATCGAGAACTAGGCCCTCATGAATGATATATAAAACAAGGAGAATATAATATTAGGTGAGTGGACTATTTTTTTGAATTTTTCAAATAAAATCATCATTCAACTATTTTTCAATTCCACATCTTCCTAGATTTTCTCGGTCGATTTTACAAATGAGAACTGATGTCACGATTTCGAAAGTAGGGCCAGGCAATAGCACAGTTGCCTTAATGTTGAAAGACTATTGGGAACTTGTTATACGACGCTATACATAGTGGAGTATACTACGGCCGTGCCAAAAATGCTATCTCGGAAACTAAGCGAGATAGAGGTATAGTTGCTTTGGAGAAAATGATCCCCATCGAATTTTGAGCAACTTTGGTTTTTGTGTGTGGTCTGTCTGTCTGTCTGTCTGTACTCTGTGTTAATCATAAATCGATATATCTCCGGAACCCTTTGACATATCGACTTGAAATTTTGCCATCTTATTGTACTCAAAACAATATTATGTCATTAAAATATGAAGGAAATCGGAAAACTCTAAGGTGGTTTTTCCGGGTTTTTTCGATTTTTCACCGGAAGTTCCTTGTAACCACTCTACAAATCGCAAAAGTGGTCCGATCGATTTCATTTTTTGTGAAAAAAACCTCTATCAGGAAGAGACGAAGCCTATTGAAATTGAGCAGGGTCGGAAAATTCCAAGTGGGTTTTTCAAGAAGATTTTCCGAAAAACACGGTTCGCTTTAAAACGACATATCTCGTGAACAAATAGACTAAATCCAAATTTGAGAAATGCACCGTATGCCTCTTTGATGACGCAACCAATTATCATTCAATCATTTTTTCGTGCATCCATCGGAAACTGGAAAAACAAATGAAAACCCAAACATCAAAATTTGAAATCCTTTTAATTCAATATATATCGAAAACAAATGGAAAAATCGAAAATTATCAAGAGTGCAATGTTATCCACTGGAACATTCCCTACAAATCATTTTCCATAATGTTTTCTGTAAACCCAATAGTACAGGAAATAAAGTGAAAAATATGAAAAAAAAAATTTTAACGACCCATAGGGTACTATGAAGATATATTGAAAAACATAGATTATCGATAGATGAAGCTCATCTACCTCCACTGAGGCATGGAATATTTTTTCATTTTGTTGATTGGAAGATGGAACAAAAGTGTTGAAAATTTTATTCTCAGATAATTCCAAATATCTCGAAAACAACTGAAAATATCTGAAAATGTTATAGAACCAAAATTATTCCTTTTGATAAAATCTACAAAAAATCTCCATAACATTTTTTTCTGAATTCAATAGTTCGGGAGATACGATGGAAAAACTAAAAAATTTACAAGTTCCTAGATAATCACTTGCCAATAGAAAACGAAACAAAAAACTACTGTCTTTATTTTTGCCAATAAACTAGGTACGGGCTAAGTACGTAGTTTGTACGAGAAATCTCCAGTTCTCTGAACTTTCATAGCGTCGTATACACATCATTGATGCCCAATGATAGTTTCAATATAAAAATATGCTCATGATATGGTGCCATGGCCTCTACTTCCATCTTACATGAGCAATGATAAAATATCATTTGCTTTTATAGCGTCGTATAAATTATCTGACCTCTATACTAATCTAATACCTAATGAAAACTACATCTATACTAATCTGATACCTTTCAAAAACTACGTACCCCACTTGTTAAATATTATGTATTGGTAATATTCTGGATTAGCTATTGGAAATCCATTGTCTTGAAATCATTTTTCCTCTTATGTTTTGGTTCCCACGAAAAGGGATATCCTATGTTATGCTCAGAAAACATCGTGAGAACCAAGGGAAATAAAGCAGGAATTGGTGTTCTTCTTGAATTTCTGGAGGCTATATGCCTCGGGGAACACCTCCCTTGGCAATGTATTCCAGAGCCTCGTTGTTCGTTGTATGAACGAGTCTTTGGAAAGAGATGTTCTGCAGGTCTCCAAAGTGACCACGAAGGGGTGCGAAGCCTCAACTCGACGGGTTAATCTCGCGGGGACTGCCAAGGGAGGAACAATTGCTGATATTTCAGAAGAGCATCGTCCATGAAAATATCTGTAAGATAAAGCCAGATCGCCAACTTTTTTACGGCGTTCCAGAGAAGTGGGTGAGTCTGTGCGAGCGATGCATCACCCACGAGACGAATTGCCCTTTCTTGGACAGAATCCAACAGTTTCAGGATGTGCACTCCAAGTATGCGAACAGTATTCCAGGACAGGTCGGATCTGTGCCTTATAGATCATGAGCAGCTGACTGGAAGTGAAATAGCTCCTGGCCCGAAACAGAAAACCAAGTTTTTGGGATGCACTTTCAGCAATTGATCTCACGTGATTTTCCCAAGAAAGGTTATTGCTGATAGTAATTCCAAGCATCGAAATGGATGTCTTCAAATGTATGGTTACTCCCTCGTTCGTTTCTGATTTGCCTGATGGCTGGTATTGGAGCCCTAGAAGAGAAGGCGGTATGGAGGGTACTATCATCCGCGAAGCTGTGTACTGGACATGAAGTTGCTTCCAACAAATCGTTGATATGGAGTAGAAATAGTGTTGGTGCTAGAATTGATCCTTGCGGAACACCAGCATTTATAATAAGAGAGTCAGATGAAACTCCATCGACCACTACATGGAGAGACCTGTTTGGGAGAAAACTAGCTAGCAGAGAACTTAACTGGGGAGGCAAGCCACAAGATAAAAGCTTGGCGAGGAGTCCGTGGTGCCATACTCGATCGAATGGCTTGGAGATATCAAGTGCAACGGCTAAGGTTTCACCATATTTCTCAATAGATTGCTGCCATATATGTGAGACGTAAGCGAGCAGGTCACCAGTGGATCTCTGATATCGGAAGCCATATTGCCTATCGTTGATAATACCTGAATGTTCCAGGTATTTCATGAGCTCGATGTTGATAGCTTCTTCCATGATCTTTGAAATGATAGATAGCAGCGCGATCGGTCTTTAGTTGCTAGGTAGGGTCTTTTTGCCTTATTTAGGAACTGGTTGTACTCTTGCAATTTTCCAGTTGGACGGGAATATCCCCAATTTGTAAGAGTAGTTGAACAACTTGCAGAGAACAGGTGTTAGTTCGGGAGCACATTTCTTGAGAACTATCGGTGGGAGTCCGTCGGAGTCATAAGCTTTGTTGGTCTTGAGACCAAATAAAATCTTCCTTATAGTAGTTGGCGAAAAGTAATCTCGGGCATATAACTGTCAATTGGCGTTATGTTTGGAGGATGTGTCGTGAATTATTGCTCTTAATCAATTTGTGTGAATAATAATTATATTGATTCACTGGGCACATGGACTGTGGGCGTTGTTTTTTCAGTTCTCAGCTCATGTTGCCAAGTCTCCAGCCAAAATTTACATGATATGTTGCTATGGAATATAAGATATTTTTCAACAAGCTGGTTGCTCGAATAGGTAAAAAAAATAATTATATTATGGCTTCCTCCTATTATGTCAAATGAAATAAGATCATGGCCAAATGACGGCACGTTTCGAATGAGTTCTGAAATTCAATAATTTCGAACAACGCATAGACACATTATACTTACATACAAAATGCATAAAAAGAGTTGCAAAAATTAATTTAGATCCCTAATGTTCTAAATTGTTCTAATGGCACGGACAGTTAAGTAATTGAATGCCAATAATTCATTATCAGTCCAATAGTCCATCACGGAGAACGGAGCGGCGTTGTCACAATTCAAAAAATTGTTAAAGTTTAGTTGTGGCTACATAGAAAGTAAATATGTTTCTTAGATCCGAGATGAATCACGTCAAGAAAGTTCTGAATTGGATCTTTCCAAAAGAACAAGGAAGCTCTGTGACGGTACATGGATGTGTAAGTCGAAAACGATCGAAAATAAGAAAGAAGAATACCAAAATCACTACAAACTATTGAAAAGCAACTGCTAGTCTCCGCCACAATAGTTTGAGGGGAACTCTAATCAGATAACCGACATTATTAGATAATTTGAGAAATAGTAGACACAGAGACTATAGAATGGCCAGAAGTGGAGTGATAACTTGATGATCAGAAGTATTCCCTTCATTATCATATATACCAGACCACTGAACACTCGATCAGAAGGAACTACACCAGTAAACTGAATTCAAAATATACCACTATCTAGCCAAAATAATAAATAACAAAATTTCCAATGATCATCTGAGCCATTTAATGAAAGAATTCAGGACTCAGGAATTTCATCAAATGCAATGACACGTCAAATAAATCTTGGAAATTGTGAAAAATTCTGTCACAGTAGAATTTGTATCAATATGCAACATTATATTATAAAGAAAGGTATACTCACGTATACTGTTTTTTTTTCAATATTTGTCTGTAGAGGATTGATAACGTTTGACAACTTGTTTGAACAAAACCTATTTGAAATATACCTACTGACTGATACTCAATCTTTATGTTCCTAAATGCAGGCCCCCAATCAATATTATTCCATGCAATACATTTGATAAAATAACAAAGGAATAGTTTCTAGATAAAATTGATTATTTCATATCTATATACAGCTGGGCATTAGATAGAGCTGAGTCAGCAATAAAAAATATAATCTACAGGTATTTTATTATCGTTTTATCTTTATCAAAGTGATTCATTCTTGATGCAATAAGCCATATCAGATATAGATTTAGGTGTATGTTTTGGGGTATTTGAAAATTCGGTGTTTGTCAGAGCATTGATAAGGAGATATTTACAGAATCCTTTAAAAAATCCCGAAAATGTCAACATAAACAAAGGTCAATAATCTGAGGTGAAAATGTATTGTTATTTTGGTTTGAGATGTGTGGAATTTCAATTTTTTTTTCAATTCATTTCCAGTATGAGATGAGGAATTGAATGTCAATGGAATTGTATGCTTTTTCCACAATTATTATATATAGAAAAAGTTAACCATATAATAAAAATCTTATTTTTGTAAAATAACAGTTTCAGTTCACATGTGATCTCATCAATTAGTCATAAAAGTATAGTCAAATACTAATAATCTTGTTGAGAAGGAAAATTCTCAGATAAATTATGAACATAAAAAAAATGGATATATGTATATAAAGCAATACATTGAGAATTCGCATTCTCTATGTGATGAGAATATCAACTCTTTTTCAGTTTATTCAACAGAAAACAACTACTTTCCTGGCTATATACCACGACGAACATTGAATTATATCTATTGAACACACACGATAAGAGTTTGAAAATAAAATATAAAATCTTCTGAAATTGAGAATTTGCATTCTCCTTCAGACAAAAATATGTATATGCACACATCATTCTGAATATTCAACAGAAAACAATTACTTTCCTGGCTATTTGCATGAATAGCCATTTTGAAAATTCCATCTGAGTATCTCAAAAACTGAAAGAGCTATGAAGAAAAAACTGATATAAGGGACATGTTCATTGGAAAAAATCATCTTATTTTGATCTGAAAAATACTCGGAAAAATACACCAAGGATCATGATATTTATTGAATTTTTGAACATTCGGTATAGAATCATCGTGAGTTTTTTAGATATCTCTTCATTATATTATGGATACTGTGATACTGAGAAAAGCCCATAGAAGTTAATTTCTTGAACATCGCCATTGGACAGGGCCACCGACGTGATTTGAAGTCTTCGATCCAGTGTTGCCAGCTGCTGAACATGAAATGTCGCAAGAATTTAGGAAAAAAACCACCAAGAAGTCGCTAGAGCGAGCGAAGCGAGCAAAAGGAACTATAGGTTCCCTTGATGCAAACTGACATATTTGTCATCTAATGGGGTACGGACAGATCATAGCTCCTTTCTCTTTTAATCATCTAGTGACTTTGGTTCCGTGTGTTGGCGTCCCTGACATGACATTGCTGTCACGTCACATTCATATAGGCGTTAGAAGAGATCTTACAAAATTTTAATTTCATACTTGATCTTAATACGACATTATTCAATTCTGTTTTGGAAAGATGCGTTAGGCTGTATCAATCAGTTGGATGGCAAATTTGAATTTGTCAGTTTTCCATCAAATGCAAATGATCTTAGAACATGGAAAGTCAAGTGACCGAATGAGAAAAATTGGTAAATACATCAGCAAAATATTCGGTAAAACTAATACGAAATCACATATTATACTTTCTCATTGTGCCTATAATTATCCACTCCACAAGTTTTGGACCGCATTTTAGTAGAAAAAGTTTTGATTAAAACATAAGATTAAAAGAAGAGGCATGTGCCCTAAAATTTAAAAAATTATACCTACATTCAGGAAATATCAAGTGTTCGCAAAAAACTGCAAAAATGCTTCCCAACATCAATATATACAACACACATGACATATGAGCACATTCGTTTGAATACATTTTTTCACCATTTCTCAACCATAAGGCTTAGTCTGAAATCGAAATTAATTTATTGATAGGTACTGCCTAAGAACAGTCCCATTTGGTGAAACGTATCAAACTCTCACAAAGATTATGTTGGAGTTGATAAATCGAAAATTCGAAAATTATCATTATCATTTGGATATAATATGTAGAGTTGAATGAGGAATTGCATGTGGAAATTACGTATGATACGCCAATGTCCTCAATATAACCTAAAAAACAACAAATGTCAGAAATCTAGTGTTCATCCCCAGAAATTAATAAAGATGGAACTAAATAACTGTTTCACAAACACTAATTTACATCAATAAGGGACCCTATAATCTACTAATACCATCCAGTGACTCTAGCTATGACTATGTTGAAAACGCTAGAATTCAGACACGTCGCAAATCAGGTTGAAATGTCGCATTCACCTACCATAAAAACTCCATATTTAGCGACAAAACCGCTAAGATGGCAACCATGCTTCGATCAAAAACTATAACCTAAAATTTGATTAGCCGATATGCTCAGCAGATGCGATCGATTTAGTGCGCCTCCGTCTAATTTCTCATATCCACAAAATAACGCCCGTTAATAAACGATTAATAACGAAACCACCTTGGGAGTGATTAAAAGCCTTTCGGATTATTACTTCCGAGTTCTTGATAAAGTGTAGCCGGGAGCTGAAATGTCCCTGAAAATGCTGCGAAAACGTTATGCTCCTGGAGCCCGGAGCCAAGTACCCGTGTCGAATTACTCCGTCCGGAATCCAGCAACACCCAGTGTTCGGTCGATGTCGACGAATCAGCCGTGAAGCGTGCAACAGTCAGCACGAATTCATTTTGCCCAAACATACGTATAGGCGATTACTAAAGACCAATCAGAGCGATTGGAGATATGGTGGAGAATCGAAATCACTGATATTGGCGGTAAATTCGAACAACGAACATTTCCACATTATGGAAAACATAAATTTAATATTTGTCATGGTACATGGTTAGTTAGTGGTTGAAAGGTCTAAAATATCTATAATACCGGGTGACACAGGGCATCGAGCCACCCCAGTAACTTCTGCGTTTACTTTTCTGAAATTTGATACTGTAGTAACCATTTCGGATTGGATCACATTACAATCCAAAATGGCGGACTTCTGGTTTTTCTGGAAATGACAGCAACATTGTTTTTTCGAATGGAATACCCTGTAGATTGTTACATATTAAAGTACATTTTTTTCAAAAAAATTTAGATTATTCGAACTGCACGGAAATTCATGGACTAAACTGCAAGGAAATTCATGAACTAGTTGTTGATTATTGAATGTATACAATTCGTAACTACTGCACCTAAATACAAAAATGAAATATCATTTCTTTTTTTTTTTAGGCATGTTCTAGAATCTAGATAGAGGTAGGAAACCCCTTTGAAAAAAAATGAATTCTTGGTCAAAATGTGATTTGACTGAATTGATTCATCGATTAGTAACACAAAAAATATTTTTTCAGAAAAAAATATGGTTCTCTGTTATGTGCAAGTGTGTGAATAGCCTTGACCACATCTCATTTATCCGCGAGGTGAAATAAAAAAAAGCTATATCAATTTTTTCGAAAAAATTACAATGGCATGAAGATTGCACTTGTTTTGACCTGTTGAACTTGAATATGTGAAAATATGGTGTTCCATTTGAAAAACTAACTACCCCCCTGATGCATTCATGATGCTCCGAGTGAATTTGTGGTTATGTATGTTTGTGTACTTTGTGTGTAAAACTGGTTACTTCTTCTTCTATGTTTTTCATTCGTTTTTCATTCGTTAGCTATTCAAGGGCGTCGCCAGCGGAAAAAATAGGGGGGGGCACCATAAAAAAACTGAAGAGACAAATCAAATAGAAAGAGTTTAATGAGAAAATCAAAAAACAGAAAAAAATCTATACAGTAAATCAGTTGAAAAATAATCTTCTAGGGTTCTTTGAGAATTCGTTGGTCACTTTTTGACGAAATCGTTCAAGTTTTTGAAAATATGTTGCTTTTGTATACTCATCATTGCGAGGCCATTGAGTCGAGCATGATACATGGTGCTCCTCAACCAGGTTTTGATTCTCCTGAGGCTACTAAATGACCTTTCAACTGTACAAATCTTACAAGGTAAAGGCAACAAGGATCTTCAGAGCCTTCTCAACTTCAGGAGAAAAATATACTTTCGGAAGTTCTTTGCTCAAAGTGAGCGTTATCATAAGTAATATCACGATATTCTTAATATTCGAGATAATTCTGTCGCTTCATTGTTCACGGAATTGTGTTGCTGAGCAACACCACGAGTCAGGACGAAAGGTAGGGCTGTACGGCAACACAATAGATTTGACAAGGAAATGAAGAATTATGAGAATATATTCAGAACAGAGTGGAGACTATTTCACGTTCACGAAGCAAAGAAGCATTTATTTTGAATGAATGATTCATTCTGACAAGTACAGTCATTATTTTTTGCCAAATTGACAGACTTCGCTTCGCTACCCATGGTTACATCGTTGAAAACATCTAGTTTTCGCGATAAGCACACGTTTTCTCTGGCTTGTGATTGGTCAGATTATGTGATGAATGAAATAGTCGTTTCAATGATAGCAGGGTGACTGGTGAGCGTTAATCGTAGGGGGGGCAGCTGCCCCACCCTGCCCCTCTCTGGCGACGCCCTTGTAGCTATTCATTAGCTATATTCTTCACCATTAGCTATCTTCAGACTAGATTCAGAATGTACGTCACAGTTTGCCTTCCCGAAAATTAAAAATTGCTTCAATTTGAAAATAAAAACGACTTGCACTTTATCGGTCGCAATTCTGTACAACGTGGCATAAAAATGGAGAGTTCCGAACCTCGTTCCGAACTTACTTTATGGAAATTTATCTGAAGGAAACTTCCCCATTGAATCCGAGCCGTTCACAATATACAGAAGAAAGAATAAACAATGTAATCCAATAAATTGTAGAATATCTATTCAGTGTGTGGAATATTAGGATATTATTTTGTGATAGTGGGTGGTACAAATCTTTTTTGGTTGTGTATCACATAAATCCAGTGGCACTCGATTATTTGTCTTCCTTTCTTTTGTTTACCACATGTTTGCCACCGTTTCTAAACAGATTACGTAACATAAACAAAACACCCGTCCAACCCCTTAATACTCGGCTGTTTTTAGACGCGATTTAGTTAAATCTGACAATCCCGCAAGATATTTTAGAGTGGCAGAGACGAAATTAGTTTCGGGTTTCATTATAAGATCCGAGAGAGAAGATCGACAAAATATTTTTTACGAGATTTGGCCAAGAACAATTTTTTTTTCAAACTTGAAATTGCCACATTGAAGTGAAAACAAGACTACGAGCAGGTTCGTAGCCGAAAAAGAATACAAAAATGGCAAAATATAGCAACGAATATCATATTGCTTATTAATTAAATCGGTACTCATCACAAATATGTTGAACAGTTTGAATTGGCTGCCTGTTGATTATTATTCTGAATTTTTGTTATTGTTATTTGTGTCAGATACAAAAAGGTGCAGCACCAAATTATTTGGAAAATATAAGCAAAAAATGCATAATCATAATATACCAGCAATCAGAAAGAACTTGTTTTTCATTTTAGAACCAACAGAATCACTTGGAAAAATCAGCGATAGCTCAGTCATTTTTGAATTTAGGATAAAAGATCATTAGATTAGATCAGATTGGAATGGGGCCTTCGGGCTATCTACCTCCACACTGCGACCTTTTCTGATCTATTGTGCCTGCCCTCAAAATGGATTAGAGTTCTTCGGCTAGCCCCGCCTTCTCTATGAGACTCCATAGGCTAGCTTTCAGATCTCCTGTGTATTTCTGGGCTCCTGGTTTTTCCTCACCCAGCGTAAGGAACCTTAGTCTTGACAAGCCCTCACAGTGGCAAAGTATGTGCACTGCTGTTTCTTCCTCTTCTTGACAGAACCTGCACAGCAGTTCTTCAGTCAGACCTATCGTACTCATGTGTTTGTTGAGCCTACAATGCCCTGTGAGAAGTCCCACTAGTATTCTAGTTGAACTTCGTTTCTGGCTTAGTAGATATTCTGTGAATGTTGGCGATGGTTTTTTAATAAACTCTTTTGCCTGTCTCATTCCTGGCGAGTTGTTCCACCATTCTTGAGATTTGTATAGCTTTCGCAATACCACAGAAGGGTTCTGGGCCATTAAGAGCTTTGTTTGCTCCTGCTCGGGCAAGCGAGTCTGCCTCTTCATTGCCCTCGTACCCTGTATGTGCTGGTACCCATGCTAGAGTCAATCTGTTCTGACTGATGCCCAGTGCATTTAGGGTTTCTTAGCAGTCCCATACTAGTTTTGAGTTAACTTGCATAGAGTTGACTGCTTTGATTGCCGCCTGGCTATCTGAATAGATTGCAATGGTTTTGCCTTCAAACTCTTGCCTTATCAATTCTTTCACGCAATGATGTACTGCAATAATTTCTGCCTGAAAGATCATGGGACAGTATTTCTTCAGAATCGGATTTCCTATCGATTGAGGATACCATATAGTAACTCGGTGTCTTATTGAAAGAAAAAAATGAATTTTTTCAACTCATGAACGCGATGTTAGGTTTTTGTTTCGGTTTCGTCATCATAATCAGCGAAAGAAAATCTACTAGTTTGATCATTTAACTCACATTGTAGCTCCAATAATAACCAAGTTAGCAATAGTGCCGACTCAAGTTTGAAAACCCTGTATAGTATAAATTGTTTTATCAAGAGATGAGAATACTGATCAAATCAGAGAATCATATCCCAAACCACTTAGTTTACACTGACCCACAGTCACACTATTAGATTTATGGAAAATAAGTAGCACTCACATTAACATAATATTCTTTTTGGAAATACAACGACGCACGAAGTACCAACACTTTTCTGACATGGGAATATTTCTTAAACTAATAAGGACTTGTCACCCCCACTATTGAAATTTTTTTTTTCGAAGCCCTCATCAAATTACGCCTTTTATATGCAGATTATATCATTCTTCACGCCACCGTTTTGACTTCCGAAATTCTCAACAAACAATTTTCTTCCCCTTCGCTGGATGCATGTTTCGACATCACCATCCGCTGCAATTTATTGTTTTCTTTTTGAGAAAATAAACCGGTAACATGAGATAGCCAGCGGCGGCTCGTAAATATAATATAGACACGTCACGAAATTTGAGAGCAGAGTTCATAAAATTACGACAATAAAGTACATCAATTCAAAATATAAAATACAAAAATACAGATACATGCTAAAATTCTTTGGCATTATTCAAATAAAATACCTCATTTATTTGAGAAAAAAATAAATTCAATGTTCAAGTTTGACACAAGTTTGACAATCATTAAAATCCAGAAAATATGTATAGAAAAAGTCATTCACAACACTCCAAAAGCATCCCTATTTCTCACAACTATTTCGGAAAATTCATGAATGGTATACAGTGGGTTTTCAATCAAAATATGCTTCATGACCTCCTTGAATTTTTTTATTGGCAATTCTCGGAAATCAGTTGGCAGTGTATTATATAGTTTGATGCCTATATTATCTGTTTTTCTCAGTCTATTTGCTTTCAGTACAAGGTCATTTTTGTTTCTTGTGTTATATTCGTGCACATCTGTGTGAGTGGAATATTTCATCAAATTCAATCGAATATTCAATAGATTTTCGTAGACAATAACTGAATATAATGTCATTACTTTGAGATTTTTGAATAGTGGTCTGCACGTTTCATCAAGTTTAGCTGATGCTATACTTCTTATGGCAAATTTTTGTAGCACAAATACTCTTCCTAAATGAATTTTTGATGCACAACCCCAGGATATTATTCCATACCTAAGAACTGAATGAAATATTGAATGATAAGTCATAAGAGCTGCATTAAGGTTCACAGATTTTTTAATCAGTCTGATTGCATATGTTGACCTGCTAAGTCTGGTACAAAGGTTATTTATGTGGTCTTTCCAGGTTAAATTTGAATCAATTTGCACACCCAATAATTTAACAGCTGCTTGTTCTATTTGATCCATGTTTCTCGTTTCAAAAGTTGATGTTTTAGTATTTTGTTCATTCAGTATCAGCTCATTTGCAGTGAACCAATTTCTTGCTTTCTCTACTACTATATTCAAAATTTGCTGAGGAGTTACCAAATCGTCTAAAGCTATACTCAAAGTGGTATCATCTGCATACATTGTAGTTTTTATATTAGATGAGTTTACGAAGTGTGGTAGATCATTGATGTAAATAATAAAGAGGAGCGGTCCTAGTATGGAGCCCTGAGGGACACCTCTTATCAATTCAATTTCATCACTACGAGACTGACCAAATTCTACAACCTGGAGTCTTTTTTCTAGATATGATTTTATCATTTTCCAGCAAACACCTCTGACACCATAGAAATGTAATTTATCGTGGAGGATTTGATGATTAACACAATCAAACGCTGAAGTAAGATTTGTGAAAACGCCGATATATTTACTGTTCATATTATGGAAAAACTGATGTAAGTTAAATGACTTGATAAAGGGGAAATTGAGAAATTGTCAGATGTGCCTTTTCCGAACACACATAAGACAAAAATGGAATGTACAACTATTCTTTTGAAAATTCAGTCAGTATAAAACTACGTACCTACTCTTCCAACGATGAAGTCGACAAAAAACTAAAAAAAAAACTGGTGTACGTATAGGATTTGATAATTTTCATGGCCAATCAGTATTTCCAATATCTTTACGGGGAAATTCTTCTTTGGATTCCACATAATTCTTTGGATCTCCTTCTTCTTTGGATTCCTTCTTTCTTTGGATAACTTCCTTCTTTGGGTTCCTCCCGCTATGGTTCATACTTCTTTGGTGTATATATTTCTTTGAGTTCTTCCCTTCTTTGGTTTTCTTACATCTTTAAATTCCGTCAATCTTTGATTTCCTTATATATACTTCTTCGGATTCCTCTTTCTTCTTCGGTTTCCTAACTTCTTTGGTTTCCTTCTTTCTTGGCAATGGCGCATATCAACATATACGTATAAGGGTCTTATGGTACGTGGTGACCATGACTCGAGTTAACCGTCTTACTGCCAACCCAGAAAGTACCTAACCGGCCTATAGAAGTTGTCACTTCAAAGATGTGCTATGGAAATTGAAAAACATCTTGGCTTCTTTTTGGTGGTGTGTTAATTTCGTGAAGTATGTATATCTGCGATCTAAATGGCAGAAGTCTAACATAAAGAACAATCGGCATTTATTTACTTCATTGTCTCTTGGAGCGCACGAAATTGAATCCCTATACTGTTCGAAGAACATCGTACGTACCTGGGGAGGAAAGGAAAAGGATGAAAAGGATGCAGGTATTGGAGTTTTCATTGAACTTTTACCTCTAACGAGTCGCCACTGATGAGAGGGCTGTTTAGTTGCAGTTTTCTGCATCACAGGAGGCGAGGCGACAAATTTTATATAAAACACGAAATCCGATATTCCGAAATGCCCGTTAAAATATTAACGATGTCATCATGCGGGGAGTGTTTCAAAATAAGAAATTGTCAGCGCTGATTCAAAGTGTCTGTTTTCACAGTCGAAGGGAACGAAAATGATTTTATCGCACGATATTCGTTCGTTCACGCTTCACCTGACTCATAGCCGTTTTGATTTTACCGGGTATTAATTGACACAAATATCGGGCGATAATTGGCATCCATATGCCACACCTGATTATATATGCTTCTCTCACCTGAAAACTGAATCTAAATGAAAAAAAGCGAATGTTATACGTACAGTGTGTCCAGTTTTCGATGCTTGTGCATGATATCTCAGTTATCTTTGGTGATAGAACCTTGCGGTTTTCGCGGTCCCGTGCCACTTTTTTCTGAAACTCAAGATGCCCTAATCAGATTTTGCAGGACTGTTTCCGTTTATGAGATACAGGGCAATTTTGAAAATTTATACTTTTTTGACCCCCTCTATATTTACGAAGTTTATCAGCGAAAATCTCAAATTAAAATCTTAACCCATAGAGAATTTCATGCAGGATCCAGTGGCGCACAATTTTTTTTTTCGGGGTGTGGTTTTGAAGATACGACTCAAACTTATGATTTTTTAAATTGAACACCCTGTATTTTATGAGCTCATTAAATTCCCTATTTTTTCCCTCCGAAATGATATAATTATATGATGTATGAATATAACATTTTCAAAAATGTTCAAAAATCACTAAAACATTGAATTTTAATAGTGGGCTATGGGTTTTTCGAGGGATTTTCATGTAAAGAAATTGACTATTGAAGGAATATTTCCTTTGATTGTTCCATGAAGGGGGAAAAAACAATTTCAACACTAATTAACTTGCAATACACAAGACTTAGATACCTGATATCCACAAATATATAGTAATAAAAAGTTTATAATGCAGAATAAGCACCTGATTGAATATTTACTAAAACAATTGAATTTCGAAATTATTCAGTGATTTATTCATTGAATTGTTCAAATTGATGTCCATTTTCCATCACAAACTTTCTCAATACATATTAATCATTGAAAGATGTCTTTGTAATTCCTGGAAAACTGCCTCTGTTGTTGCACAAAGTTCTTCAAGTATGTTCGGTCACTCACTCTGTATTAAGAAAGTTTGTCAACTGTATGTTAGGGAAAATGGATATTAATTTGAACATGTCAATGAATAAGTTACTGAATAATTCCGGAATTCAATTATTTTAGGAAATATTTAATCAGGTGCTTATTCTACATTATAAACTTTTTATTACTATTTATTTGTTGCTATCAGGTACCCAAGTTTAGTGTTTTGTTAATTAATGAGTGTTGATATTGGTTTTGACCTCTCCATGGAAAAATTTGAAGAAATATTTCTTCAAATGGAACGATTTTTATAAGAAAAATCCATAACCAACTATCAAAATTCAATATTTTAGTGATTTTGAGCAATTTTGAAAATTTTATATTCATTCTTCATATAACATTTTGAAGACAAAAAAAAAAGGAATTCAATGAGCTTATGAAACACAGGGTGTTCCATTTAAAAAATCATAAGTTTGAGTCGTATCTCCAAAACCATACCCCGAGAAAAAAATTCAAGTGAGCCACTGGATTATGCGTGAAATTCTCTATGCGATAAGATTTTGATTTGACATTTTTGTTGAGAAACTTCGTGGATATAGGGGGGGTCCTAAATCGCCCTGTATCTCATAAACGGAAACAGTCTTGCAAAATCTGATTAGGCTATCTTGAGTTTCACAAAAAAGTGGCACAGGACCGCGAAAACCGCAAGGTTTTATCTCCAAAGATAACTGAGATATCAGGCGAAAGCATCGAAAATTGGACACACTGTACATTGTGATTTCAGTACGATGAATGAGGCAGTCTTTGTCAGGTGATTATAACAAAATCAGTTCCTTGTAATTATTATTCTTCATTTTCCACTATTCCTTGGAATTCATAGGGGGAGACCTTTGGAATCCATTGGAAAATTCCGATAAAGTCATTGTCAATAACTAGAAATGTATTGCGAAATCTTTCGCTAATACGCTACAAGGAAATGCGTACAGTTCAATTTAGAAAAAAGCTACGAAAGACGAGATATCATTATCATTCCGATAGTCAAGCAGCCATTGAAGGACTGAGCTCTATATGGTTTGGAAATGCCTCTTCTATGGGTTCCGGGACATTCCAGAGTAAAGGACACTTTCTATAGGAAAATGGGAAACCGATGAAAATATTTTAGACGGATAAAGAATGTTCAATTATCAAAGCATCCCAATTTTCAGAATGCTCTGTCTTTTCGATCAACAGATACTTCTAATGGGCCATCCACCGTGGATCACCCTGTATAGGACTAGAGAAATATAGATCTACATAAGAAGGGCTACCAAATAATTTTTTTTTTTTAATTGAGAAATCGAGGAAATTAATGTAATACACTAGAATTTCGTTGGGAAGTCCGGGTAGTCATTGAACCTCACATAGGAATTGCACAGAAGATGAAAATTCTATAAGGAATTTATCAAGTCCGGGTAGTATAATTGAAAATTTCTATGAATCTATAGAGAGTCCTAATAAACCAAGAAAATCATTTGAAAGAAGAAGAACAGGCAGTGTAGCTAAAATTTTGGATAGTTATTTAGGTACCCTATATATACAGTCTGTCCAAGATAAGGTTGAACAGCATGGGGATCTCGAAAACGGTAAGAGATACGAAATCGGTTAAATGGGGAAAAAGTTGCGCATTCGGAGGCTCATATCAAGAGCTTTCGAAAATTTTGAAAATTATTTTTAGTTTTTGAGTTATATCGAAAAAAGTGAATTTTTGGAATTTCTATTTTATTTTTTTTCTCCGTTATTATTAGAGATACAGCAAAACTGAGAATACTTTTTCATAGCAACTTTTGATGACGGTCAACGTGGTGATACCAATTTTTTCATGCGACGTTTCGTATTCGTGGAACCATCATCAACTTTTGTTTTTTAAATACGGTCCTGATAATTTTTTCACAGAGTCTAAAAGGTTTTTTCATTCTGAATTCAACCATGTATTATACAAGGTGGTTCATTTGTGTTTCGACCTATTTTTGGCCATCATCAATGTTTTTTCGAAACTCCAAAGGAAAAATGCCATCAGTTCCACTTATTTTGAAGGAAAATTAGTCAACACACTAATACCTCATCAACTGGTTTCAATCAACAACCCATTTCATTTTGCGGAAACAAAAATTCCATCCATACAAATTCAGAATATGTCAAGCGCTAAAACCAGGCGATGACGAAAGGCGCAAGACATTCTGTGAGTGGTATACCAGGAAATGTTAAAATTTTGCAGATTTCTTTCGAACAATCATCTGGACTGATGAAAGCATGGTCACTAATCATGGTAGCTTCGATAGAAAAAATACACATTATTGTTCACGAGAAAATGAACATTTATACATTACAGCGAGACACCAACACCGTTTCGGCTTTAATATGTGGGTTGCAATATTTGGTACACGAATTATTGTTCCTTCTATTTACCATGAAACACAGACTTCCGAACGTTATAGAAATTCGCTTGAGAATCATCTTGAGGAAGCTCTGGATGATTTACCGATTGCGGAAGTTCAGAACTCTGTTGGTTTCAACAAGATGGCGCTCCGGTACATAATTCCAGAGAAGTCCGTGCGTTTTCATCCCTTGGCCGGCGCAGTCGCCTGATTTGACACAGCTGGATTTTTTCTTAGGGGATATATCGAACTTTGTACACGCAAATAACTTTGAGGATGAAGAAGAACTAAGGGACAGTGTCTTCGAAGCATTCAATAGAATAACCCCAGAAATGCTTAGCAATGTCTTAGAAACAACTGTGAGAAGAGGATATCTTTGTTCAGAAAATAATGGTTATCATTTTGAACATTTGTTATGAATGTCTCTGTAGGTATTGTCAAAGTTAAGTTGTTAAAGTAATTCGTGTAAGAATTCATCAACAATTTTAAACGCTGCATTGATCGAATGATGTAGTGAAATATTTTTTATTCACTTTTCAGTATTGAATAACTAATCCATCAAGTTTGACACTAAATGATAAGAAATAAGTGGAACTGATGGCTTTTTTTCTTTTGGAAGTTCAAAAAAACATTGATGATGGATACAAATTACAAATAGGTCGAAACACATTCGAATCACCTTGTATAGTACATTGTTGAATTCAGAATAAAAAAACCTTTCAGAATCTGTGAAAAAATTATCAGGACCGTATTTAAAAAACAAAAGTTGATGATGGTTCCCCGAATACGAAACGTCGCATAAAAAAATCGCTATCACCACGTTAAACCTCATCAAAAGTTGCAATGAAAAAGTATTTTCAGTTTTTCTGTATCTCTGATAATAACGGAGAAAAAAAATAAAATAGAAATTCCAAAAATTCACTTTTTTCGATATAACTCAAAAACTAAAAATAATTTTCAAAATTTTCGAAGGCTCTTGATATGAGCCTCCGAATGCGCAACTTTTTCCCCATTTAAGCGACTTCGTATCTCCTACCGTTTCCGAGATCCCCATGCTGTTCAACCTTATCTTGGACAGACTGTATAAGTGACACCTTGTATACGTATAAATTGTTTTGATTCTCAAGACTGCGTCAGGAAGCCATTAAACAGGATTTCATAATGATCCTTATTTATGAAAACATTGACCCAGTATGCTCAATTTGAACTATACTTGATCCTCGTTGACTTATTACCTCAAGAATACTTGACGGTTTTTACCACAGGTGCTAATCTATAATGAGGCCATTTCAAAATTTCACGTTCACAGATTACTATAGGTTCCTAAAATTAAGACGAAAAATGACTTCTTGAAAAAGATGAATAGTAAAAAAACTGTGAGTAAAAGAGACTGAGAAATTAGTGATGATGTATCTGAATTATCATTTCTCTACGACTATCGTATTCTACATTGATTACATATAGGTTAGTAATTGATGAATGAAGATGATTCCAAGACACCGTGGATCCCAACTCATTATTCAACGGCACTCGACCAATCACAGATTCAGAATTTTCAGGATCCACAGCAACTGAAAAGGTTAGACTAATGAAAAACCAGCAAGTCTACCAAACAAATTTCTCAAGAAGGCTCTGCTTCATTTTACGGGTCACGTCACGGCTTGACTTTCGCGAATGTCAGATTGACTTATAGCGTCTTTTAAGTTTTAACTTTGATATCTGGAGGATATAATGGAGGCGTGCCGTTCCATAGAAATGTACGCTATGAATATTGAAGATATTCAAGACCTTGGATCTGCATGGATAACTATTCCTGAGACCAAAACAAAAATTTTAAGGAGGTTCACTGTAACCGGAAAATTTTATCGATTTTGTGAAAAGTACATTGATATACGAGCAGCAAATGTTGTGATTTCCAATTTTTTCATGAATTACATGAATTACCAAAAAAGAAAATGTACTCTTTAGAAAATTGGAATTAATAAGTTTGCAGCAATGGGAAAACAAATAGTTTCATTTTGGAAGCTACCAAATCCCGAAATGTACACCGGGCATTGCTTTGCTTGTCAATGCAGGTGGAGGTATAACAGCATTGAAAAGACATGGTGGCTGGAAGAGCACATCGGTTGCAGAAGGATTTCTGGAAAATTCCATGTTGAATAAAAAAAAAACGGCAGATTCGAATTCTTCAATGAATCGAACAATGTTCATCATCATCGAATAACAGTTCCTTCAGCCAAAAAACATCAACTAGCAATATGAATAAAAATGTCAGTGTTGATTTAAATGCAACACCGACATTAAATTTCACGAATTGTGAGAATATCACTGAACATTTAGTCACAAAGTACGAGAAACATAATTTACTGACCTAATAATCATTGTGTTGTTTCATCATTGAGTTCGTTGAATATTAAAGATTCCTGTCAATTCTATTCTAATATCATTAAAATTCATACATCAAGTATATTATTTTCATAAATAATAATTAGATTACATTAAATTTTTGACTATCGTATAGTCGTAGAGAAAGTATAGTCTTCTACTCGCGTATAATAGCTATTATTCTCTCGGATAATTCCGAAACTCGCCTACAGCTCGTTTCGGAATCATATCCTTGGGAATAATAGCTATCATTATACGCTCGTTGCAGAATATACTATTAGTACACTATACTATGTATTGTTCTTCAGTCACAAAAGTAAATGAAATGAAAATTTAAAATGGAGGATTTAGAAAAGCTCTAAAAATAGGGTGACTGATCTGACCGATAGTGAAAATGAGTAATAAAATCCAACAATAATTTCATGGGGTGATCTAACCTGACCTGTGCACCGAAGGGCCCCTTTTTATATTCTATTTTTTTTATTTCGCGCAGAGCATTATGCACCACTTTCAATTAACGTGTCGCGTATACAAGGTTCTAAAACACTTTTGTAATTTTTTTATTATCGCTTCGGACGGGTTTTCAATTGTGTTCAGCCGTTCGTAATGTGTGAAAAATAATATGGCCAGATGGCGTATTGCTTTCATCAACCATGGTATGAGCTAAGAGGCCCGTAAAAGTAAGATTTTTCCACAGGGACGGATCCACGAAATTCTACGATATTTTCAGTGGGATAGAAATGAGAAGCAAGGTACAACGACATTGATGACGAAAATGGTGTTTTCATTATACCAATGAGGAGAAACTTTATTGAAAATAAGGAACATAGTAATTAGTTATTCAATGTTATTATATACGGAATCAATTAGTGCCAGATCGCCAACTTTTCCACGGTGTTCCAGAGAAGTGAGTGATTTGTTGAGGGATTTTCTTGAATCCTGTTATGTTTTTGATTTGCAGGTTTGGATTCGGTTTCATGAATAATTCAAGGATTAAGTACAAAAAAACGTTTCGCCCATGGCCATGGGCTTTGTCAATTTATTAAAATTTTTTGGCACTCAACCAATTCATGATTCACAGTGATTGTGGTACTCTTGTGAATATTTTTTATTTGAACATATTGTTCTTTTTTATTTTCCCTTCTTTTTTTTTTGGAAAGAGTTTCTTTGAAAGAAGGGAAAATAAAAAAGAACAATATGTTCAAATGAAAAATATTCACAAGAGTACCACAATCACTGTGAATCATGAATTGGTTGAGTGCCAAAAAATTTTAATAAATTGACAAAGCCCATGGCCATGGGCGAAACGTTTTTTTCTACTTAATCCTTGAATTATTCATGAAACCGAATCCAAACCCCAAGGAAAAGCTGCAAATCAAAAAGAAGTGAGTGAGTTTGTGAGCGATGCATCACCCACGAGACGAATTGCCCTTTTTTGGACAGAATCCAACAGTTTCAGGGTATGTTTGGGTGCTACATTTCAAATATGGGAATAGTAGGTATTCCAGAACAGGTCGGATTTGTGCTTTATAGATCATAAGCTGACTGGAAGTGAAATAGCTCCTGGCCTGGAACAGAAAACCAAGTTTTTGGGGTGCTCTTTCAGCAATTGATCTCACGTGATTCACCGAAGAAAGGTTATTGCTGATAGTGATACCAAGCATCGAAATGGATGTCTTCAAAGGTATGGTTACTCCTGACAAGCTTATGCATGTTGGGCACAGTGAGATCGGCTTTTTTAGAGAAGAGACATGCTTGTGGTTTGTTTGCATTTAAATCTACCAAGTTATTGGATCCCCATTCGAGAATTGTTGCCAAGTCCATATTTATGTTGTCAACATTTCTCTCTCGTTCGTTTCTGATTTGCCTGGCTGGTATTGGAGCCCTGAAAGAGAAGGCGGTATGGAGGGTACTATCATCCGCGAAGCTGTGTACTGACATGGAGTGGCTTCCAACAAATCGTTGATATGGAGTAGAAACAGTGTTGGTGCTAGAATTGATCCTTGCGGAACAGCAGCAGAGAGTCAGATGAAACTCCGTCGACCACTACATCGAGAGACATGTTTGAGAGAAAACTAGCTAGCAGAGAAAAGGTGGGGAGGCAAGCCATACGATGGAAGCTTGGCAAAATGATAGAGTTTAATTCCTTAATTTTCTAAGTGTTGAATTCAGAAATTATCATCAAAATTTGTTTTCTTTTTCAAAAAATTCATCTCATGTTCATGAATCGGTGATTAAACGTTCGACCTGTCTGACCGATATATACCTTAGGACAAGATCTACAGTTGAGTTTGTACATACCCCCTGATTTTTCGAATTTAGAAGTTTTTTCATTATTAATCCTTTTTTATCTTTTCAAATACGGTCCGGTCCTGCCCGACATTCTCGCCTACATACAATCATTCGGTTCTTTGATGAGTCGTTCACAATTCAGGATCAACGAGCGGCGATATACCCCGTTCCTCTCGCTCTCGCCCTTTGTCTGCCAATTTTTTTTCACACCCTTGCGTTCGAGTGCATTAGCGATAGGTTTCGTTTTGTTCCATCGAGTACGATTTGAGAGACCGATGCCCATTGTAGGGCTCGTAGCTCGTTCGGCACCTGTAGGTTCCTCATTCGACATTTCACAGGATCAATGCCCGATAAGCCCAATCCAGAAACATGATGGAAATTGGGTTGAGTTGGAAAACAGTTTTTCGATGATAACGACTACTCGCCATTCCAGATAAGGTGCAACCATTTTTTTCATTTACAGGGTTGAAGGGGATTATCACGTAGGAAGTTTTGTGTACAGGCTTGAGGAAGTTCCGGGAAGTTAGATGAAGTTTAATATAATTCAAGCAAGTTTGAGGGATTTTGAGGAAGTCCGAGAAATTTCAGTTGGAGTATCAGTTTTGACTCATGCGAAATTTTGTGCACGAGTTTTTTGTCGTGGAAAGTTCGAGGAAGTCAGGCTAGTCAGAGGAAGTTTAGGAAATCGAAGTGAAGTCAGGGAAAGTTCGAGGAAGTTTTTGAAGTTCCGGAAAAAAATTGGAGGAATTTTGACGCCTCTAGAATAAATTAAACCTCTTCGAGAAACATCAGAAAAGGTATTTTTGGTTTTTGCATACATACTTATGCCAAATTTCAAGAGAATTGAACCGACTAACTTATCTAATTTCAAATTGGTTGAGATTACAATAATTATTGATGATTTCGGGGTTCTAATCTTCATTTTCTCTTTAAATTCAATGACCTAAATTTCAAGATCAGATAAGATATTTCATAATTGAGAAATTATTTCATTAACATGATATGTAATATGTATCGAATCAACCAATAAAATCTTCGGCTTCGTCCAATTTTTTTGCAGGTCTTTGGTGAACTCTCTGAAAATTTCAGAAGAATGCCTGTTACTCACTCTCACAAGTAGCATCTTTTTGAATAATGAAACATTTCAATTAGGTTTTGAAGTGAGTAATTTTTCCTCCGGAATTTGTTCCACAGATTTCCATTGAATTCCCGTTAGATTTTTTGGAAAATAATTATTTTTTTTCAATTCCACTGGTAACTGTAACTTCTAATAAAATTCTTCAATTATTATCCGAAAATCTAGTAGGAAAATCATATGAAATCAATTATTTTTATATAACAATGTATCTGATACTATAAATTTTATTTTACTAGGGTACAGGGAGAGTAAATATTCACTTAATGTTTTCTTTTTAAATATAATTCCGGTATAACATTTTCTTACCGAATTTCTACGTGCATGAATTAATTGAGGGAAATTTGTCTCGTACATGTATTTTTAAAGAAAATTCATGTAGTCGAAACATTTCCGACAATAATTCATTTCCTATAGAAGGATTATAATTGAAAATCAATATACCTTAGAATTTTGTGGTCAGAGAATAAGATTTTCAAGTACACAATCAAGTAGACAATATAGAATACTCAGACAATGAAAAGTACGAAATAATCACACTTTTATAAGTAATTAGAGTGAAAATTAGTTTTTTTCTGATCAAAATATGTCAAATTGGAAAGAGATAACAATTTGATGAATTTTCACTTGCAGATTTGTTCGTTATTTTCTCTCTAATTGAGTAGGGTGGAAAAAGCAATCCCTATAATATGTTGAATCGCTCTTTTCTATCATGATGGTTTCCATCCTCATGGCAACTGATGGACTTTTTATAAGTAACGTAACATTCAATTCAATAAATTTATTACTTTGAGATTAAAAATGTTATCTCCCATCTGGAAGGGTTAAAAATAATATTTTAGAAGCCGATTCTCAATAATTTTCGTCGAAAAGGAAATAAGTCACGGCCAACTAAGCCTACTCGCCAGCCATATATACGAACCCCCTGTGGTTCTTCCCGTCGAGAGACAGGTGCGAAAACATGGCCGCCTCATACACCGGGCGTTGCTCAATATCGGGGCCCTCCCATCGAGCGACTGCGCTCGTGGGGGGGAAAGGGGTCGATTTTTCTTGGTTTTTTTTCCTTTCCCCGCGATGGGTGTGACCCCGAAGGGGTGGATGAGGGTATATCCTTTCGCGGGCGTATTTGTTTCTACGCACCGGCCGATATTAAGAGCCGCGGTGTTAACGAGCTAGGGGTGTAAAAAGTGAGTTAAGAGGTGTCGAGACGCACAGCTGAATGACGTCGAGGACGACGGGAGCACAAGGTCCGAAACTCCGCAAATCATAATCCTGACCCTATTTTTGTTATTTCATGGGGAAATTTCATGGATACCAATAAAATATTTGTAACAAAAAAAAACTAATAAGATACATGTTCAATCTAGACTTCAGGCAAACGTGTAATTCCACATTTCTTGAATATAAGATAATGCTTTTCTACATAATACCGGGTGGCTACGGAAGTATTGCCTACGGAATATCTCAGTTATTGTATGAAGTAGGTTTGTGAAATTAGGAGCGTCGATATAATGACATAAGAGCTAGAATTTGAGTATATTGACATGTCGACGTTAACTTGCGGTCTGACCGGAAGTAACATCAACTTTCTTATTTTAAATGGAAACCCTATTTTTTTTCTTTTCGCTTTATTCAGCATTCAATTCCCTTTCTGATGACATATCACAAGTTGGTATCTAACCAGAAACTAGATCAGAAAAAAAATATCATTGAAATTCACCGAGTAGGCCATGGAAGCAAAATGAAAGCCAAAAATTGAAAAGTTGGCTATGGAAACCATACCAATGGTTATGCTGAATAGTACAAGCAAGAAAACGTTGTATGTTCCTATTCAAGTTATGGACCTACAGAGTATTGTTTTGTTTCCCAATTTTTCCAAAAATTTTTATGGCGGCTTTTTATAACGCCGACGAATGAAAATAAAATATCACAGTAGTAGCAACTGTTATCAAGTGAGGTATGGTTTCCATAGCCAACTTTTCAATTTTTGGCTTTCATTTTGCTTCCACGGCCTACTCGGTGAATTTCAATAATAATTTTTTTCTGATCTAGTTTCTGGTTAGATACCAACTTGTGATATGTCATTAGGAAGGGAATTGAATGCTGAATAAAGCGAAAAGAAAAAAAAATAGGGTTTCCATTTAAAATAAGAAAGTTGATGTTACTTCCGGTCAGACCGGAAGTTAACTTCGACATGTCAATATGCTCAAGTTCTAGCTCTTATGTCATTATATCGATGCTCCAAATTTCACAAACCTACTTCATACAATAACTGAGATATTCCGTAGGCAAAACTTCCGTAGCCACCCGGTATACATATATCAGAGCATAGATTAACAGAGCATTTTGTATGGGAAAAACTCAATTCCTCAAATCACAATTATGAATATTATGATACCAAAAATTCTGATCACCTATGTGTTCCTACACACAAAACTACGAAACTGGAGAATAATTTTAGATATATATGGGTATGAAAATGTACAATAAACTTCCACTAAATACTAGAGTTATAGTCTCGTTCAGTAGTTTCAAAAAGATAATCAAACTTATGATGACAAATAAATGTTACTATAGTGTAAAGGAATACCCCCAGGATAGCTTGTAAGAACCTTTTTTATTTGTGCCGCCTGTACTTTTGTATTATAATTTTTTTCAATATGTGATAATTTTTAGCTAATTTCAAACACACTTCTTAGAGTAAGTCGACTTGTTTTATACATTCTTGTAATGTCACGGAGAATAAATAAATATTTCCATTTCTTTCGATTTCTATTGTCACAAACTGTAGGCGGGGGTTGCCAATAAGTTGTATTCTAGATCCATTAGAGAATAAACTCCAAAAAGTGATAATGATAAATGATACTGAGAAGATTTTCAAACAAAACATTCACACACATTTATTCTTGGCGATGAATAACAATGAAATGAAAACCCAACTTACCCCATCCCTATATTATATCACCGAACATACCTATACGTTCATGTTCGGTGCCTATATGTATAAATCAACTGATATTTTTGGAAGCCTGAGGAAGGGCATCTTCTGTTCTGCCCGAAGCAGTGGCAATTTTTCAAACTTACAATTGATAGAACCTGAACTTTCCTGACTCGTACTCTACATAAGTCTAAATAGTTGTCTATATTTTCGGAAATATGACAGTAAGGAAATCAGGTCGATAGTCCAGGTTCGTTGAAATCAATGTCACGTCTGTGTTTATGTTCAACTACTATGAAAAAAAGTTCGTTCATGATTCGAAAATTTTGGAATTACTAAACACGAAGACGTGCCCGTTCAATGACTTCGAACCGCTTATAAATTTGAATGAAATTGAAGAAAATAACCCTATATTTGTGACACTATTCCTATTGAAAATACAGGGTTTTTACCGGAAATTTGTTATTTTTTTCCGAATCATTTATCATCAACAATGCAAAATCATTCAGGAGAATGTCTAATTTCAACATGTCCATTTTTTAAAGAGGAATCCCACTTAGGGTTGTGATGATTTAAATCAACTGATTTTTTCTATTCAAATCGTGAGTTAGATCAAATTATAAATAGCTGAAAAATCAAGTCGTCGAACGCATCAGGAAAATCATTCATGATCATCTGTCTACAGAGTAAGATAAATTACGAATAAAATAACAAGATATTCAAATTTTTTATCAAGAAATAAAAAGAAAAAACTAAATATTGCCAATCACAATTCAGAAACAGAACTAAAACAGCAAACATTCCAAAAAAGTTCAGATTTTTGTATTTTGATCCTTAGTTCTTCTGGTCCAGCGAACTGTTATTATACTTCATCGGAACTCCTCTTTATTACTTGGCATGAATTTATCACTCTGTGGTCAGATCATCTCATGTCTGGGTTTATTCAAATTCTTGAAAGAATTATCATACACGGTGAAAAAAAGCAATTATTCAAAAATTGTAACGTTTATAAAAAACACCCCCTATGAGATATTGTTTTGAAAATTGTTATAGGAGTATTTGTGGCTAGTCCGAATTGATTGCCAATATCAAATTTTTGGTGAATGCGTAATCCGTTTTTTTAAATTTTGCTGAAGTTTTTGAGATCGCAGTACGCTAAGAAATTGTGATTGATAATGTTTTTTGCTCGACAAGATAGACAATATTGAGAACTATCATTATGAGAAAAATAATATATAGTAACACACTGTAGATACGCTTTCAAAACCCGTCTCTGAAAACCTTATCAAGTCCTTCGCTAGAAAAGTTGTAGAATTTCGTAGGGCGAACTCGAATTCATGTCTACGAATTAGTTTACCTACTATTTTGATATCATATCCAATGGCACCAGCCACTTCATATAAGCAACACTGTTGCTGAATCTCTTTTCTCTCATTTTGATGACTATATCTAAGAATGACGGATACTCACTGAAACACTCTGTTTACTGTGTAATGGGTCTACCAATTTTCAGCAACATTTCTTGACGATATTTGTGTTATTCGCAAATTCATAGATATTGTGCAGTGTGATCTGTTGGGGTAATTCACGGAATATTGAAGCAGTATTGATATCGCAAAAGAATATAATCCGGCAAATTGCGTACCTCGAATAGGCACTCATGTAAGGAGCTTTTTATTAAATATAACCTATACCCACCGTTATTTCAGTATATATTTTCGTAGGATTGTAGTAGGATAAAACAATATAAAACCCTCCAAGATGTTCACAGTTGCGATACTCGTGGAAAATCTAGAATATGCATTATCGCCTAAGCAGCGCCTTGGAAGGGTCTCATTCAATGTCGATCAAAATATTCAATAACTTACCCTCAGAAATCAAGGACATCTCAAGCATAACCAGGTTCAAGATATAATTGAAAAACTATCTGTTACCCAAAGTGTAATACTCAGTAAGTCGGTATTTTTCCAGTAAACCAAACCTGTAATCGCGTAATGAAAATATTCATGTTGGTTTTAACATTTTCTGACGCATCCTATATCATACATGTCTGTTTAAAGTAGTTTAAACCTTTTATATATGGATATGTCTTGATCTGAAATGAATTAAGGAAATTTTGAATTTTGCATTTTGAGTGTGTTTCGCACCACCGTGACAATTGAATTGATATGTCTTAGTGCGGTCATTGACTCCCAGCGATGCTTAACCGAGTTTCCGGATCGAAGACTCCCAATTTTCCGGAACAGATACGCCCCCGCACGGGGGAAACTAAGGCAGGGAGAAGAGAAACCCTTTGACATCGCGTCAGAGGATGTGATTTGGAGTGTCTAACGGTGCGACAATTATATGGGTAGCGTGAGTGTGTGCGTACTAGAATGGATGGGGTTACAGGGTGGACTGATGGTGTGTCAGGTGGTGTCGTATTACCGACGACATGCGAAAGATTTCGCAGCGAACGGGGTCGAAAACCGTTCGAGAGGGTGTAGGTTGTATGTATAGGGTTGCCATCCGTCCCTATACAGGGTGTTTCGAAAAAACCTAACACCCTTGCTAGGGTAGATAGAACATGGCAAAATAAGTTGGGTTTGCTCAGTAAAAAAATGTCGTAACGCCATCCGTTTTCAAGATACAAGGTGTTGAAAAAATATTTTTTTTACACATTTTTTACGATCATGTTGAAACTAGTGAAACTACTGGCAGAATTGTGATAAAATTTTGTATGGACGTGTTTTGAAAGTAAACACATCGCATGAATTTGTTTTTATATCTGACACTCATAGAGGGCGCTAGTTACACGGTTCCTACCGAGTACTGAACATTTTTGAGGTTAGATTTTTCACTCCAAATTCAATGTGAACTTGAACATCATTCAATTTCACACTGAAAAGGTGCTCTTGGTAAAACTTGATACGGATGAAAGGCCACCTAAAATTAATTCATATTTCTTCAAGAATCCGCTTAGTGAAATGTATTTCCTGTTTCTGCATTCCAACCTGCATTTGTTTGAAAAGAACATAAAGAGCGTGGAAAAGAACAAAGTATATATTCTCTGATTGAAAGGAAATCTGCCAAATTTATTGGCTTGCAAACGAAAACGCAAATAAACAAACTTAAAAATAATAATCCTACCCCTGAAACAACAATTTTGATTTCAAAATTTGAAGAAGAGACTGGCATTTTACACAGTTTCTGAATATCTGAAAAAGTGGTCTGTTTTATTTGATAAATATATATGAAGTGTTCGATTGGATGAGGCTATATCTAAAATCCCAGAATGGGGAAAAATTTAAAACACTTTTTTAAACTTTTATAGTAATGATGTGGAAACTTTGAGCGACAATCTCTTAGAGAAATATGTGTTTCTGGAGAGTTTTTTAGAAGCTAAACTTGCCTCCGAAGAATGGAAGATGTTCAATTCGGTGGAAGAAAAATGGATTTACTTTTTTAAAGAACGGAAATGCCAACTTTTGAAAATATGTGAGTATTTGTTTGCAATTCCTGCACACAATGTTACAGTGGTTATCAGTTTTTTCATTGATATCGGCCCAGTGGACTGATTAACGAAATCCCCTGCTCCCAGAGACTGTGGAGTCGATTTTACAGTGTCAAGTTAATTATGACATGACTTGCGCAGAGTTTTACAAGTATGTTGAAGAGCAAAACCATCTGCAAATATGGCAATCCTTCTGCAGTGAATTGAAAATATTTTCATTTCGTAACCTTTTATTATACAAACAAATATTTTATCCAAATTTTTTTTTTTTCATCGAACCATCTGGTTTGTCCTCATCACTATGCACGTAGATATATTGTGATAATACTCATATTCATATTTTATAGAAACGAAGAGAGAATCACAAAAAAATCTATACTATCGATTGAATTTCTCTCTAAGGTCTTCTTATTGGAAAATTTTATGCGCAGTGAATTCATAAAGACGGGGATATAAAATTCCAAATCTAGTAAATCCATATTTTTGGTCTACGAAATCCCAATTATTGTGAGAAGCGAATTGGTTACACCCTGTATTCAAATAGTTGTTATAAAGTTAAAAACTTTATAATATCGGTGATATTCAAATTGCCGTATAATAAATAATGAATTCGTAAACTTTTAATATCTATAGTATAATATGATAACTGCATTTATTTCAATATTTTGTATTTTATTTTCCCATAGAACCAGCCCCATTTCTATTCACTATACCGACTACTCCTTCTGCATCCAACACAACCAGAGAGTGGGAATAATAATATTAATAAAATTAAGCCATAAACCTTAATGGCTTTTCCACATACTTGTGATATTCACTAAAACTTTACATTTCCTAAATCGAGCCACTACGCTTTTATTAGTGAATTAACGACTTCACACAGAGACGGACTTCCTAAATATTCATAAATTGATAATAATGATAAAGTCATAAAATTTCAAAGGTTTTATTACATAGGAATCTTCACATATATTGGATAACTATAAATACCAGATATTCCTTCTTTTGAAATCGTCATCTGCCAACGCACTAAAAGACACATTATGTTTAGTTTTAAAACGAATAAGGCTTTAACTGCAAGTTATTTACCATCTCGAACAAGTCAGGTGTTTTTCCATCCTGCTGGAACCTGGTCAAACCAATCTCCAAAGAAGAACATGCCCAACAACAATAGGCCTGTCGCTCTGTCATCAGTTATTTTTAATTTTAAAATGATGGATAAAGTCATAAACATTGAGATTGTCAGCCATCAACAATCAACATTGAGGTTATCAAACATCTGGAATGTTCTCCTGAAGATGCTAACACAGTTAGCGAAACACGTGTCGAGGCGTATATAAAATCGGTTTGGTTGTGATGGTAAAGCAGTGTAATTTAGGTAACTCAGAACTTACGATGAAGGCAGGCCAACGCTGTAATGAAGATCTTGCTATAATTATAATAGTCTGGGGAAGTTACATCCTATAGTTGAATTCTACGCCACCAAAACTGAAGCCTGTACATTTCTACGAAAACCAAACTCAGTATGCCAGAAGCCATCTAGTGGTGAAAATGCAACTAGATAATGTAATCAACGAAATATTGGATGTTTCCAGAAGTGGGGCGATCAATAAAATGGGTAATAGAAAACGAAGAAACAATTTGAGAGGAGAATATTCATTTTTGTGGAAGATAAAATATGTTTCTTCTTCTTTTATGATGAAATCATGTCAAATCCATCGCGAAAATTGCTGCTTCACAAAAACTAGGCCTTTTATTCCATGCGAAACGAAATCACCAGAATTTCGAGCAAAACTCTTTTGCTTTCCTATGAACTCATAAACCTCCAAAAATTTAACAAAAAAAAATCAATACCTACGCACGATGTTCCACAAACAAAATGTGAGGATTCCATTTTGTGCCCACCAAAAGATTTGAAAAAATGGTGGTGAATGCTAGGATACTTGTACAGGGTGTCCCAAATTGCTTGATTTTGTCAGTTTCTTCAATTTCCACAATTGATACGCGACATATATTTTTTGCAGATGTATCTCATTTTATGTTAAAAAGTACCTTTAGAAAGTTTTTTCTGTTAAGAAACATATTCAAAAATGAAAAAATGTTACCTATGGCATATTTTCGAAGTCGGTCAAATGTAGATTTCTGCCTATATCTCGAAAACGGTTAGAGATATCGAAATGTGGTTTACACCAATCGACGACTCACAAAAATCGAGCTCTAGACCCTTTGGTCAGATTTTCTCTAGCTGTTCTGGAAACAGGAAAAACCGCCATAATCAAGCAATTTGGGACAGCCTGTACAGTTCAATGAAGTCACATTAGTTTTATTTTAGATTCCCACATATAATTTTTATTTTATCCACTTGAATCGTAGCAGTTATTTAAAAATGAATATGGGAAGCAAATATTGTAGTCCGTCCCTCTTTTTCTACGACTTTTCACTATAATAAATTCCTAGATGAGTGAGTTAACAGAATATTAAATTTATTGATGCCGCCAAATAACGAGAAAGTACCATTAAGTCATATTTCACGTAAAAATTACCGATAAGAGGAGAATGCGTCGACAATTTTGATGTAAGATTTCGATCTCAACACAGTAGGATGTCATAAATTCTCTTAAATTTATTCGTTGACAATCCTGCGTATAGAGACGAGGTTTCGGTGAATTGAGCAATTCGACACCTCTTAATTACCAGAAATCAGTATCTTTCAATCACGGATTTGATTACATGAATTTTCTAGGAGGCATCGGAAAGGACCTTTATTTTTGTCTACAGCGTGCCTAACTCTATATCTCAGTTATTAATGCGATTCTTATACCAAATTTGGACTGAAATGAATAATCATCAACATGATCAGTTTTTCAGAGACAAACATCATTATGGATATAGTGCCGTGCGTTTTTTGAGGTGTTTTGCCTTGTCATTTTTCGACGTTTGTGAAAAATATTTTTTTTGGCAACCGTCCTGGAAGTGCTCACTTTTCGGACGGTTTTTCTTTGAGTCCGGCCTAGCCCGAGAAGTACTTACATCGTTGTTGTCACTGTAACTGAGAAAATCTTGGTAGATAAGGTTTTGATGAATGCAGATCATAATTACGATTAACTCTTATCTCGAGTTGAGGCGACACCACACAGAGTTAATTGGAACAGTACTAGTGTAATATTTCAATCTAAATAGAGTGAACGGCTCGATGAACGGTCTACTCTATTCTGTGCAAAAGTTGACAATGCTAGTGCTCTATCTAGAGTGGAACCCAGATCCAAATAGATTTCCTTCAAACAGTACTAGTGTAGTATTTGATCCTGAATAGAGTGATCAATTTACTCAATTTCTAGTAAATCCCAACTCTAAATAGTGTTCATTGAAAGAGTACTAGTGTAATATTTTGATCTGAATAGATTGAACGGTTTACTCTGTATTGAGTGAAACAACACCATAAATAGAGTTCATTAGAACAGTACTAGCGTGATATTTTGATCTGCATAGAGTAAGCGATTTACTCTCATCTCAAGGTAGGCCGACCCTACACTAAGTTCACTGGAACAGTACTAGTGAAATATTTCAATCTGAATAGAGTGAATGATTTACACTATTTTGATCAAAAGCCGACACTGCTAGTGTAATATTACAATCAGAACAGATTGAACGATTTACTCTAACTCGAGTGAAACCCAGATCCAAATAGAATCCATCCGAACAGTACTAGTGTAGTAGAGTGAATGATTCACTATTTTTCGAATCAGACCCAACTCCAAATACAGTACGAGTCGTTAATCTATGGTGCATTGAAACACTTACTAGTGTAATATTTGAATATTTTAATCTGACCAAAGTGAACGATTTACTCTATCTCAAGTGAGAGCCAACACCACATAGCACTCATTGAAACAGTAATAGTGTAATATTTTCATCTGCACAGAGTAAACGATTTACTCTACCTTCATAATCCAAACTATATTTGGTTAGATATGTATCTGAGATTTGGTTGTACTGGCTCCATATAAAGTGTTAATTTGAATGTGTTTCCATTGAACATTTACACTAAGGAAATTGAAAAAAATATCACTATAATATACGCAAATACAGACTGAATGGTGAACTCTAAATTTTGTGGTCCTCCTGGGAACAGGTTTATAGAGTTAATATTCACTCTATTTTTTTTACCGTCTACCTTCATAATCCAAACTCTATTTGGTTAGATATGTATCTGAGATTTGGTTGTACTGGCTCCATATAAAGTGTTAATTTGAATGTGTTTCCATTGAACATTTACACTAAGGAAATTGAAAAAATAACACTATAATATACTCGAATACAAACTGAATGGTGAATTCTAAATTTTGTGGTCCTCCTGGGAACAGGTTTATAGAGTTAATATTCACTCTATTTTTTTTACTGTCTATACCTTCATAATCCAAACTCTATTTGGTTAGATATGTATCTGAGATTTGGTTGTACTGGCTCCATATAAAGTGTTAATTTGAATGTGTTTCCATTGAACATTTAGATAACGAAATTGAAGAAATAACACTATAATATACTCAAATACAGAGTGAATGGTGAACTCTAAATTTAGTGGTCCTCCTGGGAACAGGTTTATAGAGTTAATATTCACTCTATTTTTTTTACTGTGTAGCAGCGAAATATCGGCTGACAGCTATTTGCCATGAAATTAGTTGACATTTGGATTTTTGAGAGTTTGGTTGCAATTATCGCAATAAACTATCGAAAGCAGCCGCGATAGCGAGTTTGAAAATGTCCATATGAAATTTCCAATATAACAGTTAGTAGGTAAAGGTATTCTGTTCAAATTTCAGTATTTAATACAAATGTGAATTGATAAAAAAGAAATTGTATTCTACAAAGAAATATAACATGGAAATGTGTCTCATTGATTTGTTTTTTGGACTCGCCTACGGCTCGGTCTAGAATTTTGTCTAATCGTCCAAAAAAAAACCAGAATTTTCTAGACTTGTTACGTGAATTACTATTTTCGGCAACCGCCCGGGAAGTACCACAGTTCCCTGGCGTTTTTTTTTTTGAGAAAGTAGTATTTTTCCGGCCTAATCCGGAAAGAATCATATCGTGTTGTCATTGTAAATATGAAAATCCTTTCGTTCTAGAAATATAACAATGAGATGTGTCTCATTGATTAATATTCTACACGGTTGCCGAAAAAATAGTTTAAGCAATACGTCCGAAAACAGTTTTCTTGAATTCGCCTACGGCTCGGCTCGTCCTAGAATTTTGTCTGCATATCCAAAAATACAGTTTTTTCCGGATTTGTTACGAACATTACTATTTTAGACTCGCAGACATTCACCTACAACTCGTATCCTGGAATCTTGTCTACTTGTTACGTCATGAAATGTTGATCATTATTCTTTGAGAAACGACTTTTCCGCGTTTCTTGGGGAAAACATTTTTTCTACATGTATTTGAAATCATCGAAAAAATACAAGTTTGATTCGTACAGTCCACCTCATTTGTGTTCGGGCAGCGCATTTTTTGTTATTATACCGGATACTGAAGGGCCGGACATTGTAAATGGCCCTTCATTTTCAGTCGAACTATCAGTCAAACGTGAAAAAGCGCGTCGGGCCATTTCTTGCTCGGAAAAAATCGACGCTCTGTAAATCTGGCTGGATGAATATTTGCCGCTCTCGAAAAATGCATTTGGCAGAGAATAAGAGGATTAATACGCAGGCCATTAAGGGGGACGCAGAACAAGCAGGTTTTTGCGGCTTATATTTTACAATATGGTTAGAACTGGCTAATGTTTTCTTCATAGGCTGTGGTTAGAGCGGAAAATGTCACTGGATAATAAATGTATATGATGGAGGACAGAAAATTGTTGAAAAGCACAACATATAATAATATTGACGTACTCTTTGAACATTTGATAGATCAAACCTAACTCTGTAAATGTTTCAAGTTTCAAGTTTATTTTCTCTTTAGTTCGAATACAATCATTATACATTCAGTTTATTACAACCCTTCATATATGAGAATGGATGCACCATGGATGCATCTAATTATCTATAATACAAGTGTTGCGCTTCCCATCCACCAATCCACCATTAAGGGTATACCTATTCAAAATGACATGATAATCATTTCAACAATGGCATTTTGAGATTATATAGTATTGTCCCGAAAAAATAAAACAAAAATACCTTCCATGTACATCATACATATCGATATATACAGGGTGATTCAGGTTTTAAGGCACAAACTAAAATGGGAGATACATCTCATCATTTTGATCAAAAAAGTTTATACAAACATAAGTCCGCTCTCGTTTATTAGCGGAGCTAATAATTGATATATCTCGCTTACTTTTCAAGATATCGTTTTGAAATCGTGTGGTCAATACTTTCTAGAAGATCATCATTTAAAGCCATTCAAAGATTTTAAAAGAATACAGGGAGATACGTTTTTGGGGGTAGAGGCTTCTTTATCCCCCCCAAACTTTTTCGTAGTACGCCTCTAGCATCTTTCTGTGATCAAATTGTGTGGTTCGTTCAATTTACAGGCTTTTTCGCTCTTCAATTTTTTTCGAGAAACAAACCGGTTTTGAGATAAATAAGCATATACGTTCTAAAACATGTTAATTTTGCCTATGATTCGCTTACATTTCATTTTCGTTGAAAATGCAATGAAATGTAGTCACTAAAATTGCAATCACGAGTCCAATCTGGATCAGTATTGAGGATACAGATGGTAAAAAGTCATTTTTTTTTTTCAGTTTGAGGGGAATAGGGAAGCGTCAACCCCCATAAACGTATCACCCTGTAGATTTTGAAGATCTTGAGATGGCTTGAAATGATCATCTTCTAGGAAGTATTAACCACACCGAATTTCAAAATGATATCTTGACAAGTGAGCGAGATATTTCAACTAATAGAAGAAAATAATTCAGCTTTGACACCCTGTAGCTCCGCTATTGAACGAGATCGGACTAATGTTTATATAAACTTTTTTGATTAAAATGATGAGATCTATCTTCCATTTCAGTTTGTGCCTTGAAACCTGAATCACCCTGTATATACATACAAACATATAAATCTACAACGAATAAAATAATGAATTTGGAGAGTGATAAAAAGAAAAGAGAAGGAGAAGTGAAGAATTTGTTGAAAATCATTTCTATTCAGCTGAATAAATCCAGAAGATCGGTATTAATGATGAATGTTTTGATTGATTTTCTGAATTTATTGAGATTGGAAATATTTCTCATGCTGGCTGGCAGGATATTGAATAATTTTGGACCATGATAGAATATACATCTCTGGGTATGACTCTTTTTGAATGCTGGTAGGTTTATAATTATGTATAACTCAATAATAATATTGACTTTTTTTTTCATTGACTCGGCCGTTACTTGATGAAAATCTATGGCAAATGTGAAAACTTCACAAACGATAAGATTTCCACAAAATTCTCAAACACACGACATGTTTCGCTAACACAGTAGCTTCGTCAGGTATATATATACCGGGTGGCTACGGAAGTATTGCCTACGGAATACCTCAGTTATTGTATGAAGTAGGTTTGTGAAATTTGGAGCGTCGATATAATGACATAAGAGCTAGAATTTGAGCATATTGACATGTCGAAGTTGACTTCTGGTCTGACCGGAACTAACATCAACTTTCTTATTTTAAATGGAAACCCTATTTTTTTTTCGCTTTATTCAGCATTCAATTCCGTTTCTAATGACATATCACAAGTTGGTATCTAACCAGAAACTAGATCAGAAAAAAATCATTATTGAAATTCACCGAGTAGGCCGTGGAAGCAAAATGGAAGCCAAAAATTGAAAAGTTGGCTATGGAAACCATACGTCACTTGATAACAGTTGCTACTACTGTGATATTTTATTTACATTCGTCGACGTTATAAAAAGCCGCCAAAAAAAAAATATTGGAAAAATTGGGAAAAAAACAATACTCTGTAGGTCCATAACTTAAATAGGAACATACAACTTTTTCTTGCCTGTACTATTCAGCATAACCATTCCTTTCTAATGATATAATATAGGAAGTCATTTTTTGGCTTTCATTTTGCTTCCACGGCCTACTCGGTGAATTTCAATAATAATTTTTTACTGATCTAGTTTCTGGTTAGATACCAACTTGTGATATGTCATTAGAAAGGGAATTGAATGCTGAATAAAGCGAGAAAAAAAAAATAGGGTTTCCATTTGAAATAAGAAAGTTGATGTTACTTCCGGTCAGACCGGAAGTTAACTTCGACATGTCAATATGCTCAAATTCTAGCTCTTATGTCATTATATCGACGCTCCAAATTTCACAAACCTACTTCATACAATAACTGAGATATTCCGTAGGCAATACTTCCGTAGCCACCCGGTATACTGGTTCATTGAACTAAACTAATCTTGGCTTCCTTAACTTTTATATATCCTTCTTTCCCGACCTGAAGGATTAGTTGAAGAGGAATTTCATAACGAATATTGACCAAAAAAACGAAAAAAAAAAAGAAAAGTAGGTACGAAAATTCAAAACAATTCAAATAATTGAACGATACGTGTGATTGTGCTTTCCGCACATAAATTTGAACAAAGGTGACGTCAGAATTGCTACAGTATATGGGTGAAAAAAGTGTCTCACCCCAAATTTCATTTTGATCCCAATACTTTTTTATTGGTGCCATTCGATAGTATAATATGTCGTGCTTTCTCAGGGTTTGACTTGCACTTATTTCAATGCCACCCTGTATATTTTCACCAAAAAAGTGGATGGCGATTCACACGTCTCGAATGCGCATTCTTATTCTCGTGCGGTGGTCGACAGGAAAGACGCCATGTTTTTTTCTTCTTTTCGAGTGCGATATCGGACATTTCCTTCATGGTCGATGTTACTCGGAAATCGATGGGGCTATACAGGAAGTCGTTTTTGCGATGGCCAACGAATCTGGTGGCTATTCACCCCATGAAGATTAAACGATTCCAAGGAAATTCGAGTATATGGATGATTGCCAGTGACGCACCTAAAATACACAGGGCGATTTTTTCATACTGGGTACCTACAGGGTGACATTTGGAAAACTTTCCAGTGAATAATATGAGAGATCTAAAAAACAGGTCGATTTTATTTTCAAGGGGGACACTCGTTGATACGCTTATTTTTTTGAATTTCAAAGAAAATTACGACGAAAAGTTGTTTCTTTCCCTATTTTAGACATAAAAGACAAAGTCAACACCGACAAAACTGTTTTATACCATGTGTATGTATGACAAACTGATATTTATCATACAGGACGTGGAAAGAAATTCTGAATTGAGAAAACCTAATCACGAATCTGCGATTAAAGTTCTATGAAAATAACAAGTTTCCATCCTTCAAGTTCAAGGAATATTCTCAGATAAAATTATGAACATGAAAAAATGGATGAAAGTATATAAAGAAATACATTGAGAATCAGCATTCTCTATGTAATGAAAATATCAATTCTTTCTCGGTTTATTCAACAGGAACAACTACTTTCCTGGCTATTTGCCACGTCAAACATTGCATTATATCTGTTGAACATCCAAAAGTAGAGCATGAAAAATAAAAATCCTCTGAAATTGAGAATTGACATTCTCTCTCAAATCGGATGAATAATATGATGTATTATGATATAAAAATATAACTTACCAATATGTTCAGTATTGAAATGGAAATTGGAAGTTCCAAGCTCATCAAGATCAGAGTTTATACAAGTATACTTCTCCTATGAATTTCAATTTTCATTTCATCCTCGAACTAAAATCTACTATACTTTTTTCCCTTGTATAATGTGAATACTATTCTTCAATACATGAGCCAGGAGCCTGATGAGGTGACGCTCATGGTTGAGATATTTGAATACTCAGAAAACGTCGGAAAAAGTATCTTCAAATCGAGGGGTGAATCACGGGCCAAACTTCCTTTGTCGAAAGAATTCCTGGAATTCCTGGTGGGACTACCCAAGGAATTCCTGGGACTACCTACATAAAGAATTCCCGGGCGTCCTATAAAAACTACCCGGAATTCCCAAAGACTACCTGGACTACCCAAGGAATTCCCGGACTTCCCAAAGAATACCCAGACTATCCAATGAATTCCCGGACTTCCCAATAAATTCCCGGACTTCCCGAGGAATTCCCGTCTCGGGTACACTGGACTTCCTACGTGATTTGCCCCTCGCTTCAAATGTTACAGATATCAACATACATTCTGAACAAGCTCGATTGTTTTCATCGAGGATTATACCGCACTTTGGGAAACTTCATCAGTCCATCACCAACAAAAAGTAGCTGTCCCTGTTGAAGCACCATGCATAAATCACCAGCCATTAATGTACAGATGTGCAGGTTGGCTATTGTGCGAGAAAGGAAGCCTTCATTTTCATCAACACTCACACACACCGACTGAATCCTGCCGCAATTTTCAATTAGATTGCAACCTTTCTATGAGACATTTATTTTCGCATTCATTCATTCGTCTTCATAATGTTTTGACAGGCAGGCATTAAATTTCTTGGCAAGCAAGCCGTTTTTAATACTACAACTCCGTAATAACATACATTTTAACGTAATGAAACTGCGATAAAAACTGTATTTAAATCTTGGCGAAAACTACATTGTTCCGACTTGGCAACTCTCTTCTCTCTAGCTTTTTTCTGTCTTCCGTTCTGGACGAGTCATGCATCGGCAGCGTTTTCCGTAATTTTTTTCGCGATGAAGATTGTTATTAGGATTGATGCGTTTTTCGATCTCGCTCAACCTCAAATATCATAGGCCAGTCACTCAGGACCTGGATCTTAGGTGAATGGAAAATTAAAAAAATATTTTTATTCATTATTTTCTGAAATTTCAAGAAATAATCTGACTCTTTATGAAAAATGTCATCAACTTTGGCATGTATGGTCTATCAACAGAAAAGAATCGTCAACGTGATTTGGCATTTCTTTCGGAAACATAATACACATCAGGAAAAAAGGTCAACAAATTATTTATGCTTGAATTATTTTTGATGCACTGATCAATTTCTTGTTGACTCAACCAGATACATGATCATTTCATGGACACAGCTTGTTCAAATCGAGATTGTAGTCTAATTGAATCAACATTATAATATCAATTCCATCTACAAAATATATGGTTTTCTCAAAAACAAAATATGTCGATACAAAATAATGTCGATGTTGATTCAACTATAAACTTATCTCTGAAACAACATACAAGTTTTTTTATTCCGATGTAGCAATGAACTCGTTTCGAATAGAGCAACAACATATATGTAACATCAATGAAATATTTTGTTCATTCTACATCAAGTTACATTTTTTCCACTAGATGGGGATCATTTCACCTCGTCTATGCCTGCCTCGACTTCATTATATTCGTGAAGCCTGATTCTTTGTGTTTGAAATATCAGCTGGATAAATCCTCGCATAAATCGAACTTAGGATGATTAGCAATCCGAAATAGTTTTGCATCAGCTGAAGAGAAGTAAAGACTGGAGATCTATGCTAGAAGTCGACTAGTTTCATAGTTTACTTTATTCAATTGATGTGAAATTTGAAAAAATTCCTGAATGAATACTGATTTTGGTTCAACAAAACAATTTGTCGAATGGAAATACAATTTCTCTTGATTCAATGGAATATTTCATTGAATCAACAAAATATTTCATTGAATTAACCAAATATTTCATTGAATCAACCAAATAATTCATTGAATCAACCAAATATTTCATTGAATTAACTAAATATTTGATTGGATCAATATCTTGTTATTTTGAAGCAAACAAAATGATTGTTTGAGCCAATTCATGGATGTGCTTGATTGAATGAAATCCAGAGTTCATACAAGACATATTTACTTAATTCAAACTTCAAAATCGCTCTGAAACAAGACATAGATTTACTCATTTCAAGATTATATTTTGTCGTGCATATATGACTTTTCATTAGCTTCATACAATCAAATTTTGCTTGATTCAACAATTCCTTTTTTTCGTGTATTATGCGTAAGCTAAATAATGAAAAAACATATTATGATGTGAACTGGACAAAACCTTTCGATTTTTTTTCAATGCGAAGATAGAACAATGTTTCTTTCACCATTTCAAAAATCATTGTACATTGTTCCATGTTCATTGTTGTCTTTCCATGTCTATAATGACTGGCCTATATCACTCCACCCTGCGGACGAGTCGAATTCGGGGTGATTAAATAATAATCGGTGGTTGTTTCTCCTCTCCGCGTGTCTAAAACGAATCATGAAAATATGCGATTTGCATAGATCTCAGACTACGATAATTTGCATATTTTAAGATAGGTAAATATAATTTGATAGCATTCCAATCTTTCCTCCGAAAATTGTTTACCAATTATCTATTAATTAATGAGGAATGATGGTGGAATGTAGGTATATTACGAAATGGTCTTGCATCCAAAAAGGGAATTCAGTAGGTAGGGTATACCTTATGGACTCTTAGCGTACTCAAAACGCTTACCAAGCCAAAACAACAAAAAATAATTGGCAACAATCAACCACGAAAAAATGCTCATTTTAGCTGTCACTGATGTGTTTATGTTTATGTAAGCAGTTTGGTATACCTACACACGATCTCTAATTCGTTTTATAATTATCTCCATATCGCAAAAGTAACAACTGTTATCAGTGATCAACAAGAAAAACAACTATATATATATATAAATTGGATAGAATCGTGGTTACACAGAGTGTCTCAGGTTTAACTTGTTCAACTTCGATAATCGATTGAAAAATGTAAAAATATACTTGTTTTATCGCATACTCATGGAGAAACCGAGTTTCGCCTAGCCTCAAATTAATTCAATTATTATTCGATGTAAGTATTGAATTGATACACTACACTGTTTTACCACTAACCAAACCGATTTTTTAACGCCTCGACACGTGTTTCGCTAACTATGTTAGCATCTTCAGGAGAAGATTAAAACTAAACTCTTCTCCTGAAGATGCTAACATAGTTAGCGAAACACGTGTCGAGGCGTTAAAAAATCGGTTTGGTTAGTGGTAAAACAGTGTAGTGTATTATCGTGCCAAAGGTTCCAGTCTTCGATATATTGAATTGATACCAACGGGAACAAGTCATTTCGGAATCATATCCCTGGTATGATCAACACAATTTTTCAACCACTTTCGAGGAGAACATTGGTGCAACAATTTTCGGTTTTTGTTCAGCTAGAGAGGTATAGTTACCGAAGCATTACTATGAATGATAATTATTAGGGTATAATAATCCTCTAGCTAGATGGCTATCAATGATCAATGTTGGAAAAATATACGTAGTTGATGGCACTTCGTTGGGAGGTAAAAAAAAAACGATTATTGTGAAAAACCCATACGCACTTCGAATGATGAAAAATGTATCTATAGAGTATTTTTTTTTATCGCTTGGAGCGCACGAAAGGGAATCCCTATAATGTTCAAAGAACATCGTGCGTTCCTAGGGAGGATAGGGATAGGAGGTGGGTATATAGAATTTAGACAAATTAATCAGATCGAATATTCACATATGCAGCATACTTATATACATCATGAGTTGAGCTGACAACACTGTTTTCAACTCATTGTTTGAGTGTTATAGGTATCGATTTTGCCATTATTTCATGAAGAAGAAGAGTTCATATTTATCTAACCTCCCAAACTACATTTAACAAAATTATATTGTTCAAATCGAGAGATTTTGTATTTGCTGAATCTGGTCGTCGTTGTGCGACTGATGCAAGTAATCAATCATGTCCCCGAGATGAGAAACAACTGAAAGCCGGATGAAAATAATCTTGATTTTTTTCAATATTCTAGCAAAATGGCTTGATAAACTATCCATCAGGCAATTAAAATGGTTTTTCTGGTTCTCACTATGCCGAAATTGTAGTCTCATATTCCCTCTACAAATTGGAACTTCAAGAAAAGGTTTTCAAGTAGTTGGTCACAGTACTGAACCTATTCTATATGTTTGCAATCACCATTCTGAGTTTTTCAATAAGTCTTCTACGTATTGAAACTCTGAGGTTTTCGAGTAGTCAGTGACACAACTGAACTCTCATATGTTTTTAATCCACTATTTTCTGAATTTTCATACAGTTGGAAGAATTTGTAGTGCAAAAACGAAGAATTCACTACCTTGTTATAAGATAGCAAGCACAAAGTTGATGTTGCCGAGATAGCAAGAAAGCTGACCAAAAATCGATAATAAGAATTCCACTTTTTCCAATCTTGCTATGATAGCAATATCTCCTCTACAACCATATTGCTATTTGCAAACAGAATCGACCCACATACCGAATGTTGGACCAGAATCCCGATGATCACCAAAATATCAGAATTTGACATGTGAAGAAAATAAGACATAAGTGAACAATGAAATAACGTTATCTTTTGATCAATAAACGAACGTGGTTTTTTCGGTAATGAGGCCGGCCCGGCGTCCTTAAATGGTGACACACAATCATAAATTCCCATTAAAAGTGAAATGTGCGATAATAATATCGATAAAGACCGTCATGAACTCACCATCTGATTACGATTTTTTTTCCTTTACTTGTTAACATCGAAATGGGGGTTTATTATATTTTCAGGCAGGATAATTTGAGCAATTTCACGATCATGATATAAATTATCCTACATTGTTCGTACGTCATCGTGCAGGTGTGTGAGTTTCGTATCGTTGATGTTTCAATATACAGCGTGTCCTTGAATATGCCTCAAACAAATCAACCACACTACTAATTCGTAAACATCAAGATTAAATTCTTTATTTTTCAAAATAACCACTGATGAGCAGCATTTTATAAATGGTAAGATTGACTAATAGATCATTGAGAAGGTGAATCCCGAGTAATGTTCTTTCTGAAATTATTGGGCAAATTCTAATAGCTCCAAAAGATACCTTATAAATGTATTAATAATCTGTGAAAATTTCATTAAATTCGACTGAATCGTTTTTACGATATTAAAAAAAAATCGATTTTTTTTTTAAAATTCAACACCCTGTATCACGAAAACAAAGAGTTTCTGGACTTATGTTTATCAAGCAAAAATGTTTATTTTGTTGTCCTCTACCATCCCTTAAAGTTTGTCGGTATGTTTATGGGACACCCTGTATATAGGTAATCTTGTTCACTGATGGGTAATAAATGATATTCTTAGCTATCTTGGTGTATAAATAACTAGCTCTTCTTTACAATTCTGATTAAAATCCGGTTGGCATGACTATGACAGCATATTTTGACAAGTCACTATTGACCTAACAAAAAAGATTCAAATGCCATTCCTGCGAATCTCGCATCAGAACAGTGAATTTGGCTTAATTATAACAGGTGGCTGTGTCTTTATTGACAAGTATACTTCATAAAATCACGAAAACTACGCTGGTAGAAGAAAAATTCACTTTACGTCTTGAAAATTACTTCTATATGTACAGGGTGTATCAAAATAACACCGAAAAAATTGAAGAGGTGATTTCTTGTGATATTTTAGGAGATAAAGTTCATGTAAACATGTGTCCTAACTCGCTTCGTTTTCGAGATATTGATATTTCCATGAAAAATCTTTTTTCTAGTATTCATTACTCAATTGTCTTTTCATAAATTTCAATAAAACGTTGTGGTTTTGTTAATAGTAATATGGAGCTTCTTCTAGTGCAATTAGATATTTATAATATTTCCAGTGGCATCACAGTGGGTAAATTTATCGATATTCATGGTGAATGTCATTGTACACCACTGGTTTTTCTGAGTTTCATATTTTTATTACATTGAACTATTGAAATAACAATCCTCTGTGTGATTTTTGTATCTATAGTTCAGTTTTTGAGAAAACAATAAAAATTCGATTTGACTCAAAATTTTAATGTATAGGTGTTTTCAAGACTTCCATTGAGATTACAAAATAACTCCAATTAGAATCATTCTGAAATTCTCAGGCTTCCTCAGTCTCCATCATCCATACTGAATTTTGGCACCATGAAAGCTCATACAGGAATAAAACAATTGATACTTCCGACTTCAACAACCTTGCTAGAATGTCACAAGGATACACCTCTTGACTTTTTTCGGTATTATTTAGATATATAGGATATATATATAGAGGTTGTTGAATTCTTCCCACGATACTTTATAGAAAAATTGCTGATTGCTGAATCAAGCACCCATTAAAAATATACATTCGAATTCGATCAAAGTAATACATTTTATGTGAGTTTATTGCTCGTTACATTTATAAACAGTTGGAAAAATCCACTCAGCACAAACATCTTCGAAATTTACGTTAATATCATGACATAGGACGTAGGCAGTAGCCGCCGAGCGATCAAAGCCGATTGTAAATAAAGTTAGGACTTTATGGAAATAACAATACGACTAGAACATTGCGCATAAACCATTTATGATTCATGACGATAACTCTCTATGTCCATAAGTCTATAACGTCCGCAACATCCAACCCATAAAGATAGACTGGTCCATTGAACAAAAAGATTGGAGGAAGGATCATTTTTATTCACAATTTCATGGTCCAGGACAGGTTTGTCCGAGGATTTTTTAAATGGCTGTCAGAAATACTATGTATTGTCCTAAAATGATCACGCTGGGTTGATAGTTGCGCAATACTTGGTAACAATGTCGTGCCAAAAAGAACAAACAAAGTGAAAAACCCATTTTAGACCTTAATGATGGTGAAAAAGTCGCAATTAGCAATTGTATCTATGACATGTATAAGAATGATAAGTTCACTGGAAATTAATGATCATTTTAGGTAATATACCTGTGTGTTTGATTTCGATTAGAGGAACACATCACATTGAAAACATTGAGAGATACACTTGCTGAACGTTATCTCTTCATTGGAGGCATCACATCTCTCTGGAAAGTGTTGACAAATATTGGCTTCAAGTTCAGGAAAGATGATCCACGAAGAGGAATGATCGAACTACCTCACATTGCAGTGAAGCGTATTACGTTCCTGCAGACATACTGCCAATTGAAAAATAGAGGTTTGAGACAATTTGTTTTTCTTGATGTGACCTGGATCTTTCAGGATGGTACATTAGGACACTCGTGGCAAGACTCCAATGTCAAAAGTGTGAAAAAAAAACGAAGTAGGAGGTTCCAGGTATTTTTTATGATTCTCATGAATTAATATAAATTGCATTATGTGTATGTATTAGATTCATCGTCCTACATGCTGGATGTGAAGACGGATTCATTCCTGGTGCAGAATTAGTAATTTCTTCAAGAACCAAACATGAAGATTGAGAAAATTCCCACTGCAGCCTCAAAAAAAAAAAAAAACAGAAATTCAAGAATGGCTAACCAACAACAGAATTCAGTTTGACTATGGAATGCTGAAGCTACAGTTACTGAATTTGGTCAAATTGTAGGCTATACAGGGTGTTCATTTCACTAATTTATAGTAATTGAGAAACATTCAAAACGATTAAATAACCTCAAAATTATTGAATTCGAAGTTTTTATTAGTTTCAATCAGTAAATGTGAATACTGATCAGTTTTATTGAAAAAAATGAATTCAAGACATAACTGTGTATTTTTCGAAAAATAAGTTATTTTTAATGTCAATATCTGTGATTGTTTGTTGATTTTGTTATATAATAAATCATTCTTCAAGTTATTATTCTTTATGAGAATTTCATTATCATTGAATTTCATATTCAGTAAATTGTTTAGGTTCATGGTTCATTAAATACAAATAGTGAAGTTCATTCATCAGCTTCAAGTGCTGATTTTGAAACATAAATGGACGGCTTTTGAGTTGGTTCCAAAAAACATTATAACATCCGACGATCGTAGCACTAGACATATCCATATTCGGGCGGTTGATCATTCAGTCATTTCCTTTCAACTGGCAACACTGTGCGATTAAAGGGCTTTCACGCTGGGTTGATAGTGACGTCAATATGTCAACACATAAATCGTAACAAGTCCTTCCTTTTTTGTTTATATTCAATGGACCGGACGAAATAATTCGTATTCTTCGTAATATTCATCTTATTGCAAGCATCTCTCTAGGATCATTAAAGTATATTGCCAAAGCACAAGAGTATTATGATATGATATACCTATTAACATATATGTCGTTTCAATTGCGGATATTAATTGATGAACAACAAAACAATTGATTTTCAAATGCGTTCATGAAAGTGCTCGAATTTATCTAATCTATACACGCATACAGGGTGATATGAGAAGGTAAATAATTATTCACTTAGTTGTCTCCATCAAATATTTGAAAAATGTATGTTGACAGTAACAAATTCCGTTCAATATACATGATTATTCATCAAAAATGGGAAATTTCTGAACTACATGATAATAAATACCAAAATATGAAGATTTAACCCAACATGCCTGATATAAATGTTGCAAATGTTGGGAAAGTTTTATTTTAAATTTTTCCTTATCTTTGGTCTTTGAAATTATGTTTGTTATTGGCGTTGTTAGTGATTGTCATTATGGATTATATAATGCCAATATTCCACTTTACTAACTTTATAATTTAAAGTTATAAAAATGTAATAAGGTGAACCATAAACCTCTTCAAGAGCGAATAACCGAGTCGTTGGAGCTATACAATTTGAAAAAGAGTTCATTTTTCATGTGAAATTGAACGGACTTCAAGATTTTTTACTCATTTAAATCATCATTTGATGGACATAGAAGATAATGATGTAATTTACCGAAGTAACAGAGTGCCACTATCGCCCTCTATGAGGAATTGCAAAACTCATTTTAAAATGAATAAATTTTATTGTTATTATTATTATTATTATTCCAAACTAAGATTCACACTGGCGTTTAATTAAAATTTATATGTGGAACGTTGAAATGAGCCTCACGCAAGTGACAGCCATAGGTGTCTAGACAGTGGAAACTACAAAATCTTGTTGATATGAGTGTTCAGCAGCCCAAGGGACGATATACATTATTTGCATTCGATCACATTTTTAGGGTTCATATGATTTTCATATATGATGACGAAAAAGAAAATGAAATTTGTTGGTTTCCAGAAATATATGTATTTTGGTCTCGATAATACTTTCACCACTATTAATAAAACATAATGATGTTATATATATGGAAAAAATCATAAGAAGAATACAGGAAAATAGTCTTTTTATGTTTGACTGATGCTTAACTGTGTTCGAGAATAGATAATGAAGAATAATATTGATAAAAGACAAAAAAAAAAGTAAATTGTTTAACGAGCACGGAATCATAGACATTTTCCAGCTTCCTTGCTTCTGGAACATCGGAAACCTTATTTTCCTTTTTTGGATATTGAGGTTTACCCTTCAAATTCAGCCCTTTAAGTGGCCCTGAGCCCAAGTTAGTAATAAGATTTAAGCATTTCGCTGCATTAAATGAATTGTGGAGATTACTGGGAGTTTTTCTATACTACAGTTTTGATTATCTTTTTTCAGGAATATTTCAATCTCCGATTTCCTTTCTTTTTTTTTTACGATTCCTATACTAATTTTGCAACTTTGTCCTACAGGAAAATGAAAATCTTTATTATTATTATTATTATTACGCATATTTTTTCAAATATACTGCTTTGTTCGAAGTAAATCGAGATTGCGAAAATATACGTGTTTCTAAAACAATAGGATCTTATAATTATACCCACCACTCCCACCCGAACCAAAGAAAATAAATTGCACTACCTAGTATCTTTTCCACTTATGTAAATGTATCTTAATTATTAGTTATGAATCCAAAAATCAATTATTTAGATTTATCCCATCTGAATTTCAGAGCAGACGATAAAACATCAAGAAACGAACCTGTTCTGTATTTTATAGCATTCGATGTTGTTCCGGACATGTCTAATAGCTGTAAATTCTGTTCTGTGTATTAATAGGGAACTAACTGATCTGAGGTTGAATGCATGAATTACAATTTGTGGTTTGTCATTATATCCACTATAATGAATATACATACCCATTTATGTTAAGAAAGAAATTGATGACTATTCATTGTGGGTACCTTATTTTCAATTATCGATCATTTCAATAGCTGATATTCATAAACATTCTTATTCAGTTGATTTTCTTACGAATTTTCCGCCGAGATTTCGAATCACCTATACAGGGTGTCCCACTGGGACAAGGTATGGTTCTGAATGTACCATATTTATAGGGTCTCTCAATTCATTATTCCAGAATTTTTGGGATTTTCAAAATATGAATATTACTTATTTCAATATATTACCGGCATGTGGTAGGGACAAATCAGATGATTTGCCCCAAAATGTCACTGCGTTTGAAATTTTCCTATCAGAGAGCCTAAAAGAAAAATTCACCAGCTTGTCAGTGACAATTTGTAAATTGAAAAAGGTTTGGAGAAGAGAAATAAAGGTATACCGGGTGACACAGGTTATCGGGCCACCCCTGTAACTTCTGCATTCGTCAACGGATTTTTCTGAAATTCTGTACAGTTTTATAAGCAACTATTTCGGATTTGATCACATTACAATCCAATATGGCGGACTTCCGGTTTTTCTGGAAATACCAGCAATTTTGTTTTTTTAAATGGAACACCCTGTATATTTTTACATATTCAAGTTCAACAGGTCAAAACAAGTGCAATCTTGATGTCAAATGTCATTTATTCCACAGCCTACCTAGTTGAAAAATTATTCTAACTGCAAGGAAATTCATAAACTAGTTGTTGGTTTTTGAATGTATACAATTTGTTACTGCACCGAAAAACAAAAATGATATGTCATTTTATTCCTTAATGTATGTTCTAGAGAGACGGGTAGGTGGCCCTTAGAGGTTCCATTTGAAAAAAAATAATTTTTGATCAAAAAGTGATGTGGCTGAATTGATTCTTGATTCCTGGATAAGTGACACAAAAAATTAGTTTTCAGAAAAAATTATGTTCTTCTGTTATGTGTGACTCATTGTGAATAGTCTTGACCACATCTCATTTATCCACGAGGTAAAATGAAAAAACAATTTTAATTTTAATTTTTTCGAAAAAATGACATTTGAAATAAAGATTGCACTTGTTTCGACCTGTTGAACATGAATATGTAAAAATATACAGGGTGTTTCATTTGAAAAAATATCAAATCTTCACTTAGCTTTGGACGTTTCGGGAACGAATCTGCTCCCATTTTCAACATAAAAAATGGATATTTGTATAGCAAATTCGTTCGTCTTGACAGTTCTCAGTTCACAGTAACAATGGGTGACGTTGGCAGTCAAATGAGTTACAGGGTGTTTTCATTAATTAAACTTGAATTTACCATTTTCATTTTCCTATTCTCCGTTAACGTTTAGTTTAAGGTACCATCGACCGCGACCAACCCCGTATGACAAGAAATAAGCCCGAGATAGATCATGTACTATTAATGAGAGAGAGCTGATTTGGTCAACTTCCAGGACTATATGGATATACAATGTTGAGAAGTCGTCAATTTCGATCGATGTTCTTGTCATTAATTTTTAATTGATCTGTCTATAATATACGTTGATCTTTTCATTCACTCTTCACGTTATTCTGAAAAATTGAATATACTAAAAGTTATATCAAACATCAGGCATTGCATCCCGGAAGAACCCCTAATTTTTTTCTACAAACGTCAAAAAATGACAAGGTTCGCGCATTGATAACAAATTGCGAAGTGACACTTTTTTTCAGTTTCCTACGTTACCATGATACCTTGCACAAGACAAAGTGCGAAGTAAAACAGTGCGCGAAGTACCTACTTCGCGCATTGTTATGTAAAATATATGAGATATTTATGTTTCAACTTTATGGTCCTCAATCTAGCAAACATCCACGAAATCATTTATTTCTGAATGTTCAACAATTACTTTGTTTCATCTCTTGGAGTACGCGAGAGGAAATTCCTTTTATGTTCGTGGAACATCGTGCGTACCTAGGGAGGATAGGGGGAGACCTTTTAAGCCAGTTCAACACCATTTTTTATATCAAGCTAAGCATATTTTCACTTTAGAACTAGGGAGGATAGGGGGAGACCTTTTAAGCCAGTTCAACACCATTTTTTATATCAAGCTAAGCATATTTTCACTTTAGAACTATATTTTCAACTTGGCTACGCCTCGTTAAAAAAATCAGATCTCGATCACCAAAGTAGCATTTCGCGCTCTAGATACAAAAATAACTATTTTCGCACTCATACATTTACACACTGTATACCTGATGTTCCCCATTTTGGAGAATGCAATCGAGTGGAAATACTCGCCTTCACATGTTAGCAGCAACTTCCTCAACGATGGAATAACAGCCCTACGACTACTGAAGGCTCCGCAGACCGAATAATTGTATAATTTTGATTTGTTTGAATATATTATTTGCGTTTTTTTTTTCTCAAACAAATGACAATGCAACGGAGGAAGTAACTTGTTTATCTTTCGCCTAGGGCTTTGGGAAAGTTTCGCGAGATAGGTGCATGGATCGTATCGGAATGGTTTTGTTTTCGATCTATAGGTATATCGTTTGGCGAAAAGTTTCGTTTTCAGAAAACAAACTATATTCAACTCATTGTGAGGTAGTAGTCGGGGCTAAATTCCAAAAAAAGCCCTCCGTTACAATCCTAGAAGCATTTCATGTAACAATTGGATAAATGCTGTTAACCCTCTATTTTGGCCACGCTGAATCCGAAAATACCGTTTATCAAGTCGAAATTCCAACCGGAAGTGAGATATTCAAGATGGCGTCCAGAATACCCCTAAAATCAAATTATTTTCTACTTTCGGTCAGCTATACGATTGAGGTGTCGATGTCTATGTTTTCGGGGGTGTAGAATACGATGAGACACTCAAAAAATTATTTGGAGCTTTGAAAATTCATCGAATGATCAAATTTTGACGAAATGGGCCAAAATTCCAAAGAACTTGTGAAAACGTGTTGTATAATGTACATGCTTGCATACGTTTTCGAGGGTGCTCGACATGTTTATGAGCCAAAAAAGCATTTGAACATTGTCCAAGCCTTCATTTCTTATATTTTGAAAAAAAAAAGTTCACTATTAGTAGTCTTCCTCATCTTTTCTGCTCCATTCGGCTCCCTGCAGCCACACTGCTTCGTGCCGCAGTGGTCGCAGAGCCCCATGCAGCCACAAGCTCCAAATTCAGGACATGACTTGGGAATAGGTGGCAAAATCATCAAGATTGGGACTTACAGTCCATCACCGATTTTCCAGCCGCAATTAATCGGGTCTGGTGAATCAAGATACTGATCATGGGCGTTAAACCACACACTAGTACCTAAAAAGAAAACAGACTAAAATTAAAATCCCTCGATTCTTTCTATTTTCTTTTTCATCTTGTTAATTTCATCTGGAAGTGGCACCGAAGAATGTGTTGAAAAAAAAATCATTCGCACTGTCCCAAAAATTGCAACACGGGCTGCGTCTGCCGTTGTAATGTCCAGTCCAACTTGAAATAAAAATGATATTAGTATAAAAACGGCTTACAGTTCTAATTCACCATGTGTCTTAGAAAAGGGACGCAACAAACCTTGTATAAAGCTGGCACCACAAACTGTTCAACCAAACGGAGATCCTCGGGGGCTATATCGGGAGTCTTTCCAAGCTGACTGAGGAGTTTACAGTAGTTTTCTTCAATGTACTGCTTCCACCGTCCTGTTTTTGTGGCAGACCCTCATCAAGATTTAGTATCGCATTCGGTGATTGCGTGGAAATCCATCAGGTTTTTGATCTAGTGTGATGTGAGCTTTCTACATAGTTCATGAATTGGAATATACTTTCTATCTCGGGAAGTACCACACATCACCCAGCATTCCTTGCATTTCATTCTTTCAAAGTGATAGATGAATAATGGAATCACACTAGTGTCTTTAACAGAAACAACAACAGCCTCTCTTCCGGTTTTTACGCATGGAGTATATTCCAATTCACGAACTATGTAAGAAACTTGCACCACAACAGATAAAAAACCTGATGGCTTTCCACGCAATCACTGGATGTGATACTACATTTAAGTGTGCGTCAGTCACAAAAACAGAACGGTGGAAGCAAGTACATAGAAGAAAACTACTGTAAACTCCTCAGTCAGCTCATAAAAACTCCCGATCTAGCCCCCGATGATCTCCGTTTGGTTGAACAGTTTGTGGTGCAAGCTTTATACAAGGTTTGTTGCGTCCCTTTCCTGAGACACATGGTGAATAAGAACTATTAGCCGTTTCGATACTACTACCATTTTTATTTTGAGTTGGACCGGACATTACAACGGCAGACGCAGCCCATGTTGCAATTTTTTGGACAGTGCGAATGCTTTTCGCCATCTACCACTGATGCCCTCAGTCAACACATTCTCCGGTGCTACTTCCAGGTAAAAGAAAATTGAACAAATCGAAGGATGTTAATGTTTTGTTCAGATACTAGTGTGGATCAAGGCCCATGATCAGTATCCTGATTTATAAGACCCGAATAATTACGGCTGGAAAATTGTTGATGGACGATATGTCCCAATCCTGATGACTTTGCCACCTATTCTCAATTCATTTTCCGAATTTGGAACTCGTGGCTGCAAGGGGCTCTCTCAAAATATAAGAAATGAAGGCTTGGACAATGTTCAAATGCTTTTTTGGCTCATAAACTTATTGAGCACCCTCGAAAGCGTATGCAAGCATATACATTATGCAACACGTTTTCACAAGTTCTTTGGAATTTTGGTCTATTTCGTCAAAATTTGATCATTCGATGAACTTTCAATGCTCCAAATAATTTTTTGAGTGTCTCATCGTATTTTACACCCCCGAAAACATAGACATCGACACCTCAATCGTATAGCTGACCGAAAGTAGAAAATAATTAGATTTTAGGGGTATTTCGGACGCCATCTTGAATATCTCACTTCCGGTTGGAATTTCGACTTGATAAACGGTATTTTCGGATTCAGCGGGGTCTAAATAGGGGGTTAACGTCATTTATCCAATTGTTACATGAAATGCTTCTAGGATTTGGCTTTTCGCAAAACAAGCCCCGACTATAGGGAAAACGGAATGTTGCATTGGTTGCATTCATACGAATAGAGTTTTTTTTAGTTAGGTAAACCTAATATACAAGGTGGGGCAGAATAGGCCCGACAATATTTGTTGTAAGTTGATTTTTAATGTTTTTTGGAGTGTTTCTTTCCTTCTACTCTAGATGGCGTTACACCCAGGTTGCCTATGGATGACGCCTCTGAGGGAATAAAATGCCGATTATATATCTTTGTTCTTATTGGGCCAGGTTACGTATAGCTGATGGCGGTCTTAGAACAACTTGCTGGAGACCACCCTACATTGATGAGGGTCAAAAGCCCGAAACCGGCCTGTAGGTGTAGGTGACTGATTCGAAATCAATCGGCATTGAGGACAGAAACACTTGCATCAGTATTCGTTACAGTAATTTTCCCGAGAATTTTCCTAACAAGTGTGGAAAGCAGTCGAGTGCGGGAAAGACACTTTCCGCATGAGTTAGGAACAATATTTTTTCTACAAGCGTAGGAAATTGATTGATTTGTTCAATCAATTATTCCTGAAAATAGGAACAACTAACAATAGTGATATATTCTCTATTTACTAATAATTATATAGTGATATATCTATTTTGTGTACCGTTGGAAGCGTTATGTAGGTAAAACTTATTGCGGAAGCCAGCATGCCCATGATGGTGTTTGGCCTCTAGGTTTCAGACATTTCTAGGAAATGAGCCAGAAATACTTCTTTATTTGGTGTTTTCACGTTTCTACTATTGTACCATTCAATAAATCCCGTGTAGTGCTTCCCATACCTTCCTTGGGACTCCGTTGGCAATAACTATCTGTAGCTGAAAGTTTTTCATCGCAATTCCGCACTGAATCGAAAATGACAGTGACGCTCTGTCTGTCACTCTGAGAATAACACTATTACACTCAAACTAATTTGTGTTTTGATTGACATGACAACAATTGTTTCCCACATCAGATCAATTAAAGGCTATATACAGCGTGTCTCACTTTAAACGGCCCCCCTCTATATCTCAGTTATTATTTAGTCATGCGATTATAACCAAATTTGGTGTGGTATGGATAACCATCAATATGATCATTTTCACAGAAATGCACATTATTTTGGACAGTGTCGCGCGTTTTTATTGAACTAAAAAGGGATCGAATTTTCATAAAATCATATTAGGCATTTTTTTTTCAGGAAATCTAACCTCATATTATTGTTCCTCATTCTTTCGAACCTCCATATGCAGAAAATCACCTAATTCCGAATTGACAGGATTGGCTTAATTTTTTTCATATTCAGTCTCGAATAAATAGTGACTTTAAATCAACTACGAATTTTGGAACGTTCAATGGCTCCGGTAGGTGGAAAATCATGATTTGGGAGGAAAAACGAGTTATACTTTTTTATGTTGAACCCACCCTTTCCGAGTAAATAATTATTATGTTCGCAAAAATGCTGTTTAGATGTGCCTGTTTTTCTGAAACCCTTCATAGGCATCTTATGAAAATCCACATATGTGGGTTTGAAACCATGAAAAACAATATTTTGAGGTCAGTTTTCCTGTGAAAAAATGCCTAATATAATTTAATAAAAAACTGACCCCTATTCATTTCAATAAAAATGCACGGCACTGTCTAAAATGATGTTTGTCTTTGAAGAACTGGTCAAATTGATGATCATTCATACCGATACAAATTTGGTAAAGATCGCACTACCGATTGCTGAGATATAGAGGGGGGGGGCCGTTTGAAATGAGACACGCTGTAGAGGGATTTAAATAACAATAAACTATTATGCAACAAAAAAAAACAAAAATCTTCATATTGTGTCACCCACCACTCATATTTTGCGAGTATATTATATAAATGTTTCTCCCACACTAGTGTAGGAAGAAAATGCCTGCACTAGCGTGGGAAAACTTTTCCCACACTACTGCAAGCAAATGACACTTCCCAAACTAAATTGTGTACGGACGGGTACAGGGTGAATCACGCACGCTTGTAGAAAAAGTTACTTTACCGGACTAGTGCTGAAAAGTTATTTTTCCGCACGATTTTTGTAATGTTGTTGATCATGTTATGAACATTAATTTGTGGAAATGACTCTAAGTTTTTGTATCAATAGAAAACCTAGATTACAATACATGGTAGACGACTTCATAATTTTTTTTTTGGTATTCATTTGTTATGAATAGTTGTTTTAACCAAACCATCAGATAAACACAGCGAAAGTTTTGTTCCATACCAGATTTCAAATAAACAAGTAATATTGATGAATAATATAGATACCAAATAGATTTCGCATTTTCCGAAATCGTATAAAAAATTGCGGTTACATGAGAAAGTAGAAAAAAATATTGAAACAATGCCCTGTCAATTTCCTGAGGTACAATTAATCCATACATGAAGAGGGCGTTAACAACTCGTCCCCATCATTCTTGTAAGCCACCCCCACCTAGCCAGGGGGGTGGAATTAATGCTGTGCGTAGAAGCTGGTACTCGAGAAAAGATAAAAGGCCTTTCAGATATTCGACCTAATTCTCATTATTGACGTGGCTTACAATTTTTAATATTTTTCCTTGTGCCTCCGTAGTCCGTACCCTTCTATGAAGCACTTTCTCCTGCTTTATGTAGACCTCCTATACACACGTATACGGAATTGAAAACGTTTGATATGGATGAGGGTGTGTGCGGGGGGATCTTCTACGTGTGTTGGAATTTCTAATAATTTACCCTAGTAGGCAAATCCTTCAATAGATATAAGATTTATAGACCTTTTTAAAAATTTTGATTATAACGAGATATTTTATTCTATCCATTGTTCCTGAACTACACTCAGTTCCAAAAAAGTGACGCACTTGATATTTGACCTATCTTCTTAAAAAAAAAATAGGCCGATTTCTATTTTTTTTCTATTTGTTGGTAGGGGATGCATTTGTCTTAAAAAAATTAAAGAGCGTCCTTGATGTTGGTGGTATAACTCGAACCATGATTTATTCTTAATTTTTGACTCACCCTGTGTGTTAATTGAGTAATGCATAGAAAGTGCTTACACCCTATACGAAAGAGGCTTCTTTTGCGAGCACTTTGTTTTTTTATTCATTGATTTATCTCCAAAATTTTCCGAATTACAGCTTTTTTGCTGAATCCTTGCAGATTACCAACTTTCTGAATTTATCGAGAAACAATTTTCTAATGAAATAAACTGATACCAATAATTTTATAAAACATTTTTATTAAACACAAAATTATAAATTGGGATGACTGCTTATAATACCGTGTATTGCCTCCTCTATAGCAACTCTAAGAACTTCTAGTCTACGAGTCATACTGGAAATTAAGTTGCTTATCGTTTCCATTGGCATACGATCCCATTCTTCCAACTAATGCATCTGCCATTTCTGCGAGACTTTCCGGAGACCTCTCGCGAGAACACCCTTCTCACTAATTCATCCTACAAATGATCTATAGGATTCATATCGGGGCTTCTCGCAGGCCATTGAAATGTGGTAATATACCAGTAGCTTCTAAGAAGTTTCGCACTATTGCTGCGGTGTGTGGTCGGGCATTTATCCTGCATCAATATAAAATTATTGCCCACTAACTCTGCATGAGGTAAGACATACTGCTCTAAAATGTCAATGTAAATTTGGGCATTCATCGACTGCCTCACCGGAAAAACATGAAGGGGTGTCTTTCCATTCATTGAAATCCATCTCCACATACCATAACGGACCCACCATTGAAACTTTCGCATTCTGTTATTAAATTTTGATTAAACCGTTCACCACTTCTTCTCCACACTCTTTTTCTTCCATCCACCATGTTAAGGCAAAACCTTGACTCATCCGTAAACAAGACATTCGACCATTCAGGAATATTCCACTGTTCATAATTTTCAACAAAATTTCTTCTAGCAGCACGATGTTCGGGCAATAATTTGTGACCTTTTCCAGATCTCATAGCTTTTAAATTAACTTCTTTCAGACGTCTACATACCGTCTGCTTACTTACTGCAACATCACGAATTTGGCGAAGATCTTGCTGAACATTTACCGCAGTATTTGATCGATTCCGTAAAATACGCAATCTCAAGGAGCGATCATCTCTTGAAGAAGTTTTTCGGGGGCGACCAGAACCGACCCTCCGAGCGGTGCTTCCTGTTTGTTCGTACTTGCGGATTGCTCTACGAGCAGTTGCTTCATGAACTCTCACTGCACGAGCGGCGTAACGTTTACTACGCCCATAGTTTACTAACGCAACTAATCTTGCTGCTTGTTCAGGATTTATTTGAGGCATTTTATGTAATTTTAGTCAATAAAACAAGACACTTAATTAATCACACAACGACAAATGGTCAAATATGAAGGCATACAACAAATTAGTTCCTATGGCAACGGCATTTATATTATGCCATGAACAGAGACAACTATGGGAACAAAATCAACTTTAGCAACACAAACGAACAGACCTTGATGCGTTTTGAAATTAGCATTATTCCATTGTCCATTCGATATTTCAAAAAGCCAGATATGATTATATGAAGGTGGGACCGTGACGTGAACTATAGCTGTCTCTCTTTGATACCCTGCTATTGTGCAGTGTGATTGGTCAGCTCAAGGACAATAAACGTGTTGGGACTAATACGTCCCACCAGTCACACCAATAAATTGACACCATTCCAAATAGCGCAGGAAATGTGTGTTTTGAAAGAAACATATTCTGATTCATTTTTTTGAATAAAAAAATATAAAATAATATTTACTGGTAGTAACATTAAAAATTATATTCACTGGTAGTTGTCGTTTTAAAAAACTAGTGGTCTCTCCCATTAATTTGATTCGAAAAGGTATCAGTTGTATAGCAGTTTCAAACTCATTAATTCAATTTCAAAGTGCGTGAAAAATTATTTCAAATCAGTGAATCGAATTCGAGAGAAGATAGTCTAGTGTATTTCGGATAAGTCAATTCGATTTCGAAATGCATTTCCTGAAGATGCTAACATAGTTATCGAAACACGTGTCAAGGCGTCAAAAAATTGAAATAGTTTTCAAAGGATATTTTCATCTCCCACTGAACATTTTTGAAATCATCAGGATCCCATTTCCAAAAACACGAAAAACCGATAAATCAGATTAATCTCCACCTGTGAATTTCAGTGTCTCAAATGGAAAAGGGGAATGAAAAGTCTCCTGGTGATATTACATAATTGATTTGCCGACTGACGAGCATGAATTATAAATTATTTGTACCTTGAGGTTTATTTCAAAAGAGGGTCCAAAATTCATTAGTCATATGAAAGGGTTGAAGCGTTGAAGCAAGGTAGCAGGGAGAAAAGATTAGTGGACTCACGAACCAAATTTGGAGTTAGATCATTAGGTTGTGAATGGGAAAAAAATTCGAGGTTCAACATCGAATCGTTGGAGGCTCGAAAGAAGAGATTTCTAATGCGAAAATGAAATATATCCAAAGGTCCGCATATTAGCTAAAAAATTCTATAGCACGCCACTGGCAAAAATGTGCGTGCATTACTCCCTCAAGAAGGATTTGTGATATCGAATGCCTTACTTGACAAGCGTGAAATGTATCAGATTACTGTCATTATTCGAACTATATCCACTTTACGAGGTAACTAATATTACTTATAGAGATTTTCTCATTATTCAATTAACACAAAATAATGCAGAATTGCATAACAGTGACATATATTTTACTAAGAAATTGCGTGAAGGAAAGAAAATAACTGATATATCTGGTAATTTGAGAATTATATGTGATAATAGTATTTTATTCAACGAAAGTATAATGATGGACATCCCCTATGAAAATGAAAATTGCCATTACGACTATTACGAGCCAAAGTGCTCTAGCGCAACTTCAGAAGAAGATTAAGAAAGAGGAAATAACACAGTCTAAACTCCCAAAGTACTGTCCTTTTAAATTTTGTTGGGAGCACTCATTTTGATGAATAACAAAATTTTCGAAACATAATATGAATGACTTGAATTTTCAAAGTTGTATTGTAACGTTTTCGACTTAGTGATGCCCGCGAGAGTCTCGTTTTCGAGAGTCTCAACGAGACGAGACTCGGACAAGACAAGACTTTTATTGGTATCGTCTCGAGTCTAGTGCAAGAGTTCTCGTGTCTCGTGCAAGAGTCTCGCAGGTAAATATTTCTGTGTGCCGACTGCAAACTTGAGACTTTCATTCATAATACAACATATTTAGAAATAATCCAGACTATTTAGCACAGATATAGACATAACATTTTATTTATAAATACTTTAAAAACACAATTCATGATTGTTGTAAGACGACGTAATGCGTGAAACGAAAACGGACTATTTTCTCTCTTACGGCGGCGGAATATAAAGGCAATTCTGCAATAACGACAGATCGCAAATTGAATGACTAAACCTGAAAATCTATAAATAAGTCATTGAGTGCTAAATAGTCTAAGATAAAGACGCGAGACAAGACGAGACTCGACGCTGCGAGACGAGACTCGAGACAAGACTTCATATTTCATCGGCGAGACTTTATGAAAGTCTCGTCTCGTTGGTCTCGTGTGAATCACTCTAGAGAAGCGTTTGTTCCCTGATTTAAGAACACAAACCTGGCAATTTGCATTCTCCTTCAGTTAAAAATATGTATATATGCACATAATATTATTCTGAAAGAAAACAACTACTTTCCTGACTATTTGCCACGTCGAACATTGAATTACACAGATCATGAATCCGTGATTAATCGATCATTTAGCGTGGAACACGTTCGCTAAATGGCATTTTAGTTATGTGAGTAAAAAAATTCTATTTTTGATACTTCTCGATTTTTTGTCTTTCCGTGTATCTCCCTATGGGTCAGATCTTTTAGTATGTTGTTCATGGCACTTCCCATTACAACTGTATACAAAAATTTGCAACTGCACGATTTTGTTCTGCTTTTTTCTTATTCCTTTACTAAGTCTGCTGTCCCGTCCAACAAAAAATCAATCCCGATTAATTTTTGAGTTGAGAAACAGACGAGTTCATTCCGCCATGAAATATGCAGGAGTTTATAGGGTAAGTATACCTATAATACCCTATCAAAGACGACAAAACGATGGCGTATAACAGTAGACATATAATTATGGAGGAGAATCGTGAAGTATACACTGTGGCAAAAAATGAATTGCTCACGTAAGTATATACAGGGTGAGTCATAAGTGTGGCAAAGTGAGATAACGGCTTTACTGTTTGAGATAGATGAACAAAAATTTCATGGATGATCTAGGATCATGAGCAGCACATTTCCAAATTATACAAGGTGACTCAGAAATGCGTGGCGTATCAAAGTTATACTTTTTCCTATGGGACACCCTGTATTTCATTGCATTTTCGCATTCTCCTTTGTGAGCTGATTTCATTAATGCATCACACTTGGGGTCTAGCAAGAATGATTACAGAAATAAAGGGTATTCAAAATCAAGACTTTTCAATTTTAGGATTTTTTTGCGTCGAAACTATTCATTATTGGTCAAAACGGCTTCCATGTCCCTATCCTAACTCTTGATTTACTATCTACTGACATTCAATTGGAACAGATACAAGGGTGATCAGAATGCTGAATCTTGAACCACCCTGTATTTGTTTCAATTGAATGTCAGTAGATAGTAAATCAAAAGTTGGAATAGGGACATGAAAGCCGTTTTGACCAATAATGAATAGTTTCGACGCTAAAGAATCCTAAAGTTGAAAAATCTCGATTTTGAACACCCTATATCTCTGTAATCATTCTCGCTAGACCCCAAGTGTGATGCATTGATGAAAACAGCTCACAAAGGAGAATGCGAAAATGCAATGAAATACAGGGTGTCCCTCATGAAAAAGTATAACTTTGATACGCCACGCATTTCTGAGTCACCCTTCATAAAGCGAAATAATTTGGAAATGTGCTGCTCATGATCCTAGAATATCTCTCAAATTTTTGTCCATCTATCTCAAACAGTAAAGCCGTTATCTCCCTTTGCCACACTAATGACTCACCCTGTATAAGTACCAAGGATCCTGGGATATTTGACGTCAATATCGCTTATATTATTTATCAATGATTTGTCCACATTATCATGAATTTATTGTGAAATGCTCCAACTGCTCCAACCATATAAGTATGAACCGAGGTATGAACAGTCAAATGCAAAGAATATGTCACAATTGGATGGTGTTGACGCTCTCATTAGAAGTGTCTATACATACAAGGCTACCACCGCTAATGTGCGACGTTTTTTGCATTTGACTGTACATACATAAAAATCCTCCACTACCATAATATCCAGAATCGAAACTGTCATGGCGACAGAAAAAGTGAAGCAACCAATCCGATAGATGGCAATCAGATAGATAACACTAACCTTGATAACACTCAATAACACCATATACGTATTAATAAACAATACGGATCATAACGGGTGCCAGGATGAAGCCAAAAATATGAAACAAATGAATATCCATAAGGATTTGGTGGCATGATACGCATGCGCCATGCGCTATTATAGTAGTCATCAAAGACATGCGTTTCGGTGGACAATGACGTTTACTAGCCTTTCAATCAAAGCAGCATGTGTCTGATCGTTTCAAAACTTTTCCTTATGGAAAGTCATTTGTCTTCAAAAATCGGCTTCATGTTTCGCTATGGAAACAGATAGAGATTATCCGTATTGATTATTAATACGTATATGAATAACACTAGATAATGTCAAATTGTCGATTCAGTTGTCAGTATTTTCTTACCGCCAGTTTTTTTATCGCCTATAATGTTCAAAGAACATCGTACGTTCCTAGGGAGAATAGCTCCTTTTTTCTGTGAAATGGTGAAAATCTGTTTTAGAAGTGTACCCAGAAGTGAATTACCGCAATGCCCCTATATTCAATTAAATTTCAAACACAAATGAAACATTCCTACACAATGAAATACCTACCCCTTTTGATATTATTAACTTACTAAGTGACCTTCATATGAACTCCATCAGGTATATTATAGTGGTAGGGGAATTTATAGATCAGAGAAATTACTTTAATGAATGGTAATAGGATGTTATTGAGTGAACAGTTCTCATCACATCAAATAAGCTTATTTCAGGAAGAATATATAATATATATGTATATATGTACGTATAATATGTAGATAGTTACATGACAAAATGTGGGTGAAGTTTGATTATGCGCGATCTTATTTTCAGAAATACCTATAATTACATGGACAAATTAGTTCGTCTCAATTTAGGTTCATAAATAACTTATTAGTGAATTCGTTAATGATTGTAAAATTATACTAATGATTAATGAAAAAGCGGTATGCATAAATCCGCCTTAAGAAATTTGTCGTGCCTCAATATTTTATTTTTGAATGAACAATTGTAAATACATCTTTTTCCTAGAAAGTTGCTGTTTTCGAGCTGGAAGGGTTCAAAAGTTGCAAGCATATTTTTTCCACTTTCATGTTGAGAACAAGAGCAGATTCGTTCCCGAAAAGTCCAAAGCAAAGCTGAGTGAAAATTTGATATTTTTTCGAACATTTTTCATAACAGAATATCACGGGCAAATCCTCTGATTTGACACAACTTTCTTGTTCCACGAGCTCTTATAGGTATATAAAGGGTGATGATGGAAAATGGCAACGTCAACATCATCCTTTATATACCGAAAACAAAACTCCTAAACATACACGTTATTATGAATTTCTCTTTTTATTCTTCCGGGTACTATTTATATCGAAGACTGGAACCTTTGGCACGATAATACACTACACTGTTTTACCACTAACCAAACCGATTTTTTAACGCCTCGACAAGTGTTTCGCTAACTATGTTAGCATCTTCAGGAGAAGATTAAAACAGTTTTAATCTTCTCCTGAAGATGCTAACATAGTTAGCGAAACACGTGTCGAGGCGTTAAAAAATCGGTTTGGTTAGTGGTAAAACAGTGTAGTGTACTATTTACCTGTCAATTTTTTCCGATAAAACTGTTAACTGATTATATATAGATGAACATCTTATTACAGAGTAGTATATCAGTATTAATTTACACATACAATCATTTAAGGAAACAGAACCGATAATGCATTATTTATACAAGATTAAACGTGTTAGTTTCCAACGATTTTTATCTTGTAAATCCTCAATCAAAACCGAAACATAAAATAACCCATCAACATGAACCTTCTCGGTGATTGTATAATATTATGAAGCCCGATTTGGATATAGAAATAAATGCTATCTGGCATGTTGATTCACATTATCGCCGAGCTTTTACATCAAAATCTATGGCCCAGAATTAAAACAATTATTTGACGACAATAGACAAACATCTTTGCCATCCATGAAATGTGACACCGTTATTAAAATCACCCTCGGAAGATGTAATATAATCATTATTTGTCGAGGGCATTGCTCCCATCTGATGAATCGAGACGTATAATGTACGTGAACGATCTCTTTTCACCATTATACGAATTTTCCCTATCCCCTTTCATTCATTTTGTTGTCGAGATAACACGGTACAGGGTGATCCACGTAATATCCATATTCTGTGTGAAAAAAATAAATGGGATTTTTCGAAAGATACTTCCGGAGTATTCAAAAAGTGCTCAAAGAACTGAGTATGGACCACTGGAATTTTCGAAGTTTTTTAAAATGCGATAACTTTTTTGCAAATCAACCGATTCTCAATCAGAATACAGTTTTCAAAAGATGCCTCATTTCTGTTTAAGATTCATTGTTCGAAACTTCTCGAAGTTTTCCTGTTATATAATCGATTTCGCATTCCCCAGGAATGCATCTTTCTGCAAACCAACTTCATCAAATCTTCGAGTCAATATCTCGAGATGGTTTAGGAATTTCTGATCTTCCTTATACAGGATATGCAGTATCGATATTTTTCTATTTTCTGTGTTCAATGCATATCTGTGAAAATCTATTTTACGTTTACTTCAAATGAATATTCTGTCAATTGGAAATCGGTCAAATTATCAAATGTGAGGCTAACTAGGTTGTCATCTAGAACGACAATGGTCAGATAAACAATTTCTTCTTATTGTAATTATGTGATCACTGAATTTTATAACACAAATATTTTCATCGGGCTGAGTACGCTGAGGACTACGCTTGCCCTTTGAGACACCCCTGATATTTCAAATATAATGAAAAACTATTTTTTCTTTTTCAAAAACTATGGATTTTTATAAACAAGTTCAAGGAATTATTTTCCAATCTCTAATTAAGGAATCTATACTCCTGAACTTTCTCACCATATCAATATACCGTCCAGTGAAAAAGACCTCAAAGCGATGACAAGGACTTGAAAATCACTCTCTTATCATATCTCGTGACCTATATATAGGTATGGTGTATGGGCATCGTTTCATCAGTATCAGAACAGTTTAGAGAAACATAAACTGTGGTAGTAGATAGAACCGCGATACTTTCGATAATTTTCACTTTACTTTTTTTCAACAAAATGTATAGTCTGTATACGATACTCTCAAATCAGAAAGTGTTTCTTTCATCTTGTTCTGCCACTACAAAAAATATAATGAAGCATCAGCCACGGGCCATCATCAGATTCAAAATAAGGTGTAGTAATATACCTAAAAAAAAAGATGAATATTTATGTATCAAGAAAGAGTCAAAACGACACTATAGCAGGAGCAGTCACAAGCAGTGGCGGCTCCTCAGAGGAGGCAACGGAGGCTGAGCCTCCTCAGAGATTCTCCTTAAACTGATATTATCTATACTCTCTCATCAAAAGGACCCAAAAATATATGGATTTTGATTTTATTTCCTGTCTTTAGGTGAATATTTTTAAATTGGCAACAGTGCTTGGACATCTCGTTGGACATTCATCACACGTTGAAGTCTGCAAATCACGCGTAAAATATTCAACTTGGCAACATCTATAGGAGGCTAGACTCCTTCACAATGCGCACCCCTAGCGCGCAATGCGAATGCCCGAATAACACGTGTTTGTCGTGGTCGTGTCTCGTCGTGAATTGCGGACAATCGCGAGTGCATTGGTTATGTTTATGTCAAGTTAATGATAAGAAGCTCAATAAATTTCTGAAAAATGAGTGTTTTGAACTATTGCGATTTAATGGAATACTTTTTGGTGAACCCATTCAGTGCTTTGTCCTATATGAAGATAAATTGATTGTGAAAAACAAACGTCCGATACCGGAATTGAAAAATCTGATTGTAACAGGTAACAAACAAAATCGTTCGTTCAATTCTGATAATTATAAAAATTATATCTGGTTGACGGGATCTGAGGTAAGGAATAAGCTATTTTTTTCGTACTGCGTATTATTTTTAACCGATAAGTCATCATGTTGGGATCGATTAGGACAAATAATGGTTTGAAAAATTTGCCTCGCGGATTGGATAGACAATGCAAATCACAGGAACACATCTCTTCAAGTATCAAGTTCAGGTTAACTGGTAAACAGAATGTCATTAAAGCTATTGATTTGGGTGAGTGGTAGTAGTTGTTTTTCACAATAAATCTCATATCATTCAGCCTCCTCTGTCATGGAAGTCACGAGCCGCCACTGGTCACAAGACCGACTTCGTGTGAGCTTATAGGCTGTTATCATTTTTGTATATTATTGTTTTCCTTGAAATTATAATTAATAAAATCACTTTCTGGAAAGTTCCTAAGATTTACCCCGTATAGGTATCAATGTTCCTCCGATACATTATTTTCCGTGCTTCGTGATATTTGACCTATACCAAAAAGGAAATAGAAATACGGACATCACCGACAGAAAATAATGTAGGTGGCTTTGTGTCCGAACGGTCGTCCATATTTGATGAAGATGTGCGGCCCAAGGTAAATGAAACGTCGCATCGACGTCCTCTCTTTTACTCAAACTAATTGCAATTATCGATTTTCTGATGTCGGCTTTAACTTGTAGAGGTTATGTTCTCATTTATAATTCATCGATATACAGGTATGGATATGATGACTTGGTTTACATGCACGAGATACGAAGGCGGGTTTGAGGATATAAGTGTCGATGTCAAGATGACTTGGTGACCATCATAGTTAGAAATTTTCACACTCGTGAGAAAAGTTGAACTTTTCTCACTTGTTGCACAATATACTATTTTCTACGGCTATAACACCAGATTGCTCTTGTTTTACTGTGTTCGATACATAAATGAGGTATACTTTGTATGCCATGAATTTTATTGCCGTATCTGATATCACAATGACTCCATTGTGTCATTATTTAAAAAAGAAACGCATCGCCCATGGAATGTCAAAATTCAAGAAATCGGAAATGCCGCTGTTATCTATTAGGTATAGCCGTAGAAAAATTATAGTGTATAACTTGCACGGAATGCTAATTTCCTACTCGAATGATTGCAGTATTCGCTTATGGCTCATGCTGTTAACTTCATTCTCGTAGGAAATCACTATCATTCCGTGCTTGTGAAACAATATACTAATTCCTAATTCTCAATTCAAAAATACTCACAAATATCACCAAATACAGTTACATTTTTTTTTTTTTTTTTTTGTTTCGCCGAGGTGGTTGAAATCTTTTATAGACATCATATGGGTCCAATCCCCCATATGATAGTGTGGGAGTCCCCTCCATGGTATACCCACTAAACACTCCACCCCGTTGTAGGCTCCGACGACACTTAGGCCTAGTGGCCCATTGTATCTCACCTACATGCCGTTATCAATTTTACCACATACGACTCATGGTGCCTATTAAGGGCCATTTCAATATGAAAGACCCTTTTCGTTCAGGTTCCTGAAGATTGCTCTTCCGCTCCCTGTTCTCGTCTACGAAGAAGGCCAAAAGTTTTCCTTCTCCTACGAGTGACGGGGGAAGGGGTTGGTCCAGCCCTGTGGTGCCCCCTGCACAGGGCTAAGGCTGTTTACTCTGGGATGTCGCCCTGTTTCCCAGAGGCCCCGTTAGCGACACCATTCCTCGGTGCCATCCATCCATCGCCACGGGTTCCCACAGCTTGGATTAGGAATACAGTTACATAGGTACTCATAAGATTTGGATACATAAAAAACAGAAACGAATAGTAAAAATGAGCAACAAAAATACAAAACGAATAAAAAAATAATTTAGAAACGAACTTTCATATAAAAAATTGAATTTGATCAGAATCAGATGAAGTTTTATCCTTTTTAGGTTCATATACATATCCATAATACCTATATGTACATTCCATACTTATTTTGTAAAATCAATTTAAAGAGAGAGTGCCGATATATCATGCAATTCAAAAGTGTATGTGATTAACTGACGATTAATAATGATATAGGTTATTATAATAATAAATTAGTGTCAAAATATGTTTCAGTAGATCAGTATAGTTCAATATACAAATCAGGAGATCTACTGAGAATTCAATAGGACTGGCAACCCTGCAGCGGACGAAAAGTTTTTGCGGACGAAAAGTTAGTGTCTGCGGACGAAAAAACTTGCCTTCGGAAATAGTCGGTAAAATGTGAATGTTACACCTCAACAGCTTTTTATGGTCTACAAAGCGCAGATACAGCCTGTTCTAGAATACTGTTCCCACATATGGGGTTCAGCACCAAAACATACGCTGATGCTCTTAGATTCCATCCAGAGAAGAGCCATTCGCCTGGTGGGTGACGCCACACTCACTCACTTTTTGACATCATTGGAACACCGTAGAAAGGTCGGCGACCTTTCACTTTTCTATCGATACTTCCACGGGAAATGTTCTTCGGAAATCTCTGCTATCATCCCTTCACTAGCAATACCAATCAGACGAACTAGACAAGCCCAGTCAGCACATCCTTTCGTTGTCAACCTCGAAAGATGTCGAACAGCACTTTATCAAGACTCCTTCATCCATAGAACGGCTAGGCTCTGGAATTCATTGCCTGTGGAAGTATTCCCAACAACATATAATCTCCAAAAGTTCAAAAAAAAATTCCAATACCTACCTCCTGTTCCTATCCTCCCTAGGAACGCACGATGTTCTTTGAACATTATAGGGATTCCCTTTCGTGCGCTCCAAGTGATGAAAAAAAATAATAAAAAAAGAGGTCCACGAAAAAATTATGTATTTCTATCATTTGCACCATATGTATATTTTATGTTTTATTCAATTAATATTAGTAGCTGTATAAATCAATAGTCCCACATCAGCTGCATCCCCACAAAACCTATACCTAATTTTATGTTTTATGTAATTATCCTTATTGCATTTCAATGAATCTATTAATGCAGCATAAATTTGGCACACCCTGTATACGCCCTTCCTCAAGCCAAAACGAAATTCACTTCGAGTTCGCTATAGCGGGGCCATCATAACCCATCCCTCGTCATAGATAATGAGATTAGAAGAAAATAAAAAATATTAAGTGGCCTCTCGAAAATCCTGACCCGCATCACGCCGGCAAAATGGCCCGGAAAAATTATAAATTCATAAAAATAGAGGCAATAAATATTAGGAAGCTGCCCTCTCGCTGTCCCGGTCAGTTAAACTTGCCACGTTTCGAATATAAGGGCGTGGGGCCTAAATAGCCTGGCATTTCCTAGGGAACGGAAGGTAGGGAAAAGCTCCAGACGCGAAAATCAAATGGAAATTGTTTCGTTCGTATGAAAACGGATTGTTTCCGAATGTGAATGAGTTTATGTATATTTGCGCGAAGATTTTCTATTTACCTAGAAGTCTACTTCATGTTTTACCATACATAATGTTTTTCCACCCACTAGCTATAAAACCTAACATTATACATCAAGGGTCAGAAATGCAAGATTTTTTCCAAAGTAGATACAAAGCACCAAGGGAAAAATAGCATTCTGTTCGAGGTGTAGACTCATACTATTTTTTCCGCTGTGGTGAAGACACAAAAATTAAGAAAGAATAAAAATGTGGTCAAAGTGTTTTGTCATAATTGTCTTGTTGATAACCCATGGTGACAGCAAATATCAGACTGAAATTTATGAAAACAGCTTTGAAAATGTTTAACGGTTATGGAACAAGAAATCGAGGGAAAACTCCAAGAAACTAATGATACTGCTTCTGCAGTGATTCTTAAATTGCTGCCAGTGAGATCTAGAAATCTGTATGATGCAGCTTATACTAGCTTCAGAAAAGGGTGCCCCGAAAGGAAAGCGCAGAGCTATGCGGAAAATGTAAAGTTGGTACTCCCTAGGGAGAAAATATGCCACATTATCTTCCTAGGGAATAATACGAGACTTCTGCCCATCTTTTGTTACCAGAGAAACTAACTTCTACTCTCGCCGGCGTAAAAATAACTATTTTTCGCATGTGAATTCTAGTTAAATGATGCTGCAGAGAAATTTCACATCAAATCCAAATGAAAACTGCGATGTCCAACTGCATTTTTTCAAATTACTATTGGGATAGTGATCAACTCAAAAACATAGTCAAGGAATGAGCTAGAACCTGAAAATATAAGATGACAATCTTCTATAAAAATGTATCATACATCAGGCAGAACAAAAGATCTAGTTTCTTATGGGAATTTACATGTATGTATCAGAATAAAATAAACAGTATGATGCAAATGTATGGAATAAATTCATTTCAAAACAAGACGACTTCCGAAAAAAATCCAAAAACTAGAGTTCAGAACTTTTTTTATTGTGTATTTTTTCAACTAGACGACCCTTCGATGTTCAATTCTCAGTAGCAGACCTCTGCAAGATTCAGTTAACCAAATGATAATCCATTTTAATTGCAATATTCTTATGCAAAATTTTGACTGTTGGATAGACGATCAGTAGACCTTTCAAACGAGGTGTCACATGACCCCTGCTTGTATTTGAAAAAATCGTCCATTACGTCATCACTTCTACACCAGTGACGTACATCTCTCATATGATTGTCATGAGATGAGGCTTCGAAAATTAAAACTCACGTGTTTTTGGAATTTCATCAAATGTCGCCCATTTCTGAAATAATGAATTTATTCCATACATTTGCATCATACTGTATATCTTTGTTACGGCTTTTCTAGAGAAAAGGCATGCTTGTGTTTTGTTTGCATTAAAATCTACCAAGTTATTGGATCCTCATTCGAGAATTGTTGCCAAGTCCATGTTTATGTTGTCAACATTTCTCCCTCGTTCGTTTCTGATTTGCCTGGCTGGTATTGGAGCCTTTTGGAAGAGAAGGCGGTATGGAGGGTACTATCATCCGCGAAGCTGTGTACTGGACATGAAGTTGCTTCCAACAAATCGTTGATATGGAGTAGAAATAGTGTTGGTGCTATAGAATTGATCCTTGCGGAACACCAGCAATTATGATAAGAGAGTCAGATGAAACTCCGTCGACCACTACATGGAGAGACCTGTTTGAGAGAAAACTAGCTAGCAGAGAACATAGCTGGGGAGGCAAGCCATAAGATGGAAGCTTGGCGAGAAGTCCGTGGTGCCAGACTCGATCGAATGCCTTGGAGATATCAAGTGCCACGGCTAAGGTTTCACCATATTTCACAATAGATTGCTGCCATTATGTGAGGCGTAAGTGAGCAGGTCACCAGTTGATCTCTGATGACGGAAGCCATATTGCCTATCGTTTGATAATACCTTAATGTTCCAGGTATTTCATGAGCTCGATGTTGATAGCTTCCTCCATGATCTTTGAAATAATAGATAGCAGTGCGATCGGTCTGTATATGCTAGGTAGGCTCTGACAGAGAGGTTCCGTGGGGATCTTCCTTGAAAAGCCTTCAAGACGTCTCACTCAATCCCTCCTGAATATGCGAATAAGCCAATGCAGTTTTGTCTCTGGTTTACTAACAGGGCACTGCGGTCTTAACAGAGATCTTAACGTTCTGGGTATTTCCGATGACTCAACGTGCTATGTCTCGACAACGACGAAACTCCCGGAGTTTCGGACTACTCTTCCAGTAGAAGAAACACCGACTTCTTCGCCTTCGACAGAGCTGCGGGGCTCCTGTGAAGGATAACACACTCATGGGGCGACACAATGGATCCACATTAGCGGTCTAGCTGTCTGGACTTCGACAAGTCCCCCCGAAGCTTAATCAATCGACTCTAGCGGTAGCGAAAACATCGTACTGAGCCATCTCACCTTCTGCGCCATCTATCCTGGACTTACATGATCATCATCGAAACCAATCAGTTTGCAATTCGTTATGTAAATAGCTGATTTCTTGCCTCAAATCGGGCGAATTCGTAGAACGTTGACTTCTCAGCCCCCTACAGGATCCTACCGCACTGTGACTCGCCACAAAAGGAGAAGCGGAAAATGATGGAGAGAAACGGGGGGGAAAAGAGGCGGGGGACAGGCACGAGGATGCGATTCAAAAGGTGTATTCGCGTCGTCTGTTTGGCTTATTGATTTGGTAAATATAATGGAAGCGAATTAAATTTTCGTCCTGTGTGTTTTCGCGGTGCTTTTCGAAATGATAATAACTCCGGGTAAAGGGGGGGTTTGAGGGGTGGGTTCGGGTATACAGGAGACGATAATCGCGACACCCGAGTGCCGGAAAAGGTATTTTCCCGAGGAATTATTCGGGCGAGGAAGGAACGAAGGGAAGATTTACATTGTTCTTTTGTACATCTAAGATGTCAAAGAAAAAATACGAAAGCAGCGAAGGTTCTCGATATGATTGAATGCAATTTTCTTTATTGAAAAATTCCAATCACTATGATTGACTACGACATTTTTGACGTTGAGCCTTATCAAATTAGGAGGATAGTCGCTGAAGTAAGAATCTGGATGAGTAGGATAGAAGGAATTTTTAATTGGAATCAGAGTGTATGGACTAAACTCAAGATTTGCATTCGTTCACTCGGATCTTTTCTCGGATCTATTGGTATAAGTAGGTATATTTTAGTTTCCCGAATATGTTGTTACACGTATTGGAAATTGGAATTCATTTCTCTATAGTCCAGATTTCTTGGAAAGTTCTCCTAGTGCAAATAGACAAAAACTTCGAGTAGTATTTCGCACGTTGAAAACAATAATGCAATAAATAAAAACTCTGAGTTTAGAGAAAATCGACTTCTATAGCATTTTTAGTTCTTCAAGGTGATGGATTTACCTCTAGTGGACTTCATTCAACGCAAAAAACTATTGTGAATTCTGGACAGGCATATTAGAGAGGGGAATCTCAGGGAACATCTCCTAAATCCCTATCAATATGCCTACCATACAGGCAAATCTACGGATTTTGCACTAAACAATCTTGTAGGAAAAATCAACCATTCCTCAGCCTTAGATCATAAGCTGGCAGCTTTCCTGGACATAGAAGAAACTTTCAATAATGCCCTACCACAATCACTCTATATGGTAATGCAAGGTAGAGGAATCAGCAGTCAAATATTCAACTGGATCAAAACCATGATAGAAAATCGGTACATCATATCATCACTGCACGGAGAGTCGGTTTAGAGCGGCAAAAGGTTGTTCATAAGGTGGGATACTTTCCCCTCTTATGTGGTCGTTCCTAGTTGACTCTGCTGAACGATCTTTCCATGCAGGGGGTGGATTTCCAATGCTATGCAGATGATTTAGTCCTGATAGTAAGAGGAAAATTTGAAGCGACGATCTCAAACGGCCCACAAGAAGCCCTCAATACTGTGTACAGATGATGCGAGAGGTAGCAGATGTCTGTGAATCCCCAGAAAACTGTAATTATCCCTTTTATCTTCCTCAGTAGTAGAAAGTTACAAAAATGTTTGTTTTCTCTTCATGCGTTCAGCTAAAGAATGAGATCTGAATAGTATCTAATCTACTCAAGCCAAGAAAAATATTTTTGCAATTTTCTACTACTGAAAATGTTCTGACAACTGTTCATTTCAGCTCAGTTGAAGGTGATGCATTTTTTGAACAAAATTGAACAATGAATTCGAGGAATTAGAAATAATCGAAATTCAATCAGTGGCGTAGAAAATATGGGAGGAAAAGTTATCACAACCTCCTGTAGGGCACCACTGGATAAAATGTCCGGAATGACTCTCTGGTCAAAAAATTACCAATTCAAAGATGAAACCATATACCAAATTAGAATGCATTATATTCAATTTTTCTAGAGATATTGCGGAAAAACTATTTTGATTTCTTAACTTCAACGCCCTGTATCTCGGGAACTGAACACTTGCAGACCCGTATGTTCCTATCTCAGTGATTATGAAATCACGAGGGCTATCACCTGTCAAACGTTGTCGGTCGAATTTCGCAACACCCTGTATATTATACACCGCACCCGCACCAAAGCAAATGACATTTAGAGCGTATTATATTAGAAAATATCTAGTCCCCGTTCGGGGGTCGAAAAGGGGAAGGGGCGGCGGCCGAAGGGGGTGGGACAGGCGGACCGCCCCCCGTCCGAGTGTATGAAATGCCGCCCGCAGCGACACGAGCACGGACCCCCTCCCCCTCAGCGCAATATCAAACTTCGAGTCGGACTGACCGGTTATGAATATATGGGGTGGTGTCCACTATGTCGGTTGTATACAGGTGCCTGTCGGCGTTGAAAGTTTGTAATTCGAAACTTCCAAATTGAGAGTTTCCACTTGAGTTGGGAGTTATGTTTCGAGAATTTGAATGATTCGAACTATCAATGTTCGATCCGATAATTATAAGCTGAAACTTCCAATTTGGACGTTCCTAAATGAATGAATTATTTCGAATAATTCAATGATTCGAATTATTAAATTTGGAAATTTCTATCTGAAAGTTTCCACTTGAAAGTTCCATTTTGAATATTTCAGTAATTTGAATTGCTGAATTTTAGAATGAATGAATGGTATACGGACAGTCGGACATATTCGACTTAAATTCTGAAGATCCAGCTGAGTTGACTGAGACGGACTGACCGGTTATGAATATAATTTAAAGGTGTCCATTATCGGTAGTATCTTAATTCGAAACTTCCAAATTGAAAGTTTCCACTCTAGTTGGGAGTTGCATCTTGAGTATTTGAATGATACAAACGATCAATTTTCAATGTGTCATTTATAATAATTTGAAATTTCCAATTTTGACGTTCCTGAATAAATGAATTATTTCGAATAATTCAATAATTCGAATTATTAAATTTGGAAATTTATATCTGGAAGTTTCCACTTGAAAGTTTCAATTTAAATATTTCAGTGATTTGAATTGCTGAATTTAAGAATCATGGATTCAAACTTCCAATTTGAATGTATGAATGAATGTATACGGACAGTCGGACACATTCGACTTAAATTCTGGAGCATCAGCTGAGTTGACTGAGTCGGTCTGACCAGTTATGAATATAATTCAAGGGGTGGTGTCTCTTGGCGTTGAAAGTTGATAATTATTATTCGGAACTTCAAAATTGAAAGTTTCCACTTGAGTTGGGAGTTGTATCTTGAGTATTCGAATGATACGAATATCAATGTTCAATGCGTTATTAATAATAATTTTAAACTTCAAATTATTAAACTTGGAAATATCTATCTGAAAGTTTTCACTTGAAAGTTCCATTTTGAATATTTCAGTAATCTGAATTGCTGAATTTAAGAATCCTGTCACATTCCACTATATCGGTTGCAATTTTGTAATAATTTGGAACTTCCAAATTGAGAGTTTCCACTTGAGTTGGTAGTTCTATGAGAGTATTCAGAGAATTCGAATGATTTGAACTATCAATGTACGATTCGTTGATTTTAATTTGAAACTCTCGATTTGGAAGTTCCTAAACGAATGATTCAATTCGATGATCAAACTTCGAATTATTTGGAATAATTCAATAATTTGAATTATCGTTGTTCAATTCGAAAATTCTGGATAATGCAGTTAGGTGAATTGTTGAATTCGAGGATAATATATATATGTGGACACATTCGACTTCAATTAGCAAGCTGCAGCTGAGTTGAAAGATCTGCATTTCAGGAATAAGCACTTCAATTATTGTCCACTTTTGAAATTCTTATTTGAAAGTTCCCATAACAGCTTTCGCGAAGGATTTCACTTGATTTTCCCATGGGAGTATTAATGATAGTGATAAAGACTATATAGATATTGTAGACTTTGTGAGAATTGTGGTATACCAGACATGGATACCAAAATGAATCCTTGTGGGACACCCCAATTGATGCGTATCCATCCCAAATACGCACAATTTTCATCAGTGTATCCCATAAGATAAGAAGAACTGACATACTGAATTTGAAAGTTTTTATTCAAACTTTCCCATTCCACTTCGGAAATTATGTCTGGATTTGTTCGATTTCCTTTCTCAAAAAGTCATATAAATCTACTCTCGGAAATATTTGAAACTTGATAATTCATTATTGATTTCAGTAACTATAATAAGTGGTAAGTTATTTTGAAAATTACATCTACAAAATTTCTCATGAAATAGTTTGAAGATGAAACTGTTTTCATTTCAGATTTCCATTATCGGATCCACTATTTATAGGGCATTGCCTCAAAATTGTTTTCTGATATAACAATATTTTCAATAACTTGTTTGCCCTTGTATCTCTCATTAGATTTATACAGAGTGAGTCATAACTATTGGGACGTAGGCTAATCGCAGATTGTTTGGACGGAAATATGGTGATGGGACCAAATATGTCTCAATAAAGTTATGCTGTGGAAACAGATATCTACAGGGCAATTCAATCGAAAAATTATTGACTATAAACTCGCACCAAAATGTATCCACTGACAAGAAATGTCATTTACCAGCAACAATAATAATATATGACAGTCCAACCTCCAAAAGTTAAAAAAATGCCAATACCTACCTCCTCCCTCCTATTCTTTCTAGGTAAGCACGATGTTCCACGAACATTTTAAGATTTCCCTCGGGATTTCCTTTCGTGCGCTCCAAGAGATAAAAAAATCCCCTTCCGAGACTTTGAACTGTAAAATTGCGTTTTTCTCCAAACCGAATGAAAATATAGTGTTCGAACAAGAGTACCAATATTAGAAATGATGTTTACATCATATTTTCTAATCGAATCACTAAAAAGTTTCGTCAAAAAAATAACCAGTCAATTTCTTCATCAGGAATCTGATACCGATTTTGATCACAATTGATAAATATAAACAGTGGAATTAGAAGCAAGAAACGAAAAAAAAAAGAACTTCAACGCCCAATATATTTTTCCGCAGCAATAGTTTATGGAGCCATATTTGGTCTTATTGTCATATTTTGGTCCAAACCATCCGCCCTAAGCTCGGCCCTAACCCTATGCCCCAATAGTTGACTCACCCTGTACATGGTGTCTCCTCTCTTTCGATGGAGGCTATTTTGAGAAACGGTTTTTTCGGGCTCTGATGTCACAATTCAGCATCCCCCTGTGTAATCGCTGTCCTGATATCATCCCCTATATATCCCCATCCCTTACAACGCTTCGCACTTACCTGTGATCTCCTGTCATGGAAAGGGGTTGATCTTGAGGAATCAATTATGGATTACTAGTAGGCCTGAAAAAAAAAAGGAAGAATAAGCAAAACGGCGGATTTCCATAAATTTGAATTTCAATGCTTACGGGGGATGAGCGATAGTTAGCTGTCAACCCTGTGTTGGATGATTGATTAGGATTATGATCGTATATCATGAATATATATAAGGGTTTGGCATCAATGTGCATTATTATTCGCTCACAATGATTTTTTCACAATCATGTGTAGTTTGGGGAAAATCTTGGCAATCTTGGAATATTTTTCTGTCTATCACTATCTACAAGGGGTCCCCTTATCCTCCTCTCAACGTTATTTCATCACATACATATGCGACAAATCTTAGAAAATATAGCAAGTGGCTTTCTGTAATTTTTTTTTCAACTCTCACAAACAGCTATGGGAATTTTTGATTATAGTGATTTTTGCATAACAGGAAAAAAGAAATAGCTGGATCAACTAATTTTATTATTTTAATCATTCAAATAGGAATAGACAAGAAAAATTGATCTTGAAGTGACGCTTAATACAAGGATATCATAAGGTGCATATAGCCTCAGAGGCATCAAGGCGTTGTTTCAAGAGCAAGATATTTTCACGCTTGAAAGAAATAGTACTCTCTAATGGAAAGCATATTCCGAAAGTATGAACGATTTCGGTTCAAGGAAACAGATATCATCAATTCAAATCTATTATAGTTCTCCCATGAAGAATATCATATTTTCATTTTATAGATACCATGGATTTCCTTATAAACGTTGATTTTCTTCCTTTCAGTTTAAGGTTCTCTTAATTTGAAATTATCATGATTTTCATCAGAAGTTCTAGTTACTTCAGTGAAATGAACTATTTCCCTTATATGAAATTGATATCTTTTCGACAAAATCAAAGTACTCTTATAGCAAACTCTTGAGTATTATAGTTACTCTTGATTCTGAGAGTACCGGTTACCATAAATGTCATTCTCACATGAAAAATACAGGGTGTTCAAAGTGAAAGAAATAGAAATAACCTTTACGAATTCATGTGGTGTCACAATATATAAGTGAACACCCTGTGAGTACAAAAATAATGGTGTATGAGTATATACATTCAAAAATAAAAAGAATATGTTACTGTATTTTATCCTATATTCACTTGAATCTGGATTTTGGTTTCGAATTTTGTAGCTTCTTGAAGGCACTCAATTGAAAGAAATTGCAACCTGGATCTCAATCTATCAAAGATGAATTGTTCAGAAAGAGATAGACTTAGCTAGAATAACTATCATTTCGTTCAATTCAAGAGATGACAAGATGCTGATTCGTTGATTCAATCAAATATCTCGATGATTCAATGAAATATTTTGTGAAATCGAAATGAAATATATGACTCCAAGCTGCATCCTTGGAATGATTATGTATCTGGCTATATGAAACATTTCGCTCAGTCAAAAGAAAATAAATAATCGAAAACCACCTGTTTTCATTTCCTTGAAGGCGATTTGTTTATGATATATGTGGCTGAATACACCATCTGATGAAACTGAACAAAAATAAACAGAATGCCCCACTGAATTTTAAAATTCCGAGTTATAACTCAGAATTTTGAAGAGTTTTTATTTTTTTTATTTTATGTGTCCCTTCCAGGCCTTCGTAGAATTTTGATCAGAAATACAATAATAAATATTTTTGGGATTAAGGAGTCTCGCAGTGAAGTAAGTAAGGTGAATACAGTAGTGAACATTATAGGGATTCCCTTTCGTGCGCTCCAAGCGATAAAAAAAATTATAGAAATTGACATTCAATAATGATTATAGACAGACATTTAAATCAAATGATAATTCACTACTGCAGATAATAATTTGCAGTATACAAAGTAAACGACCAACTTGCAATTTCAACAAATATTAGGTTTTCAGAAAATCAAACAGTTTTTTTATGTGGTTACCACTATGATGGCTATCTCAAAATCGATGAATAATACGAGGTTGATTGAATTGAAATTGAACCACAGTATCATGGAAGCAAATATGAAGAAAAAATAATGTTTCTCATACACAACAGACACACTTTCCTCGTTGATCGCTATCCTCATATATTTCCAAAATGGTTGTTGATAATATTTTCGATTCAAAAGATAATCATTCTTGACCCTTGATGAAATAAACAACTTTCCTCAGGAATCCCAATATAAAAATGATGGTATCTGCGCTATTAAGATCCTTGAAGGGCAGACATAGTGATCAGTGTTCGAATGTCTCAAGGAACATGTTTATGTATTTCGCAATGTCCGTGCATTGTATTCGAGAGGAGCGTTTTTTTATTCATCGCAGATACGTTTTTCTTAAATATGGCTGTATTACAGCAACTGTCGAACAGCAAAAAAACGATGGAAAAAAGACAAAGAAGCGTCCGAAGCGAACGAAACAGATTGTATCTCATAAATCTCGAAAACATCAATATTTATTACCTGGCATATATTTTTGACAAGTCTTGTCCGTACGTACGAAGGATTGTTAATTTGGAGGTATTGTCGATTGATTCGCCAGTAAATACTAATCGGGGTATTCATACCGACAAAATTAAGCGATGTTAATTTATATTCGATTTCAAACGGTCTTTCAGAAGATCGTTTGCGAGGTATTTTCACTCGGACGTTCTCCCATCTTTTTTTTTTATTTCGTAAAGGAATCAGGTCTTCCATGGGCGGCTCGCGTGTTTTTTTTATCATCTTTTTGGGCTGTTCTCTTTGATTGACGTGACGTGACCTCATCCGCTGAAGTTTTTGAATGGGGCATCGGTCGCCTTTGCTTTGTTTTTATTACACGTTTGGAACGTTAGAATGGAAACCGTAAATGATATCACATAATATATACGCCCTGTATGAATTGAGCGAGAACGCATTTAAATATAAATATAATTCAACTTCATTTTTATCCTTCTTCTTTGAACATTTTTCAAACAAGCTGTCAGTGACTATCGATTGAATTTTTCTCTCAGTAGAAACCTTTCATTCCAGAAAAATATTGTATCATCTATTAAAAACAGATATTCATAATAAATCACTATATATTTAGGAACCATCGCATTTCAGGATGATAAATGTTTTTATTTTCTTTGTTAAAATCTTGCCCTAGCTACGTCACGTTCTTGAGTGAACCTGATATTCAAAAACTTGTTACTTTATCAAATATTTTGAATTTGTAGATTGGTAAGATGTCGAAGAAGATTTGAAAGAAAATCAGCCGAGTTATAAATCGATTCTTGAATAGTCAAAAAACAAGATATCAGTTTTTGTTGTATTTTCCCCAAAACAGTCAAGAAAGCATGGATCGTGAAACCGCATCTCCAAATCCTTATCACGGAAAAACGGAATTGTTGAATCAAGCAAAATTTTATTGAATGAAGCAAATATATAACTGTCATAAATGCACGACAAAATATACTCTTGAAATGATTAAATCTATATCATAGTTCCAGAGCGAATTCGAAGTTTGAATCGAGTAAATATGTCTTGCATGAACTCTGGATCATATTCAATCAAGCACTTCCATGAATTATTTATGAATAGATATTGAATTGGCTCAAACAATCATTTTGTTTGATTCAAAATAACAAGATATTGATTCAATCAAATATTTGGTTGATTCAATGAAATATTTGGTTGATTCGATGAAATATTTTGTTGATCCAATGAAATGATTCAAGAGAAAATTCAACTTGAGGTAGAATTTGTTTTTGAGATAATCACGAGATAATCATATATTTTGTTATACTGTTGATTTAATTGAACTACATTCTTGATTTGAACAAGCTGCTTCAATGGAATTATCATTTAGTTGTTTGATTCAACAAAGAATTGCTCAGTCCAACAAAAATAATTCAAGCATAAATAATTTGTTGATGCAACAAATCCTTTTTTTTTTCGTGTATTGGATGGAACACGCTCAGGAACACGTGACACATTCTGATTCAATTTTTTTCTGAAATATGAAGTGAGCTGCATACCTTTGAATTAGGGTTCATGAGAGAGCTATACAAGGCGTTGAAGTGCATTAGGGCGATAGAGCATATAACAATAAGAGGATATGCTTGCTCAAATTCGAAAAATCAAGTCATTGAACGGTCACGTCTTCATTTCCAAAAATATGGTTAACTATTCGAAAAATGTGAAGTAGCAGGATCAGCAGTTATAATTGTGATTATGATTTGGGGAGGTCAGCAATTTCTTGCATTGATCATGAGTTCGCAATGTTCGCAATACAAGTTTTTCAATCATTATAATTCGTTTAAAGAATAGGTATTGCATTTAATTCTCTAATGGATCTATATAGACCAAACTATATGAAACAATCCCGTAGAATTTGTGATACTTGATATAGTTTTTTCACGATATATTCGGAGAGTATAAAACATGACAGATATTCTTCCAATTCGAACCATATATCTTTCTTTTCTAACTACCATCGACTAGCAATTATCATAATTGATGCAGAAACATATACATCGCATTGATAAATTAGGTTTCACTTCATCTTTTCTTCTTAATTTTTGGCAAGAATTCTCATGAATTCTTCATGAGCAAATCATTGAATTGAATGTAACCTTTCGCTAAGCATTAAAACCGAATATTTCTCACGAACCTACCTACCTATTCGCTACACCTCTCTAATTTATAGAGAAGTTTTGTGTCAGTACTTTATTGAGTGATTATCGGCCGGGTATCTCAAAAATCGCGCCAATCACGGCGCATCTCTCATTAAACAAGACAAGTTATGTTCAGGGAGCGTCCGAAAACATCGATTTTACGTCGTCGAGTGCTGATAATTCGCAGAGGAAATTATTATTTATCGCCGGCGAGATCCGAATAGTTTTCTCCGCCCATGGTTTCGTCTTCTTCTTCGTTCATTGTTGTCGAGTCCCTACGGACGCGAAAGAACTGTGGCATAAAAGACGTTTTAATTTTTTTTCTACTCACATAAATAAAATGGCATTTAGCGTACGATGATTCATTCAAAAAATTAAACACGTTACCATGGCAACATAATTTCTTGAAGACATTACCATGGCAACAGAGTTTTTAAACACCTATACAGTCGTCTGAGTCCTGTCCTGTCTGGCCTGTCAATTGTAGGAACTGTCAACTGCCATTTCTAAATACTGTCTGCAGGTTAATCGAGGAGGTGGTACATTCATTTCACTTGATTTTTTGGGATTTTCTCTCCTCGTTTCTATAAAATGAAAACATCCGTATTATTCTAATATATTTGTAGAGGGAAAAATCAGATGATTTGCCCCAAAATGTCAGTGCGTTTAACAAATTTTTCTATCAGGGAGCCTAAAAGAAAAATCCAGTAGCTTGTCAGTGACAATTTGTTTGAAAAAATGTTTGAAGGAAAGATATCGAATTTTTACTTATAATCATGATAATATTGTTAAAAATGTCACATATTCGTCAGACTTATAAAGGTTAAGGTCCCTCGTGCTCTTCCAGGACCTGAAGTAAACAAATTTTCAAAATGTATATTTGGAAAATTTTACAATAACCCATTAGGGAACTTTTTTGTTAAATGTATGTCTGTTCCATAATGATGTCTTTGAGTAAGTGATCTACACTTTTGGATTTGTTTTTTGAAATTTTCATGAATATTACTTACTTGCAGGTATAGCACTGATGATGGCTTTTTAGCCGAAAGCGCTTTGCGATTTGATAATAAAGGACCCCGCACTAAACTATAGGGAAAATGGCTCTCGATGAAAAACGCTGAATTTCTGGTATGTTGCTGACTTTGATATACTGAACAGATATTCCATTGAACCAACCTCAAAAAATGGACAGTTTTTCCGATATTGACCTCCAAATGTAATTTTTTCAAGGAAAAAAAGTATCTGAAAATGGCAAAAAATTGACAGTTTTTTTTATATTGATCCTCCAAATGTAATTTTTTCCAAGGAAAAAAAGTATCTGAAAATGGCTGAATTTCTGGTATGTTGTAGATAGGAATGAACTGATGAAAAAATTCGATTGACCAAACCACAAAAAATTGACAGTTTTTTTATATTGATCCTCCAAATGTAATTTTTTCAAGGAAAAAAAGTATCTGAAAATGGCTGAATCTCTGGTATGTTGTAGATAGGAATGAACTGATGAAAAAATTCGATTGCCAAACCACAAAAAATTGACATTTTTTTTTTATATTGATCCTCCAAATGTAATTTTTCTAGAAAAAAAAGTATCTGAAAATGGCTGAATTTCTGGTATGCTGTATATAGATAGGCATGAACTGACGAAAAAGTTGGATTGACCAAACCTCAAAAAATTTATAGTAAACCTCAAAAAATTGAAAGTTTTTTGATATTGACCTACGTATGGAAAATAAGATGAATGGAACAATAATAAATAGACAATGTTGCTGTTTTCGAATTAGTATTTGGCATTTCATTCTTCTGAAAACAAATATTCTTCATATGATACATCCACAGATGAAGAAAGCCGAAGAGAGGATGTAATGAAATATATATTATTTAAATGATGGTTATAGTCTTTCCGAAGTCAATGGGGCTGTAGGTATACCCACTAGTCGAATTTATGCCATGTATCTATTATATTTTGATCATTCCATCAATTATAAAAGTATTCGATACACTCTCATTCATTACTTAAAATATACCAAATATATTTTTTATATAATCGTGGGTAATATTCCGAGACCATGACAAATAGCCGATATCGGAAAAACTGTCCATTTTTTGAGGTTAGTTCAATGGAATATCTGTTCAGATTTTCATCGAAAGCCATTTTCCCTATAGTTTAGTGCGGGGTCCTTTTACACGAAATACAAAATCTCTTCATTCTATTGATCAGTTACGTGTATGTATCCTTTCGTTGTCAACCTCGAAAGATGTCGATTGTCGAACAGCACTTTATCAAGACTCCTTCATCCAAAGAACGGCTAGGCTCTGGAATTCATTGCCTGTGGAAGTATTCCCAACAACATATAATCTGCAAAAGTTCAAAAAAAATTCCAATACCTTCCTCCTGTCCCTATCCTCCCTAGGAACGCACGATGTTCTTTGAACATTATAGGGATTCCCTTTCGTACGCTCCAAGCGATAAAAAAAAAATCAGCTATAGTACAGATCTTCACCTTACGAATATTAGACAAGATGGACTACGTTCTATTATAGTCTCCCAAGACTTTACCTGACCTGTGGAGTTGAGCTGAGCAGCTCCATCGCAGATATAGCGCTTTCAAGGTGAGTGTTATATTGTCAGTATCATCGCATGGGCAGGGGTCATGGAACCTCGTACCTCCAACTCTTCTTTCTTATGTGTTGTGTGTGTGAGTGTGTATAATGTATATGAATATGGACGTATACTATTTGAATGGGATGATATATGAACGGTTTTTACCATTTTTTTCACCATCGGCGATCGTGACCAATGGGTATCGGATGCCCGGATGGTATTGGTAATATACATGAGCCCGTGGATATGAATGCCACATATACGTCTATAAATCCACCTTCCAATAACACATTCTACCCATATAACGTACTTCGTCTTGGTTAACCAAAATTCTGAGTAATGAAGAGCATGAGGATTCCAGATATATTCTCCGATATGGTTGCAGTATTAGGAAATTGTGATTTTTTCTAGGAATTTTTGCGACTTTTCGAGCTCCAACCACATAAAAGTTGTTTTCTTAACTTATGTAGAGGTCATTATTGATAATCATCCAAAAAAGTAGATAGTATATATAGTAAATATAAGTACCCATATATTCACGTTAACATAAACAATATGCGGAAGTTGAGGCCTTTTCAAAGCGTTGCCACAGGTCCTATCAGAAGTTTCACTGGGTGATTTTTAGAGGCTTGACAAACCTCAAATACATTTTTTCAAAGTCTGGGGTAGTGAATGATTTTTCTGAAAATTCGCGAGACACGTCAACGTTTAAATTTATTCACCTACATTTGGAGAGCAATATGAAGAATAAAACAAATCAGAGGTAGCTGGAGTCAACCCCAACATGTTTTTTTCAAATGCAACTCTATGGCGTGCGACCAGTGTTGCTAACTTAGATTTTCAACACAAAATGGCTACGCAAAAAACACCAAAGAACACAAAACCTGATGACACGGAAAAAACTTGAGCCGCAGGCAATTTTTTCTGTAATTCTAGTGGATTTCTGGTGGTTTCAACTTCAAATCACTGATTGATAAAATCACACCAGATTATGGAAATCTAGCTGGTAAACGATTATTGGGTTAACAATATTTATGAAAAAATCAGAGGTCACGTAAAAAAGTCAGTTTTCTTTCGAAATTCAGTTGTAATTCAAAAATATAAATGTAGAATTATCAAAACAAAATCGAATAATAAATTCTTCCTAACATCTAAAAAATATAAAGTATAAATCAAAAAGTCACTGCCATAATGCCGCTATCCACTTCCAGTCCTTGTCAATAAGTCAGATTTTCTAATTTTCGTCGGTCATGTATGTCATATTTGTCACATGTATAATGAAATAAACGTCATCTGGAAGAATTCACCTGATTTTTACATATATCTGAAAAAAATTCACCAAAATAACCACCAGGCACTAGATGCCACATTTTGTCACAAAACGAAAACTCAAATCACCAGTTCTAGTGTGAAATCTACCAACTTGGCAACACTGCTTGCAGGGTGGCGGAAATTTGATCGAAAGACAAATGATAGAAAAACATTTGATAGAAGTCTTTTGATCGAAAATCAAAAAATAGAAAGAACTTTTCACCGAAAATACATTTTATCGAATGTTTTATGATAGAAAATACATTTGATAGAAACATGAATGATAGAAAAATACAATTGATAGCAACAGCATTTGATTGAAAATTCGACGGGGCTACGCTCAAGTAAGGTCAGTTCGTTTGTGAAGATATGATCCTTCCTTATATATTTGAGAAGGGCGAGCTAGAAGTTTGTGGTATCAATGAATTCATAAGCTTTGATTTCCATCTATCACCTGACGAAGCTTTTGTGTTTGAGAATTTTGTGGAAATCTTATTGTTTGTGAAGTTTTAACATTTGTCATGGATTTCCATCCAAGTAACGGCCGAGTCAATTCAAAATAGATAATTTTTGTCTGAAATGAATTAGTGTTGAAAAGGAATATTCTCAGATAAATTATGAACGTACAAAAATGGATATATATTTATATAAAGCAATACATTGAGAATTCGCATTCTCTATGTGATGAGAATATTTACTCTTTTTCAGTTAATTCAATAGAAAACAACTACTTTCCTGGCTATATGCCACGACGAACATTGCATTATATCTATTGAACACGCACGATAAGAGTTTGAAAATAAAATATAAAAATTTCTGAAATTGAGAATTTGCATTCTCCTTCAGACAAAAATATGTATATACACACATCATTCTGAATATTCAACAGAAAACAACTACTTTCCTGGCTGAGAATATTCCTTTTCAACACTTTCATACCCAATCAGGGGGTTCAAACTTGAACGATGAAAACTTGTGATTTTTATAGACCTCTAATCGCAGATTCGTGTTAGAGTCTCAATTCAGAATTCATTTCCACGCCCTGTATGATGAATGTCAATTTATCATACACCCAAAAGTGAAATGAATTAGCAATTACTAAATGAATTTTGGAATATTTTCGATAATGATAAGATACAACAATCAAAGATATCCTCTTTCATGGTTATGATATCTGAAGAAACTGTAATAAATTCTCAAGGGTCACCTATTGTTGCACATCGGTTCAATATTTATTTTGTAACAGATGAACACTCTGTTGAATGCGTGTTCATCTTCCATGATGACCAGTGAAAGGTATAGGTTAATTCCACATTTGTAAATATTATAATTTTATTTAAGACTATACCTATATGTAATGACATCATTACCTATTTTTACTTTCCACCCACGGGTGGAAAATGTCTTCTTGTCTGGCAGTGTGCACTCCAGCTCTATATCCGATATCGATATCGAAGTGTTATTATTAAACGGAATAGAATCGAAACAAATTTTCGCCAATGCTTATACTGTTGAGAAAATAAGTTATTTGTTGTTATTTGTCGTCATAATAGAAGTTACTTTTCTATATGGTTGTTTGTAATTTTATTGTTGACGTTGAATGAAAAAAACAAAAATTCTTATTCCGAATTTTTCTTCAAAAGATTATAGTTTTAAATGAATCAGCATACAAACCTCGGTGGAAATTTCCATCACTTTCTCGAGATATTAGTTCACTTCGGCGCTAACTAATCTCTCGACAGTAATTGAACACTTCCTACCTTGATATGTAATATACTATTATTTGAATGTGAAAAAATTCACAAACGATGAGTAGCTTCGTCTGGTGAAATAAGTACTGGTAGAATGAAATGACTATTATTTACCTCTCGAAAATTCCAAGTTTTCTGCCAACTGATGACACAAGATCGCTTTTTCGAAAGAGTTGAAGAATACGGTTCAAAATCATTCTTGAATGCGGTTTATTCAATAAAAAAGTACCTTCAATACAGTCTATGAACGATTTATCTATACACTAGAGATTATTCATATGGCTAAAATATTCTGTCGAACAAGAGTTTTTTTTTAAGAAAACAAGTAGTTGAATTTCTCTACAGGTGCACAATTTTCGAGTACCAGTCACGTCTGTCTCATCAAATTCATTCAACTCGCATTCAACACTACTTCTGGTGTATTGTTTCAAAATATGTTTCTCAGAAGTGGATCGCAGAACTTGCAAGTATGCAATATCGTTATACGATTCGTATATATGGGAGTCTGTGAAGTCTCGGATCGACTACATATTTGATCAGCGAAAATTTCAGCAAATAAGTTCAATGTTTTTTATTCATGAGATTTTCAGTTGCAGAAAATAATCGACAGATTTGAGGAGGTTAACTTCAATCAAAGAAATATAGTGTTTGATTTCAGAATATTGTTTTATATAAAGGGTGTTTAATGAAAGATGACTTTCAATTTCAGGAAGCAAATCCTTGTCAGAAACAGCGTGTTAAAATTGGAAATAACAATGTCTACTGGCCCAAAGGTGCCCAAAGGCTATTCCATTGAACAAAAAAAAACCTGGTGTGCCTAGGACCACACGTACACAGTAAAAAAAATTACACCAGTTCACACCAGCTAACACCCTTGGGTGTCCCCTGAGGGGATCATTTCAGTGGGAATTAACTCTGATATTTTTAATACCATCATAGGGTGTCATTCGTTCTTACATACAGTCAAGAACTACACTAGAGTATCTAGAGCTAATTTGATCGATTCGTGTTATTCAACACCAGAGTGGTGACTCTACAATCATTTGGTGATTATTTTGACACTGTATCTGTTGCGTTTTTGCTTTTACTGATGATATTATGATAATATGTGAATATTTGTCTGATATTCTTCTGTTGTGAAAACACACTTATCGAGTGTTATCACGCTGAGAAGCAGTGTTTTCTTGTATGCATCTGAGTGTTGAATAACACGACTCTGATATACTAACATTAGTATTCAGTGTATAAAACGATCCAATGTAGTGAGAATTGTGACTTACAAAACATCTCTGAGCTGATACTATTTGTAGGCTGTCGAGAAACGTGCGTCGAAGGAGCGCTAGTGTCACCATCTATCAAGAAAATCACTAAATATTTTTCTGTGCACAAAATTTCTATATTTTGATATTCAATTTTATGTTCAATCTGGTTCGATATAAGTACTCTATATCGCTTCGCAATATAAAAATCATCATATATAATTTATGAATCAGCTTAAAATTTATTTAAAGCATTATTTTCACGAAATCATCCGTTCTTATTGTCACCTATCAATCTGGATACCAGAATTCTCGGATGATGATATACCTACACAATGTCCATCCATTCTTCAATGAGTTCAGGTTTTTCAGTGGGTAATTTCATAGTCAGCAAACATTATTTATTCACATGGGAGAATGCAATACGATGATGTCCCAAATCTCATAATTCATACACGGTTCTGATTTGTTTGTGATTGGTGAGGGTGTAACTAGGTGATGATTTTATATAATAAGTGTATTTTTTGCGTTAACTTGGATGATACCACTATCGAAAGTAATTACTTTTCATCCTGTTGGTGTTTCTCTCGAATGGATATTTCAGAACCCCTCTAAATTACCACATCCGTGTAATTTTTCACTATGACTGTGTGAATTGACACCACTGTACACGGTATTATCAAATTTCTAATAATATTGGCATGAAATTGCTAATCAAGTGATGATTCAATCGGAGTTATTTCTGAAATCCACTCGGATGAAATTACACCCGGAAATTTTTCACTGTGTAGGAAGTGATAACTTCTATGACTGTCAGTACTTCCAATATCTCTGGGACGAAACGGGGAAAATCTTCTTTGGTTCCTATCCTTCTTTGGATTTCTTCCTTCTTTGGGTTTCTTCCTTCTTTGGTTTTCAGACTTCTTTGGGTTCCTTCTTACTTTGGTTTCCTTCCTTCTTTCGATTCCTTCTATCTTTGGTTCCCTTACACATACAACGAGAAATACGAAAATCCGGCATATATACCTCTATAAAGTTTCCTATGCATGAATTATGTGTATATAGAGGGCCAAGAATTGATGACTCAAACCCATTCCATATTTTTCAGAGTACATCCCGAAAATAATGAGTATTCGAATAATTCTACTCCAGAATATGATGCTGCAACAGGACAGACTTTTTTAGGTAATGTCTGCATATTATACTACCCCTTATATCTATATTTTCCATTCCAATATGGTATTCAATGGTCCAGCCAACAAATGCCATTTGATCAGTTCTTGCTAATAGGAAATGACGAATATATCTTCCATCATAACAGGATAAAAAAAGGGTTATTGCTGATGATAAAAAAGACTGCTCCTTAGATTGGTTCCGTTTTGCCATAAAACGTATAGTAATGTGCCTTCCTGCTACAAAGGGTCACAAGATAAGGATCCATCGGGAATTGTAGGATTTATGGATCATAAAAACCGGGATACAAAATGATTAAGGATAATATTGGGACACCGTTAGTAGTAAATTACCTAATTGAAACTGCGGTAAACTCGGTTAACTTCAGATCTTAATTAAGAAAAAAATAAGGAACCTGATATCAATCAGGTCTAGGAATTGACGGAGATTCTTGAATTCAACGTATATTTCATCAGGAAAATGCCAAAAATATATGAAATATAATGTAATTCCGAGTTGAATTCGGATATAAAAATGTTATATCTTCCTAAACTAATGAAGAAAATCATGTACCTATTCCCTATACTATCATTATTACGTGAATTTTTTTGATTAAATATGCGTATTTGAACCCAATACTCGTACGATAGTACCTAGATTTTAAGTATAATTAGGTATACATAAAATTAACTTTTTTCATCAAAGTGATTGAAAAGTGTGGTTCCTTCCTGTTGTCTGAGTAGCTCGAATTGATGTTTCGCGTCCAGTTAAAAAAATCACATGAAAAGAACATAATAAGCTCAACAAATGAGATTGAGATGTTATCCAGCTGCAAATCAATGTTGATTGCACCCGAATTATACTCGGAACAAAGCGGAGAAAAAAACCTCTTTCGGTCCGATATACCTCCCAAATATTTTGGGCCGCATATTAAAAAAACCATTTCATCAGCGGGAATCTTCACAAATTAACAAATTCTTTCACACACACACATACATACCATGTCCATTCGATATTCCACTGTCAAATGATGAACATATACATATTTTTATTTCCAACCGGGCATTATCAGGCAGAGGCGTATCTATAGTAAACGGTATGGGGTTGTATACCTCACACATATATTTTTTATTATTCTTTCCACGTTCTCTTCTAGAATTCCCATTTATTCGCAGGAAACCAAGAACTCACGGCGCAGGCAGGTCAATGCTGTCAATGAAGACCTTGCCGAAATCACAGCCTGATGGAGAACCAACAACCTGGTTGAATTCAACGCCACCAAAACTCAAGCCTGTATTTTCTCTAGAAAGGTGGAACTCAGTATGCCCGACATTGTAATGTCTGGCACCACCATCTCCACCAAGCCCACAATATCTATGCTCGGTATTTCCATCAGCAACACTCTTTCATGGGATAATCATGTCAGATCCATCGCAAAAGCTGGTTCACAAAAACTCGGATTCTTGTTCCGTGCGAAAAGCTACTTTACACAGCTTCTCATGATCTACAAAGCGCAGATACGGCCTGTTCTAGAATACTGTTCCCACATATGGGGTTCAGCACCAAAACATACGCTGATGCTCTTAGATTCCATCCAGAGAAGAGCCATCCGCCTGGTGGGTGACGCCACACTCACTTACTCTTTGACATTATCGGAACACCGTAGAAAGGTCGGCGACCTTTCACTTTTCTATCAATACTTCCACGGGAAATGTGCTTCGGAAATCTCTGCTATCATCCCTTCACTAGCAATACCTGTCAGACGAACTAGACAAGCCCAGTCAGCACATCCTTTCGTTGTCAACCTCGAGAGATGTCGAACAGCAGTTTATCAAAACTCCTTCATCCATAGAACGGCTAGGCTCTGGAATTCATTGCCTGAGGAAGTATTCCCAACAACATATAATCTCCAGAAGTTCAAAAAAAATTCCAATACCTACCTCCTATCCCTATCCTCCCTAGGAACGCACGATGCTCTTTGAACATTATAGAGATTCCCTTTCGTGCGCTCCAAGCGATAAAAAAAAATAGTATTCAAAATGACAGGTTGTTGGAGTTTTTTGCACAGAAATAACGCTCATAGTAGTAATTTTTTTTCGTTGATTGTTTTTTAGATGAGGCCATTGAAAACTTTTTGTGGCCTCCTGATTTTTTTTCTATTTAACATGGTGTCTGCCAAACTTCACCAGCGGCTTCTCCGACCAAAAATAGATAGAAAAAATCAAATGAACCTTAGTCGAGTGCCTGAGGATATTTCTTGAATATTTCCGAATCGTAATGTGATGAAATGATGCAATTCGGTACAAGAACTAAACTATCCATGCCTACTGTAGTGAGAATGAAATCATTCCAAAAGTGCATACATGAGTGCTCAATACAGGGTGTGACTAATTTGAACATTGTCCAAACTTTTTTGTATGCATGTTCCGACAATTCAATCTCGGTTTATGAAAATCCACATATCTTTACAGAAAAAAGGTGCTCTTGTTCCGTATCTATCAGATGTACCATTTCCGAGTAAAATCCATTTAAAAATATTGATACATCTCACATCTCATGTATAACGTTGCTAATTTTCAAATCACTAGCTATGAAAACAATAAACTATTTTTTTTCACCAAATAATTTCATAGAGGCGCGTAAAATAGGAAAATGATGATGAAAAGCTACTTCAATTTTTGTGAATTTTTTTCCCATATCCACTACGATTAATTGCAATGTTATGCCTATAATATTATGTGATAGGTAACAATATTTTTTAATCTATTTATTATTATTATAATTATTATTATTTTGCTCGAAAATGATGCATCTGATCGATATGGAACAAGAGTACCTTTTTTTCTGTAAAGAGGTATGGATTTTACGATTTTCATAATCCGAATACAAAAAAGTTTGAGCAATAGTTAATGTAGTCCCACCCATACACACATCTGAATGCAATTTTGGAATGATCTCAATGTCACTGCATTGAGTATGGAAAGTTAAGTCTTTCTACAAAACTGCATCATTTTAACAAATAGCGTTTCGGAAATATTCAAGAAATATCATCTTCAGGAGCCCCCTTTTATGGGGCCGTAGCTCCCTCAGGAGACATTTATCGATTCATGTTCATTCGAACTTTTCTTCCAATTTTTGGTCGTAGAAGTAGCTGGTGGAGTTTGGCAGCCTACTTTCGGAACACCATGTATATTCTTTGTTTTCAAACAAAAGAGTAGAGGAGAATTAAAGAAAACTATTTTTTCTTCGAAAATGTAAGACAGTAAGTGAAACATTTCTATAGGCTAGGCGTGTATTTCCTAATTTAGTATATAAACTCGTTACTAAATGGACGTTTATAACACTTGTTACATAAGGCCTGTTCGTTTGTGCTTGCTCAAGCTGCTGAACTTCATTTTTTCCTATGACTTTATTCCTTGTTTACATCATGGCATGAACAGAGACAACTATGTAATAAAGATCAACTTCAGCCAGTTTAGCAATACAAACGAACAGGTCTATAATATACTATTTTCTACAAACGCTTAACAAAGTAGCCTTTGACGCTTTCAAATTCCAGCACAAAGTTGACGTTTTCCCAGAAATGTCATTCTTTGACAGCATTTGCGCTCGTGAGCGGAAATATTGAAAAAACGCTCGCACATCTCTGTAACCTATACTTATCTATTCTTGAAAACCCACAATTCTTTCATGATGGAAAATAGTGACAGTGAATCATCAAACACACCTCCTGATGATATAGCATAAATCGCAAGAGTTTGAATCTCTTATACCGGAGAAATCAAGGAAGAAATATGAATTACAATATGATACATTCATAAATTGGTGCCACTCCGAGATGGTGAACATGTATTCAGAAAACGTTTTACTGGCTTATTTTGGTAAAAAATCAAAGACTTTGAAGTCATCAACTCATTGGTCTATATATTCGATGGTACGTATACATGCTTGAATGTTGAAGATAATATCGGAATCAATAAGTTTCTGAAACTTATCGCATTTCTCAAGAAACAATCTATATTGGATATATAAAGCAAGAAAAATCCAAAACATTCACGGCTGAATATACCAACAAATTTCTACAAGAAGCTCCAGATGAAGCATATCTGTTGAAAACGATGAATTATACTTTATAATTAAACTCTTTGTTGTCATCAGAAAGACAGTGTATCTTTATTTTATTGCATCAATGAGTAATGTTCAATTTGATTGCAGACTTTATCGTACTATGGCTCAGAGGTCTGAAGCTCAGGTTGCCACGCTGGTGGTCCAGTTTCAATTCTCGGTAGGCCCAACGTTTTTTTCTGGCTCGTCAGTTATTTCAATTTTTCTTTTTTTGTTTCCTTTGGACATATGGGATAATATGGATAAGAACTTTTTCAACTATTTCAATCGCTCATACTTTCAGGGTAGTTATTTCCAAAAGCTGCGTTAGTAGAAAAAATCATGTGTGTATTTCGAGCACAAAGTGTTATTGACGCTCTCCAACTTTCTTTGTCGAGCGGCAATCTATCACGTTGCGCTCTAAATACACAAATAGCTATTTCGAATTTGAAATTCTGATGATTGAGGAAAAGTTATATAGAAAAATTCTTCACAATTTTATAATATCCAATATCCAACCAATTAAAAAGGGGAAAATTGGGATTGGTCGCGCCGCTGGCATAGTGCCCTGCCGTCTGGCAATTCGAAATTTCCGAAATGGAATACCTTCCCCGCGGATCCCGCAATTACCTGGCTCGTTTCGACATGTATAAAATCACTCTTTCCCCGTAAAACAGAGACCGTATCAAATATCTCTGGTGCGATGATGACGGTGGCAGGGACGGACGAGACTCGAAGACACAGGAGGGAGCCTAATTGGCAAAATTATCGCCGAACTCTAAACGCAGCGCGGTCACTAGATTCTCGAACGTCTCGATTCTTTCAACTTCCCACATAGTGAAGTTTCCAACGAGTTTTCGAAATTTCGGAAAAGCTTTTTTCGAGAAGATACTCGTGCCATATCATATGCCGGTCTGTTTTGATAAAAGAAAAAGTAGATGATGGTTTCTGAAAGACGAAACGTCGAACCCTAATGCAAAAACGTCTCGAAAAACGTAGAGAACAAAAAGTGGCCATGATAATAGTGTCATTCGATTCATTTCGAGGAATTTCTTGAAGAAACGTGAATATTTTGGAATATTTCATGAAATTCGAACAAACGAAATATTTCCACAAATTTCTCAAATAAATGTTCACAAGGTGTATTTTGCTTGGAAGAGCGAAATATTTCGATATTTTTGAGAATTTTGTGGAAATCTACAAATTTTTACAGATTGCGGAATTTTTACAACGTTTTTCATCTCCTAGAGCATACGAAAGGAATGCCCTATTATGTTCATATACCTAGGGAGGAAAGGGAGATAAAGTAAGTAGATATTTGACCGACATTCATATACGAATAATGTCAAGGAATTAGTGAATTTGGAATCACCAACTAGGAGATGACTTGTGTTTTAGTGGAATCTAAAAGCAAGACGGGCTGGAAATGTGCTTTGTTAGGTCATAAGAAACTGTTGAGATCAGCACAGATATTCAATTCGCATACTATATGGGAACAGAAAAAGTACCTATATCTATCTTATTCCTCATTTTACCAATATTACCACGATATTATGACGATGGGCATCGGCATCAATTTTTCAAAAACTGTTTCACCTCCATGCAAGTCAACCTTCGGTTTTTATAATATGTAAATTTTCCGAGATATTTTCACATGTTTTTGCTTCTAGTTACTTCTAAAGACAGCAGGAGATGGATTTTTACAAGTCCGAAACATGATGTCCTCTTGATTGATTTACATCAGTAATAAAGTAGTGTAGAGATGACTTTGAGAATTCCTTCTTCCTTCTGAAAAATTTCCCTTCACCTTTTTTTCATCTCTTGGAGCACACTAAAGGAAATACCTATGATGTTCGTAGGGAGGATAGGGAGAGGAGGTAGGTGTTGAAGTTTTTTTCAACTTCTGGAGGTTATTAGTTCTTGGGAATACTTCCATTCGCAAAGAATTCCGAAGCTTTGCCGTTCTATAGATAGAGGTTGACAACGAAAATATGTGCTGACTGGGTCAGTCGATTTTATCTGACTGGTGTTGCTAGTGATGGAATGACAGCAGAGATTTCTAAGAAAAATTTCCTGTGGAAATATCTATATAGAAAAGTGAAAGGTCGCCGACTTCTCTACGGTGTTTTAATGAAGTCGAAGAACTTATTAGTGAGTGTAGCATCACCCACCAGGCAGACAGCTTTTCCCTAGATGGAATCTAAGAGCATCAGCGTATGTTTGGGTGCTGAACCCCACATGTGAGAACAGTAATCCAAAGCCGGCCGTATGATTATGTGCTTTGTAGATCATGGGAAGCTGTTGAGGTGTAAATTAGATTGTCGCAGGAAAAAATCCGAGTTTTTGTGAGCTTTCGCGATGGATCGGAATGAAAGGAAAGACGGAATAGGGAGAAGGCAGCAGTGGCTAGGACGCACAATATTATTTCGGTGCGTCTAGATACCATGTTCCGAACCGTTGTTAGGCAAGTTCAATTAACGGCAGCTTTATCGGATAATTCGGGAAATCACATCGGGCCTATGTAGAAAATTCTCGAAGGAAATGCCTCGACTTTGGCTCATCTTGTATCCCTATTTATGGAACATGAACATTTTTATAATGGGGTCATGCTATAATTTCTATGTGCCTAGTTAAACTCTTGATGCTGTTCGTTGAAAGCCATGGTTTCTCGAAATGGAGTAAGTGAGTAGTAACTATACCAAACCTCTCAAAATAATCTCCACGACATTTTCATGTGAGTATCGCATCAAACAAACACCAGGGGTACATGTTTCGGATATGTATGTATGTAGGTAAATATCCATCATCAGCCATCGAACATCGAAAAATCATCGTCCTAATTTAAAAAGCACAAATACGACCTATTCTAGAATACTGTTCTTATATATGGGGTTCAGCACCCAAACATACGCTGAGACATTCGCCAGGTGGGTGATGCCACACTCACTAACACTTTGACATCATTGGAACACCACAGGAAGGTCAGCCACCTTTTCAATTTTTTACTTCCATTGGGAATGTTCTTCAGGAATCTCTAGTATATTTCCACGACTAGCAATACCAGCCAGACGAACTCGACAAGTGCAGTCAGCACATCCTTTCGTTGTTAACCTCGAAATATGTCGAACAGAACAAAATAAAAACTCGTTTCTTTATAGAACGGGAAAGCTCTGGAATTCATCGATTTTTCACCTTGATTTTCTTACAGAAAATGTGATAAAATGAATGACTGAGTGTACAGATTGACTCACAAAATTATATATACCTTTAAAAGGGAGCAATTGAGAAACAAAGATTGAAAACAGCTGAATAAATCCTATCAATGCATCTCCTCGATTTTCTCACAGAAGAAAGAATGAAATTAGATACCACACCACAGATTGTTTTGAACTCGGAGCATAAAAATCAAATCGGACTTGAATCAACAAAGTCACTGAGTAAACTCCATCAATATTTCAAGTGAATCGATATTTTGCCAGTGAGTTTTTTTTTTTTTTTTTTTTTTTTTTTTTTTTTTTTTTTTTTTTTTTATCGATTGGAGCGCACGAAAGGGAATCCCTATAATGTTCAAAGAACATCGTGCGTTCATAGGGAGGATAGGGACAGGAGGTAGGTATTGGAATTTTTTTTGAATTTTTGGAGATCATATGTTGTTGGGAATACTTCCACAGGCAATGAATTCCAGAGCCTAGCCGTTCTATGAATGAAGGAGTCTTGATAAAGAGCTGTTCGACATCTTTCGAGGTTGACAACGAAAGGATGTGCTGACTGGGCTTGTCTAGTTCGTCTGATTGGTATTGCTAGTGAAGGGATGATTGCAGAGATTTCCGAAGAACATTTCCCGTGGAAGTATCGATAGAAAAGTGAAAGGTCGCCGACCTTTCTACGGTGTTCCAATGATGTTAAAGAGTGAGTGAGTGTGGCGTCACCCACTAGGCGAATGGCTCTTCTCTGGATGGAATCTAAGAGCATCAGCGTATGTTTTGGTGCTGAACCCCATATGTGGGAACAGTATTCTAGAACAGGCCGTATCTGGCTCAAGTAACTGGATCAAGTAACTTCAATCACTCGCTAAATTAATAAAGTATTGGTAGCACTAGTACCATACCTAGGTTCCTAGCGTAGATATATTTTTTCTAACGTTCAATCAATTCAGAAAAGAGAATCTCCGTTTCATTCAGAATTGATTCTGTTATATGTGTAATTATTCATAATGCCGATTGTATACACCTGTAAAAAGGCTTTTGGGTCTGCTGGATGTATTGTATCAATAAATAAATGAATAAATAAATAAATAAATAAATAAATGAATAAATAAATAAATACCAGATTATGAGATTATGTGTATTTTTCGAACAATCGCTGAACAAAAAAAATTATGTTTCGAATTTTAACACCCTGTCAAAACTACAAAGTTGAGCGATGCATTTTCCGTGACTCAGCTACCCTCATCAAAGATTTGATGCGAAAATTTCACCGAACTTATTGCAATAAAAAGATATGACAAAAGGAGGAGAAAAAACTCCCCAAGTACTCTTTCGACGGCGCTAAACTCTCTAGAGATTTATGCCGTTTTTATGACTCTCCTAATTTTTATCGGATTACATGCTCTGGAAATAAGAGGAAACATTGTATGACACGGATACTAGCGAAGTGGCGAAATAGTAAAAAGATGCTCGCGTATATATCGTTACCTTAAACGGAGCACGTTTTATAACGAATAATAAAATGGAACGTCTTATTGTGGCAAAGATTCCAAGAGCGCCGAAAATTCATTTCTTTCAAGAGGGAAAGATGAATAGTTCAGTATTCTTCGCAGATGGACGAGTCAAATCTTTGAGATAACCACTGCACCTTTTGGTGACGCATTCACCAATACTAACATTTTCCTCAACAACCAATCACTGCAATAATTCACTTCTACCGTATTGATGTAGAGTTATACATACACATAATACACAATGTATACAGTATGATGCAAATGTATGGAATAAATTCATTTCAAAACGAGACGACTCCCGAAAAAAATCCAAAAACTAGAGTTCAGAACTTTTTTATTGTGTATTTTTTCAACTAGACGACACTTCGATGTTCAATTCTCAGTAGCAGACCTCTGCAAGATTCAGTTAAACGAGTGATAAACCATTTTAATTTCAATCTTATTATGCAAAATTTTGACTGTTGGATAGACGATCGGTAGACCTTTCAAACGAGGTGTCACGTGACCCCTGTTTGTATTTGAAAAATCGTCCATTACGTCATTACTCCAACACCAGTGACGTAACATCTCTCATATGAATGTCATGAGATGAGGCTTCGAAAATTAAAACTCACGTGTTTTTGGAATTTCTTCAAATGTTGCCCATTTCTGAAAAAATGAATTTATTCCATACATTTGCATCATACTGTATATTATTATTATACTATGAAATAAAAGGAAGGAGGACTCTAACTCATATACCTATCTTAACCTTACCAAATTCAGTATAATATGGATGGAGTATGAATAAACGAAATTTGTTTGGAAATGCAGAAGATGGTTTGGACCTATATTAGACAAGAGTTGACATCATTGCTTGTAAATCTTACTTTTTAGTCTGATGGCTGTAGGTGAAAAAGTGGAATTTGTTGTTTAGTATACTGGTTTTCCAATCATCAACACATTTTGTCAGCCATATACCAATTCATCCAACAAGCATTGACTTTCTCACTGAATTATTTTGGATTCTGTGGTTTATTCTTCAATTTTAAACCATATTTTTTTTCCAAAATAGAATTTTCTGATTTTCAAAAAACAGTCTGTCCCAGCGTCCTCAAATGAGGACGGCATTTTTTCGGATATTACTGAAAAGGCAGGGTGACATTGAAATGGATACAAATATTTCGAACCCTAAGAAAGCTCCACGTACAGTCGTCTTCAGAGAACATGTCGAACATGGACGGTGTCAACTCTCTTAATTTCCGCTGCTGTAGGAGCGCTCATACTGTCCAACTGTTCCCTGAAGACGAGTGTACACTATCGAATAGCGTCAATGAAAAAATATAGGGAACGAAATAAAATTTGACCCTTTTCCTTAACGCAAAGTTCTATATTGTAGCAATTCTGACGTCACCTCTGTTCAATTTTCCTTGTGGAAGTTGCGTACTTGATTTTTTGTGTATTTCGTTTATTGTCCAATTTTCAAAATGAAGTTTCCCGTTAATTGAAAGAATTAGTAAGAATTTGACACTTCGGGAATATTCGTCAGACTGTGTCATATTTTTGTGCTGAATATTTGTATATGATTGACGTAATTTTGAAACTGCAAACTTCTATGAAACTAACATGACACTATGCGAAACATTTCTCGGATGTAACTGATAACCACCTGCTTCCCTGAAAATGCGGTCAACGTCTTTTATTCCGTGCTCTGAACCTTACTGACCTCAAGTATCACATCCTCATGTAGACAACAACATAACACCTGAAAAATGATCTGAAACATTGTTTTGTTGTGCGAGAAAAATTGTCCGGGCGTTTTGCGTATCAACTATTTCTTCGGCAAACGACAATGTTAATTGTAAAACAAAATAAGGAACAATGTATTCCTTGTTTTTGAATGTATATCAATTTGTCATTCATCTAAAAGCAAATGCACCCAGATGACAGGAGTATGTCATAATTGTCAGTTCGTTATAGTTTTAGTTGCATATATTATAGAGAGATGAAAATTGTGTATATCATGAAGAATGGCTGAAAGAATAACTGGACTTCAGGTTACTGAGAAGGATTAGATATCCGAAATGGGTTGATTCGAATGAAGTCATAAAATCTGTTTGTGAGAAATATAATTCCCATATCAATGATACGAATGATTTTTTTGGAAGTTCCGAGCTCATCAAGTTCAGAGTTTATACAAGTATACTTCCTATATACATTTCAATTTTCATTTCAATACTGAAAATATTGGTAAGTTATATTTTTATATCATGATACGTGGAATCATTTTATCCGATTTGACAGAGAATGCCAATTCTCAATTTCAGAGGATTTTCATATTTCATGCTCTCGTTTTGGATGTTCAACGGATAATTCAATGTTCGACGTGGCAAATAGCCAGGAAAGTAGATGTTTTCTGTTGAATATTCAGAATGATATCATGTGCATATACATTCTTAATCTGAAGGAGGATGCAAATTCACAACTTCAGAAGATTTTGTTATCAAATTCTTATCGTACGTTCAATAGATATATAGATAATTCAATGTTCGTCGTGGCATATAGCCAAGAAATTAGTTGTTTTCACATAGGGAATGCGAATTTAAAAATTTCGAGTTATAACTCGGAATTTCACATCCAATATTTCGAGTTATAACTCAAAATTTTAAAATTCCGAGATATAAGTCGGAATTTTGATGTAAAATTCCGAGTTATAAGTCGGAATTTTACATCCAAAATTCCGAGTTATAACTCTGAATTTTGAAATTCCGAGCAATAAGTCGGAACTTTAATGTAAAATTTCGAGTTATAACACGAAATTTTAAAATTCTGAGTTGAAACTCGGAATATTGGATGTGAAATTTCGGGGACCGGTCAGTTGGACCACGAGTACCTGTATTAATCCTTTTTTGAAAAAGGTCGAGTTAAGCCTACCCTGCAGTTCGACCAGGTTGAAATTGTATTTTCTAATCGATTTACCTAATGAAATTCTTCCAGTAACGTTCAAACGTTCTAGTAAGCATAATTATCCTTCATAAGTATCTAGTTAATTTAGTTTGTTAAATGAGTGTAACTGCAACAAAAATGGATTTGAAGAAATATCCTTTCTGCATAAGGAAGGAGACTACTTTTTCTGAACATTCTAACCTTGCTCGGCCTAAATGAACCTCCTTCCTAGGAAATATTTTTCTGAATATTACTTGAGAGAGCAAAAAAGGCTATACTTTTTCAAAACAATGTAACCCAACTGGGACTAAATCCTTCCTAAAAAGTATATTCTTCGATGAATTGCTCGAGGGAACAAGGAATACTACTCCTTCTAAACAATCTAACCTAACTCAGCCTGAATCAACCTTTTCCATTTTTGGACCCTCATGAAGTAGGAAACTTTTTTTCTGAAGAAATTCATTCAATAATGCCCAGTAATCCAAGTCTATCAAAATTTTGTGTTTATATTCCCCTCCTATCGTTATGTTTATGTGGACGAAAGGGTAGGTATTATTAATATGAGAATTACTCGTATTATCATGGATTATCCCTCTCCTGACACAAATCTCCTGGAATGAATTACCTGAAGTCACTTTTTGAACTTCATCAAGGTTTCTGTTTGCAGTGCGGTGTCCTCTCGAAAATATGGTATTAAATTGAGACATAATTTCCTCTATACTCCCTTTAATATTTTAAGGGATATTAGGATTACCGTTTTGATTCGACTCCCCCTACTATGTAGCCTAATATTTTCTGGGAAATCCTCAAATGCGATTAATTTGTAATAGCGAGGTAAGAGGATGAAAGATAAGAGAGCAATGATGATCATTGCGAGGCCAAATTAAATGAAAAAAAAAAACTGTAGTGACTAAAGACAAGATTATACTTACTGCTCGGCAACTTTTGTTAACTTCTAGTAGCTTATATACAGGGCCATTCATCTAAAACTGATTCATCAGAGGTTTATACAGAACCGAAAGAGAAATATACTGAAATTTTAACTGCATCAGCACTATTATAGTACGACGTTATCTATTTTTTGAAATAAATAATAGTATATTGAATCGTCTCTAGACGCTAGACAATGAAGTTCCATGACACTTTTAATCTTCTCCTGAAGATGCTAACATATAGTTAGCGAAACACGTGTCGAGGCGTTAAAAAATCGGTTTGGTTAGTGGTAAAACAGTGTAGTGCAAGATAATTTAGTGTATCTCAGTAATAAATCTGAAACACCCTGTTTGTTCGAACTGATTCCACGAATTGATTGAATACCGCTAACCTATTTCATAAGCAAAAATGCAAGTTAATGTTTGAATTGCACGGTACTTCAGTTGTTTGCCGGCAATTCCAAATTACATTTCAACGACTCCTCGACTGAAGTCCAATAATGAGATGAATTACCTAAATCAAATTATGAAAATTATTTTATCCAGCGCTGGAGATGAGTTGTTAAGTGAAAACGGTTATTTTTTGTTCTCAAATTAAATTTCGCGATAACGGGCTTCCAAGAATTTTCGAGTAGTCGATGGAAATAAAAATAGAACTGCATGGAATGCCATCTTGAAAAAGAGGGCTAGAAAAGTGTGTGGACTTGGTTGGAGATGAGAATTTTCCAGAAATATTTGCTATGAACATCAAATAATAACGCCATCGGGCTCTATATAAACGTTGAGCAATTATAATCTGTTGATGAAAAAAATTTCGGTGAATGGCGAATACTTGAAACTTGAAAAAGCAATCAGTAATAGCTATCTAATTAGCAATTAGTAATCAATTCGAACATCAGTATGGCGCCTTTTTGAATGAAAATTAATTTTGCCATTACATTCTTGATAAATCTACATCTCAACTCATTAAGGAAAATGAGGAAAAAAAAAATGATGATAAACATTTTTGAATCTAATGATTTTTGAATGAGTGATTCATTCAATTTCTTGAAGAAAATGCAAATTCCTTGTCAGATAATTGTAATCTAAGATTCTATTCAGCTGATATGATTAGATATCTCACGTGCGGTATTTAGACAGGGAATAACTTGTTTTTTTCTTGAAACAAAACGAAAGCTCTGAATAGTTTCATAATAAAATGTCTCTCAGAATGTCACCATAACATATCTTTTTCTTATATGTAATTGAAGTCAAAAAACATGTTTTTCTACTACCTATAAAAAGTAGAGCATTTCTCAAAGCTTACTTAGTTGCAAAACCATGTATTGCTCATACTGTGAGAAATATTTTTTCTCACGGCACTTTGCCAACACCACATACATTTCCATGGAGAATCAACAAAAATTGACCAAAACTTATTTGGCTGCTGTTCAGCTTCGAATAGTTGTCACAACTGTCAGAAGAAGTTTTTTAAATTCCTTAGGGTAATTCTAATTAATGCTTTTGTTAGAAATCGCATTTTCCATCAAATATTCCAATTCCATTCATAATGAATAATACTTATGATGTATAGGTATATACCGAGATGTGACGATTTTGATAAATACACCACCAGAGACAGGGATAATGGAAAAAGCTGCGAAAGTTGGATTTGTTTCCGGAAATTTCAAGAAAAAAGTATGAATTTGTATATATACGAAAAATTTATGGAATCTACAAAAATACAGAAATAAAATATTTTTCGGGAAGTGTACATTTTTTAAATACATTGAGGAACTAGGAAAAGCGTCTACTCTTTGGTCACAATATTCAATGTGGCATAGTGCCACATTATAAATTGAATACCAATAAGTTACATTACTTGGATTCTTTGAATAAGTGCAGTTGCAGAAAAAGTATAGTGTGCAACATGTGGGGAAAAGTATTTTTCTCACTCGTGTGTTTGCATCACTCGCCCTTCAGGCTCGTGCCACAAACAAAAGCAGAGAATTCTGGAAAGGATTCATGAAGAGAAGTTTATACAGGGTGAGTCATAACTATTGGGACATGAGCTAAGTGCCGATTGTTTGGACAAAAATCTAGAGATAGTTCCAAATATCCCTTGAAAAAATATTGCTGTGGAAAAGGATACAGCGCATTTCGATCGAAAAAGTATTGACTAAGAACTAGCATCAAAATTTATCAACTGACATCAAGAAATGTCATTCACCAGCAACAATTACCTGACAGTCGAAAGCACACACTTCATGAATGAAATAATATTTGAAATCCCCTTCGGAGGCTTCATACTGTTCAATTGAGTTTTTCTCGAAAACTGATGGAAATATCGTGTTTAAACAGAAGTACCAATATAGTACGTAGAAATGATGTTTATGTCATATTCTGTAATCAAAATCACTAAAAAGATTCCTCAAAGAAAGTTACCAGTCGCTTTCATCATCAGGAATCATTCACGTGTGCAAACTGTAGAATGATACATAAAATATTTCCCTTTATGAAATTATGCCTATATGCACTTTTTGTATAATGTATATACAGTGAAATTATTAGCAAAAAACGCCTAATGGCCCTGAAGTTCAGACCTTGATGATAATATACATCGAAACGATTCATTAGAAAGAGATTACATCTTGTACACGCGTTGATGATTGATATATTACTGTCTCGTTTCCAAATCAGGCTCTATTCATGTTGAAAATGAGCTAAAATTAGGTGTTTATCAATTAGTGAAAGCCGATATGCAAAAGCGTTTTCCTCGCGTTTTTCTCAAAAACAGTCCATTTTACCTATTTTATATTGATCATTCCTTGTAAAAAAAGTATTTGATGCAACCATTCGCCATTTAAAATCATCGCAAATAGATTTTTTTCAATAATGAAATTCGCAGTTTCAATACGTCATGAACCGAATTCTGGCTTTCGCATGAAAAGTGGGACCACATATTTCGACGCTGCCAGTTAATTCCCTTAAATGAAATTCACAATGGCCACAAAAAACAATAGTTCGACCTGGTTCCTATAGTTCCTAAGAATCACTCATTGAATACTTATATATACTTGCAAGATGCATCAGTACCGATAAAAATATCCTAGTATTCCTGATGATCGATGTTTCATTTGAACCCAAATTATTTTGTGACCCTGGCAACAGAGTAATGCTTTGAGTTTCTAGGAATACAAGAAGAGGAAAAGAAGACGAACTACATTGTCAACCTAACTTCCTAACTGCAATATCGTCTGTCACCTTCATCTTCGAATCCTTGTTGCATCTGGTCAAGATACGAATATTCAAATATAATCCTCTGATTTTCTGATTCTTTAGTTGTTTGTTGTATTTTTCTTGTATCTAGGCAGTGAGTCATCATAGAAATAGAAAATGCATACGTAAGTGAATTTCAATGATTATTTAAATAATGTATGGAGCTCTGAGGTAAAAGATGTTCACGACAGTGGACTAGTTAGGGTTATTACTTCGAGAATATGAAATACAATGTTTTACTGAACCAGGCCCATTATCTCTTGTTGATACAACAATTATTTTCTCTCGGTGTATACTCCTCCACCAATGGTGATTGTTCTTCTATTCCTCTTTGCGACCCTGTAATTCTAATCGTTGCAAATAGAGACACCTGGAAAGTAATTGACGTAGAAAAAATGAAGTTCCGCTCATTATCGAACATCCTATTGTGTTTTAGATTTTATCAATTCTTTGTCTCTGTAAAATATCCTCTTCCTGCCAAACCAAACGCATGAAGAACGAATGCCTGATGTGTATATATGTATATTCGGGAAATTGAACCGTGTTTTCATTTGGCCGTCAAAGGCCGAGGTAGCTATTCTGAATTCAGTTAATTATTTCCAAAAAATGACGAGAGAATATACTGTGTACTTCATCATCAAATATGTATTTTATGTACCTACATATACTGAATTGTTCGATATCAATTATTTCAGCATTATCATTGAAATAACTATTTCAAAAACAGTCATGTTAACAACGTCATAATATAACCAATTATAAAATATTTCTATTATACATTTCCCAACAAATGGAGAGGGAAGAGATGATATTCCAATACGGGATTTTCGATTTGTAATTTTGTGGCGATTTCCGATATATACACTCTGGTTTAAAAGTTTCCAACTGATGGCCGTTCCTTGTAATTTTCGTTCGTATATATATTGTCCAAAAATAAACTGTCGATACCATTCGAACGTATGTTGTAATTGGATAATAAAACTTCGTTAATCCTATACTGGGTGATCTATATAAGAATGCCTCCACCGATTGAAGTTCAAATAATTTCAAATTAAAGAAAAATTCGAAACATTAGAAATATTGAAATTTTAGGACTATGATTATGTGTCCAAACTTTCTTGCATTTTTGAGATACAGGGTGATCAAATTAGATATAGAAACTGAAGAATTCATAATAGCAAAATTCAGTCTGGTGGGTGAAAACAATAAATGACACATAGTCTGTCTACCACAAAAAATCTGTGTAAATAGTTTTGGTCAGAGGCCATCATCAAACATATAATACGTTGTAGTAATGTACTCATAGAAGAGTCAAAACAACATCACTAACCTCAGCAGCACATGTTGAGAAATATTTAACAGCCTATAAGTTAAATTCCAAAACGAACTTTCCTGTGATCATCAAAATCGGTGTAAACTGGAGAAAATGTTTTATGGAATTGTAGCTATAGGCTGTTAATTACTGCGATAACAACCTACAAACTTGGCAGTTTCAACCAATGGGACACACTGTATGTAGGGTAAAATACGGATAGATGCCGCACTTTTTGTAAAAAAAATATAAAAACTCGAGTAACAAAAAATATGTATTTCAAAAAACATACGATCATTCTTTCATCTATTTTTCATTGAAATATTGGTCCTAAAACAACAAAAAAGAAACTCTACTACTAAAAAAAAATAACGAAAAAAAAAGTGTTTTCTGGCAACTCTCCCCCCCAGGTACGGAGAGATGCCTACAGCCATGCGGAGAGATGCCCAATGTTAATTCCCATAAGGGAGAGATGCCGCAATTTATTGTTGTAGTTCTGCACGTTTGCATGGGTTGCATCTTATGCAGAATATCCAATCTACTCTCTTGGAGGTTTTACTGCGATCCTCAAAACATTACACGCAAAAAAATTGTTTTTCAGTATCTTGCTTGGCTGATTCAGTATTTTGGTTTTCCTTCAAATCGGATAAGGGAATCTCATCTTCGCTGTCGGATGTGAAGTTATTCGATGTTCTATGATCGGTAAAATATAAAATTGTGCTATTTTATTATTGAAACTTTTGTGGCATCTATCCGTATCAAAAAGTGCGGCATCTCTCCTTTTTGATACGGATAGATGCCTCACCAGCCTACGCCTGCGCCTTATGACTCTGTAGCCGAGAATACAAATCAAAATCTTGAATATGCCCTATATAACGCTATGAAAGTCAAATCATCCCATTTTGTTATTTTAAACTCACTTCCCCAATACTATTAACAACATACAAATAAATATTAAGCAATAAAAGTACATCTTAGCAACTTTATTCCAACAATTCAAGTTAAATACTTGCTCAATCGAAGCATGCACCGCATGCAAAACAATAATGGCTGAATAGCTCTTCCATCCCGCCGAGAGTTGTTGTCAGGTGTACATAGTTTTCGCGTCACGTGGTCTGCGGCATCTATCCCCCCGCGGCAACTATCCGTACTTTACCCTACATACAGCCACATTATAATGTTGAAGTTTTGAAAAGAGAGCAATGGTGGAACGGGAGTTTTCTGAACACCCTGTATGGAACAAGGGGTCATTGAGCATTTCGCCGATTCGATGTATCTGACGTGCGTCAGGTGGGTAATGATGGGTTTCAAAATTGTAAATTAACGGTTTACTCGGTTTATACAGTCTCTAATAAACATGTAACATAATATAACTCGTGCTATTTTTATGGCTCATCATAATTTACTTGATTATTCATAAAGACAGTAATGTTTTCTCGAGTGAAGTATCTTAAGTTTATCATGGGACAATTCCATTTTTACGTTCGCATCTTGCGACTTTAATGTCCCTCAAGAGAAAAGCAGATAGCCCTAAACAATGATTATGCATCAGCTTCATATCAGAAACTGAAACCTCTGGCGCAATGATCACTCAAACTGTTTCACCACAAAACGAAACAATTTTTTCAGCATTTCTGGACCTTATGTTTATATGAACTTCGACTTAAAATTACCCAAATAAACACCCCTTGAAGTTTGGTCGGAGAGGCAAATAACACCCTGTATATAAAAAAAATTAGGTTTCTATTTGAAATTGTATACAGTCTGTATAAAATAAGGTTGCACAGCATGGGGATCTCGGAAACGGTAGGAGATACGAAGTCGTTTGAATGGGGAAAAAGTTGCGCATTCGAAGACTCCAACAGCCTTCGAAAATTCCCGAAATTGTTTCTAATTTGCCAGTTACACAAAAAAAAAGTGAATTTTTGGAATATCTATTTTTTCTTCGTTATTATACGAAATACAGAAAAACTGAAAATACTTTTCCATAGCAACTTTTGATGACGTTCAACGTGGTGATTCCAATTTTTTTATGCGACGTTCCGTATTTGTAAAACCATTATCAACTTTAGTTTTTTGAATACAGTTCTCATAATTTTTTTACATATTCTGAAAGATTTTTTTATTCTAAATTCAACCATGTATTATACAAGGTGATTTGAATGTGTTTCAATCTATTTCTATCCATTATCAATGTTCTTTCGAAAATCCTATGCTATCAGTTCCACTTATTTCTGATCACTTAGCGTCATATATTGATGGATAAGTTATTCAATACTGAAAAGTCAATGAAAAATAATTCAATAAATTATTCAATGCAGCGCTTCAAATTGTTAATGAATTCTTACACGAATTACTTTAATAACTTAACTTTGACAATACGAACAGGAACATTCATAACAAATGTTCAAAATGATGACCATTATTTTCTAAACAAAGATATCCTCTTATCACAGTTGCTTCTAAGACATTACTAAGCATTTTTGGGGTTGTACTATGTTGACTGCTTCGATGACACTGTCCCTTAGTTCGTCTTCATCATCAAAGTTATTGGGAAAACAAAGATTTTGATATATCTCCAAAGAAAAAATTAAAGCGGTGTCAAATCAGGCGACCACGCCGGCCAAGCTACTGTAGAATGAGTAGCAATCCATTTTTCAAGCAAATTTCTTCTCAAGCAAATTTCTATAACGTTCGTAAGTCAATGTTTCATGGTGAATGACGGATAGAACAATTTCAGAACAATTTTTTTAGAATAAAAGGACCAATAATTCGTGTACCCAATATTACAACCCACACATTGAAGCCGAAACGGTGTTGGTGTTTTGTATAAATGTTTATTTGCTCGTGACCAATAATGTGTATTTTTTCTATTGGAGATACCATTATTAGTGACCATGCTTTCATCAGTCCAGATGATTTTCCGAGAGAAATCTCCAAAATTTTTACATTTCCTGGTATACCGTCACAGAATGTCCTGCGCCTTTCGTCATCGCCTGACCTCAGCGCTAGACATATTCTGAATTTGTATGGATGGAGTTTTTGTTCTCGCAAAATGAAATGGATTGTTGATTGAAATCAGTTGATGAGGTCTCAGTGTGTTGACTAAATTTCCTTCAAAATGAGTGGAATTGATGACATTTTTTCTTTGGATTTTCGAAAAAACATTGATGATAGTTAAAAACAGGTCGAACACATTCAAATCACCTTGTATAATACATGGTTGAATTTAGAATAAAAAAACCTCCCAAAATCTGTGGAAAATCATCAGGACCAAAAGTTGTTGATGGTTCTATACGAATACGAAAACGTCGCATGAGAAAATCGGTATCACCATGTCAAACGTCATCAAAAGCTATGAAAAAGTATATTCAGTTTTTTTGAATCTCTAATAATAACGGAGAAATAAAAAATAAAATAAATATTTCAAAAATGAACTTTTATCGATATAACTCAAAACCTAAAAACAATTTTGAAAACTTTCGAAGGCTGTTGATGTGAGCCTCCGAATCGAATGCGCAATTTTTCCCCATTTAACCAACCTACCGTTTTTCAGATCCCCATGCTGTGCAACCTTATCTTGGACAGACTTTATATTAGTTGGAGGACTAAAAAATTTCAGGTAGATTGGATACGTAAATGGCACTGTATGAAAATCAATAAGCCCAGGAAATCGAAAAATGTGCTCATGTACCTAGACTTTTTGTGTGAAAACAGTTGAAATCGTTCGAAAAATGTGGAAGAACCAAAACTGATCGACTCAATTTCATCACTGTGGGTTCAGGTTTGAAGAAATTGGAGCACATTAGGTTTGTTCTATGGCATTTCAATTATATATCAAACCCATTAAAATTAATGAAAATATTCGCGATTAGAATACCGAGAAGAGAAAGTTGTCATTTGTCAATGATATCTCTCCGTTAGGTTACGCCACATCCGAACAACAGAAAGAACAAATTCGAAAAGTCCTTGATGGAAAAATGTGTAACAGATATCAGATGATCAGAACAGATAACGAACTTGCCTCCGACACAATTTCGACACTAAATTCTCGCAATTAGCACTCCAATTATGAACTTATCCGAAGATACATCTCCATCCATTGTCTTCCCCTCGCCCCCCCTCTTTACCCACGGAATCGAATTTATGATCGAGAGAATCCCAATCGAATTATGGATTCAATTAAAGCTGCCATTGACGTTTTCATTTGTCCTGACGACGCACTTAACACTCGTCATTTTCAAATACATTAACCTACACGAGAGCAGGGTACTTAACCTTATTTTCAGTGCGGTTTGTTGAGGGGATCATCGTGATGATCGACGTGAAAATTCATCATTGATTAGACTTCAATTTGCCAGACTGTTTTCTTCTCGACTAGTAGTTTTTAGACCTTCGAAAATAATGAACAATTTACGTAACATCCTTTTTTTTACCTACACGATCGTTCTGATAGGTGTCTGCGAGTCCAAAAAACTTTTTCCGAGAGGGTTTCTTCGTTATTTTTATTATTTGCATGGTTGGAATGTCATGACATGAAAGAGACAAAAAAGTCTGACTTTTCGAATTAATTCGGAAATTTTTGTATCAATGCTCTCAAAACAAAATCTTGCCAGTTTCCTGAGGATTATTGATATTTTTTCTCTATAAATTACTTTCATTGAGCCAATCCCCAAAAATAGACCTTTTTTTGCCAGGAGGGTTTGAATTCACATTTTGATCGAACTGACCACTTATTTCTGAGAAAATGAACGATATTCCAAAACTTTGTATTCCATTTAATTACTTCTAAAAATGGATTCTTCATAAAAAAAATATATCGAGGGGGAATTATTACCCCCAACCTCTATTTTGAAAACAGAAAAAAAAATCCATCTAACTGTCAAAAGTGATAGGAAATATTTCATCACGGATGATTATGGCACAGTTGAGAGAATATTACAGTATATGTAATATTCTCTCAACTGTGATTATGGAAACCGCATTTTTGCATCATTACCCCTCACCAAATAAATGTGGGGTGCAAATAAAGAAAAATCGGCCGTGTATTTCGCTGAATTTTTGATATGATGTAGTCCATATGGTTCTGATCATAAAATCGTTGGGTGACAATCCTGAACAATCCAGTTATAGAAGGTATCAATTCACATTTTGAAAAAAATATAGACTACCATTCGATTCTGACTAGAAAGACAACTTTTTTCAATATTGTATTCCTATTCCTTAATGATTTTTCATTCGAAAATTTTCAATCACAAGAAATTATTTTTCTTATGCTTCTCACGGTAGCACGGATTTTTTTCTCGCTGGTTGGAGGGTGAGAACCACCCCCCATAATTCCGAATGAAAAATCAATTAAAAAATAGGAAAACAATATTGACAATAGTTCATTTTTTGAGATTGTCACCAGATGATTTTCTGATTAGAATCATATGGACTACATCATATCAAAAATTCAATCCACCGTTTTTTTTTTCATTTGTACCCCCCATTTGGTAGGGGGTAATCATGCAAATATGCGGTATCCATAATTATCCGTGATGAAACATTTTCTATCACTTTTGTAAGTTAGATGTAATTCTTTTTTTTTCTCGGTTTTCAAAATAGGGGTTGGGGGTAATTATTCCCCCCATTATATTTCTTAATAAAGAATCTATTTTCAGAAGTAATTGAATGGAATAAAAAGTTTTGGAATATCGTTCATTTTCTCAGAAATAAATGGTCAATTTGATCAAAATGTGAATTCAAACCCCCCTGGCAAAAAAACTGTCCATTTTTGGGGGTTGGCTCAGTGAAAATATGCTATAGAACCACATGATCTACATCATACCAAAAATTGAGAAAAATCCACCGGGACTCAATTTACCTTAAAAATTGCGGGGTCCTTTGTAAAATTTCAAATTTTTTCAGGAACCAGACATCAATGTCATCAATGCTATGAAACTCCATAATTTCGTCTATGGCATTGAGAAAACCATCATGTTTCATCTGAAGAGATAAGTTTTTCTCCATTAAAACTCAAACATTATCAAAAACTACCCATCCAACATTGGGAATTTTTTAAAAAAATATTCTCAAGATTAAAAATTATTCAATCATTCGTTGGTATAAAAAATGCATCATAAAAATTGTGATTTCACAGAAAACGAAAATCATTAGTTATATATTTTTCTATATAAAAATAAAGTTCGGTTGGAAATATTTCGAAAAAAAAAAATACATCAAAGTCTAACACAACAGCTTGTTTTTTGAAAATATCACCCATTGGCTTTTGGTTATTCAGTTTTTACCAGGTGCTATATAGTTATAGTTAATCTAAAGTGAGCTCATCGAGTTGAATGAAGAGATGAAAGCAAAAGACCTCCTGTTTAATTTCTCCCTTCAACTATACAACAGCATTATAGTTGGGTTGATTTGTGCATTTTATACCAGCGAGTATTTCATCACATTTAATCGATTCAGAATAACGAAATCATTCAAAATTTCAAAACAAATTACAAGTATACAAAAATAATAAATTATGAAGTTATGTGATCAATAAAGCTTATTTGTTTTCACTACTTTGTAGTTGTTAGTCAAGTTGAGAAGTGATTAATTTCACCTAGAAATGAATTGAGAAATTATAGACAGTCAAGTTTTTTCGACCTTATTCTGGATTATAGTTTTCCACGATATAAGTAGCAGATATAAAAACTCGCAAGCATGTTTATCGAGTTTTTCATAAGATCGATTTACAACAACAAAACATCCCTTTTATCGTTCCCAGACATCAGACTTTGAAAAAACACACAACCATCAAACTACCTAGAAAAGAAATAGAGACGAGTGATCGACCGCGTCTATATATACGTCTCAAATACATCAACCCCTGAAAGTCGAGGGATGTTCACCCTCCGAAAACTATAAGACACATTACGCATAAAACATGAAACGTGCACTTCCAAAGAGTCGTCTCCTTATCATTTTTAGAATGTAAGAAGAATCTTTTGTCTTGATTTGACGCCCTTCTTTCCCATAAGGAATCAATCTGACACAGATAATGGCCCACGGGTGTTTTGGGATGGTGTTACATGTTCGTGTTTTTCACGCGGGACCCCTACGAGGGAGGATCTAAATGATCCGACTTCAATCGCAAGAAAATGCTTTTATTTATTCACTGAATCGAGGCGTTTGCTCCTTCATTCAAGGAAACAAAGTTGTCAATTTACTCCCACGGGATGAAAAAAATATTAACTCCCGTGGAAGGTAAAATATATTGGCTTCAGTATGCATCCTTTGGCGTCGATATATCTATAAAATCTGTGCAATCTGAGTAATCAGTGTTTTCATCACTATTATAAAACAACTAAGAATACTATCTTCTTTGAATTCCTATGATATCATTGATATCATACGCTTCTTCATATTCTGAACGCACTTTTAATCGAAACTTTCAACTTGAATCGAGAGATAGACCGCTTGAAGCACAGTTTCAAGAATGATGCTTTGAAAGAATGCGTTAGTACATAATATACAGGGTGTAAATTTGTAAACTTTCAATGCGAATATCTCGCGAAATAAAAAAGTTTGAAAAACGCCGCTTGGCAAAAATGCTAAAGAGTTAAGGGGAACTAGAACCACCATATTTCAGTGAAGGGATGAGTCACCCTGTCAGCGCAACACACCCCAACTTTGAAATGTCAAATGGCACTACCTCTTTTGTGATACCTCAAATGAACGGTCTCAGTCAGTAGTATTCACCTGTACAATACTTTATTTCCACCCACTACAGGGTGTACGAAAAATATTAATTCGAGGGTCTATAAATTTGAAAACTTTCAATGCGAATATCTCGCTAAATTAAATAGTTAGGAAAACGCCGTTTGGCACAAATGCTACAGAGTTAGGGGGAACTAGAACCACCAAACTTCAATAAAGGGATGAGTCACCCCGTCGGCGCGGCACACTCCATCTTTGAAATGTCAAATGGCACTACCTCTCTTGTGATACCTCAAATGAACGGTCTCAGTCAGTAGTATTCACCTGTACAAGACTTATTTTCCACCCACTACAGGGTGAACGGAAAACATAAAGTCGAATAAAATAAAATGCAGAATGCCGATATATTCCAAGAGATGTGTTCCAAAATGTTAGAATGGCATTTGAACATCGATTATACTATTGCTTACAACAGAATGGAATGCATTTTGAACATCTGATCAAATAAAATATCCTTTAAACACAATTCATTTTATTTTATTCGACTTTATATTTTTCGTACACCCTGTAGTGGGTGGAAAAAAAGTCTTGTACAGGTGAATACTACTGACTAAGACTGTTCATTTGAGGCATCACAAAAAAGGTAGTGCCATTTGACATTTCAAAGTTGGGGTGTGTCGCGCCGACGGGGTGACTCATCCCTCGACCGAAATATGGTGGTTCTAGTTCCCCTTAACTCTTTAGCATTTTTGCCAAACGGCGTTTTTTTAACTTTTTTCATTCGGGAGATATTCGCATTGGAAGTTTTCAAATTTACACCCTGTATATATTAATATAGTAGCTACAATACAAGACAAGCAAATTTCATTAGGTTACCAAAATACCGGCTTTCTGTTTCCCAGAAGAATTCTTTGGACTACGATCTTTATAATATATTACCAACAGAATTCAAGACTCAATTCAATTTTATTCAAGAAGAAAATTAAAAATTTTCTTCTGCAACATTGTTTTCTTCAGTTTTCGAGTTTACTGAACATGTCAGGCGTTTTCCTATGTAAGTTTGAGCATGTTTACTGCAAAGTGTGTGCAAAACCATAAATGTTCATTTTTTTGTTCTATTATATTTCTGATTATGTATATCTTTGTTTCGTAAAATGATGAATAAATAATTGTGTGAGATTTCAATTAGGTTGTACCTTCTATAATGACTCATGCTATACACTGTAGTGTTCGTTGCATCAATAAATTACTTTTACTATTACTATTACTATTACTATTCCCATTACTATACATATACTAAACTGTTGCATTTTTGCCACTCTCTTCTCGGTCTATTCTGGTCCATATCGATTGATGAGCAGCGTATCTTCGAGACCACCCCGCAGCTCCACGTGTTTGTCGTTTGGCGTTTCGAGTATCGGTACTCGAGATATTGGGAAAAGGTGGCTGGAGGAGCGCACTCGAGTGGATGTCGTGGACTTTTCCACTTTTTTCAGAGGCCACAGAGATATATTATGGCCGAGCCTCGTTAGAATTGCTATACTTTTCGAATCGCTCAATGGGAAGGGCGTGAGAGGGAATGGGGGGAATGTTTGGCTCTGAGTGGGTGGTCGATACAAAAAAGCAAGACCGAAATTGTTCAGATTGAATAGAAAAACTTCCAATATACATTAGGCTCAGTAAATATTGGTAGAACTATGAAAATATCAACTTCGAATTATCAACAAATATATCGTAACAAGCGTAGTGGTGAATTTATAAACTCAACTAATTTAACAATTAAATTAACAACTGAGAATTAAGAAAGATGAATACATGGAAATCCCACTGAGAATTTATGAACTCGTATTTGGCAATTAAACTATAACAATTAACAACTAAGAAGATGGCCATCTTTCATCTTTTCAACTAAGAATTAACAATTATGAATTCAACGCATGTGCATAAGGCATAATATTTTTTGACATTTACATTAAGGAATAAAAGACCGCGAAAATATGAAATATATCTTGTCTATGGATAAGGAGTTTATGATAGGGTGAGTGAATTCGAAGAATCAACAATCGATACAGAAGAGATTATTGAAATGGTTATTTTACTGATGGTTACTACAACGTGTCATCAGGAAGAGAAAAAAATCGGAGATTCAAGATGAGGCCAATGAATAGAAATTGAAGAGAAATTGGTGTACTTATACAAAAATATATGAACCCTTTTATTAAACAAATATGAATGATCATTTATCACAGAACGCCCAGAACGGTTTCTTTAAACGTCAAGCACGAAACAATAAAAGACCTAATTCTGAATTTTCAGTAAATGATTTTTATAAACGCCTTCTTAGTTGTTAATTGTTGATTGCTAACTGTTAATTCGAGTTCTTAGTTTAGTTGAGTTTATAAATCCACCATAACTGGTAATTTTATCCTTTGAGAAATCAGAGTCGGAGTAAATTAACAATTCAGTAAGAATATATGAACAAATTACAAAATAACAACTTCAAAGCGGTACCAATTAATTTTTTAGTAAGTAGAAAATGAGAATCCAAAAGGCTATCCGGCAAATAAGAAAGCAGATGAAATTACTCATTAGATAATAATAGTATGAGTATATAGGCTCTAATCCTCTGATCATTATTTCTCCAGATTTCGAATGTATTTGTCAGCGACTGTCGACTTGGCAAATCTTTTTCTCGATTTCAGATTTTTTTCTGAATATAATGATATATGACAAGCTGAATTTTGTTTGCCCAGTTGACAAGAATAGTAATTTACGTAACAAGTTTACAAAATATTGTTTTTTTGGACAAGTAGACAAAATTCTATGCCGAGCCGTAGGATTTTCTAAAGCACAATTAGAATCATTATATAAATGCAATGATTCGATCTTGAAAATAACTTCAAGTCCTCAATTGCTGGGGATCCTTGTTTATGTCAATCGATGAAATTGTTCATTCTTAGCAGTCTCTCTAACCATAATATCTTCTTTTCCAACCCCTTCACTAGAATTCAATCTCCTTCATAAAAGCCATCAGTAATATTTTTTGATGAATTCAATTACCTCTTCATACCTATACCATATTGTTTTAATTGCTGATTCCTTATGGTTCCATTCCAATCCAAGCAAGTGTTGAGTGGACTATTCCGACCATTCCATATGTTGAAAGACAGTGGAATTCTAATGTCACATCAATGATGAATTCCACCATTGTCCACATCAAAATAGCAATTTCTCTGCACAAAAAGATATTTTTCCATACTGGAAACCTTGTACGTCAATTATGAAGATTTAACGAAGTCAACTATTTTATTTACTATTTTGCAAAAGGATTTCGAAATAACCAATTTGCAATGGGTACATACGGCAATGTTTTTGTTGTTTATACTGAAATTTGACCACTATGTAATTTGAGGTTGATTTGCCGTTTAATAGCGCCATCTATTGGTTCGTGATTTTCGCGAATTGTGCTTTTTTCATGGACTGACTGCTTCAATGTATGAATCGATAAAGAATAGGTCGCGTGCACGATGACCGACCCTGGAGGCAAAATATTAAAACACAACCTCATTCTTCTGTAAATTATTGAAACACAACCTCACTTTTTTATTTGGTTACAGAGGAATCAAAGGATTGAAATAGTTTTTCACAATATTTTGGTATACGAATCGTGTTTCTTGCGTTATTCATTAATTCAAGCATGCCTTCGCATTGTGCTGTTGTACAATGCACAAAATATGCAGCAAGAGACTAGGGAATATGATTTTTCAGATAAATAGTAATCTCACATAGTTATCATTATGAAATGTTGTCATTCCTTATTAAAATTCCTTCTGCCTTCTGCCACTTCTGCAATACAAGCTAATACTGCTAATAGATAGATTGAAAATGTCTACAACACACACGAACGTCAGCATGTCAGACCAGTCCTCCCGATTGATTGCATGAATCCAATCTTCTTGCATAATTCTAGAAATTTTAGGTATATTTCTATTAGCTCCTATTGCAGAAGGAATTCCGATGAGAAATCAGAGAAATAACCAAATTTCAAAAATGAAAACTATATGTGAGTGACTATAGTAGGTACTTACTTTTAAATCATAATGTACCATCCGGATTCCTTCATCTTCCGCTGCAGTTTTTGTGCATTTTACAACAGCACAATGTGATTGCATGAGCGAATTGATGAATAGCGGAAAAATACGATTCATATGCCAAAATAATTGTGGAAAACTATTTCGATCACTTGTAAACAAATAAGAAAAGTGACGTTGTGTTTCAATGTTTTGCCTCCAGCGTCGGTCATCTGACAGTTCTTGCACGCAACCCATTAGGTATTTCGGAATGCTGTCAAAATCAGATTCAAGATGGTTGCTGTACCCAAACAAATAGCTGTCACTCCGTGACTTTTTCAACCATATTTTCAATTAAATTTAAAATGTGTTAAATGCTGCTTTCTTCGCTTATTTAGTTGATAATTGAACTTTATATACTTAGTTTTATTAGGATTGCATCATCTTTATGAAAATTATTGAATAGTTGATGTGTATTCCTGTGGTGTATTCTGGACACTATTTGGATAGGTTTTGCTTGGTGTTTGTGTTATAACATGTTTTATTGTGGAATAATCAATTGTAAGAGTCGGTAATATCGTGATAGCATGAAGTTTCATCGAATCCTGAGTGTCTTGAAATTTAGACATAAATTGGAACAATGAATTATCAAAAGAAGAGACAAGTGGATAAATAGAAATGGTTTGATGGAGCAGAAACTCAAAATGTTGAGAGTTTGCAGCAAACATTTCCTACCTACTTGGTGAGTTCACTGAAACAGGTAATGAATAGTAGTAAATATAATAGGTATAATGGAAATTTTAGGGAAACCTACATATCTATGAGATGTTAATAATCCTAACTGGGCTCCCAGTTTATTTTCGGGATATGATAGCTTAGCCTCTGACAACCAATCTAAGGAAACTATCAATGATATGGAAACATCAGAATGCCAAGCTGAGGCTGCAGGACCATCTAATGAACAGGCTGTAGGATCATCAGATTTTCAAGATGAGAACCTTAGTATAGTTCCTGAATGTGATAAATATTCACAAACAAATATCAGAGCTGTCAGCCTAGTGCTGATCTAATTATAATTTGATAGGAATCACCCCACAATCAATTCAAAATTAATAGATGATATTATTCCAGGTGAGTTTCTGTACAAGATCAATTGAATATAATTGATACCTACCAATCTTTATTGAATCCAGAATTACTGAAAGAGAATAAACTGTTTAAATTAGTTTTATTGACTAGAAGCTAGAAATCTTTTATATGCATGGAAAAACTAATTTTATTAAATAGCATGCACTGTTGAAAATGTTCCACTTGTCTTGACTTTCAATCTATTTATGTATGTCTACTGTTCTAACAATCTTCCTGAACCCATCTGAATTTCAAACAGTATCTATCCAACTTTCAATTAATACAAATTCAATTTGTAGGTGATTTGATTTTAGGTGACCATGGCTTTTTGGTTGGTGACTATGTACAAATTTTGAATGCCCAAGTGAAGATTCAAGCTTTTACAAAAGGAAAGAAACAATTACATCCTACTGAGATTATGGGAACTAGAGCTACTGCCAATGTGAGAATTCATGTGGAGTGAAAAAAATATACAATATTTTATGTTGATGTCACCATATCAGAGTGAATAATGATAAGATTACATTTGCAAAATTGATATTTAGATATGCCTGTTTTTGAATTTTGAACAAAACTGGTTTGCTTGTTTTTATTGCCCATGAGTGGACTTTCTTCTCACTCACAACTCACCTAAATAATGAATCATGATTGGTAGATATTTGGGAACACAGGAGTAGAAATACTCAGTTTTTTTTCTAACACACTAATGAACAAGATTGAAATTTATTATATTGTTGTGAGACATTTTTCTTTGTGCCAACACTTTTGGTGGGTCAATTTTCACAAACTCTTCATGAAACATCAATGAACAGTGGATTCATATGTTAATTCATAATCAAATTGTTGAGAAAAATATTCCTTGTATTTTGTATTTTGTGTATGAATGATAGGTACTCATTATGATAGCAAATGTTTGTAATTATTAATAAGTGTGATCATGATATCTATAGATACTTTGAGGAACTGTGATGATAGTCAAAATTTCTAAATTTCAAATTCAAGAAGAATTATTGATGAACAAGGTTGATCTGTTTTTCAATGAATTGTTGGTCAATACAGCAAACAAGACATTCTGTTGACTATATAATTATTATTACAGGTATTACATTGAAATGTGTTTGAGAAAACTATAGTTAAGATGAATAAAATCATGAAGCATGAATATGTAGTGTTTTAATGAATTATAACATTAAAAGAAACTGTTTACAATATAGCTTAATTTTTGTGTAGATATGTGGGGGAATTGTGTCAATATCCTATTTGTGAATTTTCATATTTGTCTAGTATTTAAGAACAAAGTAAATATCAAAGAATAGTAGGTTCTCCTCTTTGTAAATATTTTTGACATAAATTTCCAGTAGTGATATTGCAGAGCAAGACTAACATCAAAATATTTTCTGGAGTTACTATGGTCCAGACTTGTGTAGTATTCGAATACCCAGTATTCTGAATCCTATTCAGAATACATTCGGCTGGTATTTGAATACTATTCGAATACATTTGTGAATTTGGTATTCGGTATTCGACTGAATACTTTTATGGTCAGTACTCGGTATTCTGGATTCTGAATACCGTTCTTGAATCCCAGTATTCAAATACCCACTTTGTATTCGAATCCCGGTATTCGAATCCTGTATTCGAATCCCGATATCCAAATCCTGTATTCGAATCCCAGGATTCGAATCCTGTTTTCGGATACTTTTCGATTATTTCTATGAATATTATTGCGTTACGTTTTAACGGAGCCGTCGCTATATATTATTGGTCGATCATATATTGCCACGGCTCGCAATTTGAGCGTGTTAAAACATATATTTTATTAGTTCCTATGTTTTATTCGAAATAGAATGGATTTTATTTTGAGTTTTATTTATCATTTGAGATTATTTTCCATTATTATCTTCCTAAACAATTATTTTGTGTTACCTTACTGTTATCCAATGTACCAAAGAACTTTATTTCAAGTTTCAGTCATTAATTGAATATCGTTTTTTTTGAATAATTTTTCGAAGGAAACTAAGAAATGAAAATTAATGAATGTTTCTTATTTAACCTCATTGTGGCACATTGTATAAAAATATTATTTATCAAGGTTCATTTAATATAGATTCTCTATTTTTTTTATATATTTTCATAAATTAATCACATACATAAATATAAACGAGCTTCATGTGCGCAATTGAATGGTTTTTTTTTTCAGTTGAAATATTCATAAAATATTCATATGTGAATGAATCCAGGTATTCGAATACAGCGGTATTCGAATACTTTCTTGTCTTTGTATTCGAATCTTGAGTATTCGAATACAATTTAGAGTACAGTATTCAGGATTCGTATTCGAATACCGGATTTCAGTATTCGACCCAAGTCTGCTATGGTCATTATACATTTTTAGATATTCAGAGTTGAATCATAATAGTTTGAATCCTTGCAGATCAGAGGACTTACAAGAGTCTGATACAAATTTTCCAAACAGGATTTGCACAAATAGGTAAAGTGGAGGGAATCAGTGATATGCATTGGTATTGTCCCTGTAAGTAAAAGGGCATCAAAGGAGGAAAGTACCTACACTCACTATAATATGCCTCTTTTGTGTGAAAATGATTGAGAAATTAATATGATTAATTGCTTATGCAAGGCAGGGATATCAGATATTTGTTAGGTCAATTTCTCTTAAAGATTTCAATATTTCTGAGAGCTGTTGCCTTCTATAGGTTGAATATGAGTTACTAATGTCCTAACTACTGACAGCCCAGCCATGCAGGTGGAATGGGCTCTGTATTTATTCCTTGATCACTTTTACACAATACCCATCAGACTTCTAGTGAGGGTAAAATCATTATTTCAAAATGTTTCACCTGCAAAAATATCAAATATTTAACAGGTACTATCAATTATCCACTCATAGTATGACTGCCTAGAACAACAAACATATGCCACTGATTTTCTTCACTCCACATAGGTATTTGTACAAAACATGCCTCAGAAAATTTATACCCACTCAAACTTTCATAAGCTTTCGTTTGCTCTGCAGTATAAAAACTAGGAGGAGGACAATTATATCATGTCAAGATATCTATTGAAGTGACTCCAGGAAACATCGGAGCCTGAGTTTCCATTATTCTGCAGAGAATAGGGATCAATAGAATCGATGACTTGGATTATTACTTTGTATCGCTCTATATTATGACCATCAGAAATTTCTAATTTCAATAAATATTCACTTTATTCATGATACAAACTTTAATATCAAAAAATCAAAACAAAATCAGTGAAGATCATAACCTTAAAATTCGCAATTTGAGGAAGAGGAAGTAAATTTTTGACGTTTGAAGTACGGACGGAAACGGGGCAGGTACAGCGGCCATTTTTAGGTCACGGGTTCTGGAATGCCTAATAGGTCGCGTGCACGAAGACCGACCCTGGAGGCAAAATATTGAAACACAACCACATTCTTCTGTGAATTATTGAAACACAACCTCACTTTTTATTTGGTTACAGAGGAATCAAAAGGTTGAAATAGTTTTTCACAATATTTTGATATACGAATCGTGTTTCTTGCGTTATTCATTAATTCAAGCATGCCTTCGCATTGTGCTGTTGTACAATACACAGAAAATGCAGCAAGAGACTAGGGAATATGATTTCTCAGGTAAATAGTAATCTCACATAGTTAGCATTATGAAATGTTGTCATTCCTTATAAAAATTCGTTCTGCCTTCTGCCACTTCTGCAATACAAGCTAATGCTGCTAATAGATTGAAAATGTCTACAACACACACGATCGTCAGCATGTCAGACCAGTCCTACCGATTGATTGCATGAATCCAATCTTCTTGCATCATTCTAGAAACAGGTATATTTCTATTAGCTGATCCTATTGCAGAAGGAATTCCGATGAGAAATCAGAGAAATAACCAAATTTCAAAAATGAAAACTATGTGAGTGACTATAGTAGGTACTTACTTTTGAATCATAATGTACCATCCGGATTTCTTCATCTTCCGCTGCAGTTTTTGTGCATTTTACAACAGCACAATGTGATGGCATTAGCGAATTGATGAATAGCGGAAAAATACGATTCATATGCCAAAATAATTGTGGAAAACTATTTCGATCACTTGTAAACAAATATGTTTTGCCTCCAGGGTCGGTCATCTGACAGTTCTTGCACGCGACCTATACGAGGAAATTTCGAGGTTCTGGAGTGTACATCATTTTGGGAGTGTCAAAATGACAATTAGTATTTAGAAATGCATTCGACCATCCACAAGAGTATAAAACTTCTTTAGGCACGGCTAAATTTGCAAGTTCAGTAGGTAACCAAATGCTCAGTCGAGTTCAAGCCATCAGATATCCTCGAGATCCTGAAGATACCGCATCTCAAAGACATCCACTCAATTCGATCCGGTATACGAGGTGGTCCTTTTGCCTATCTCCGACCCACCGCTATAGCGACACTCTCGGCGTCTGAGCGACAGATAAAGAATTGATTCCGAGTTAATTGCTCGAGATTGATTCCGTTAAGAGGCCTTTTAGGAAGGAAAAAGGCCAGATAAGTGACGACGGCTAATGCACCGGAGTAAAGGATGAATTAGACTTGTCACTGGGATGGAGATATTAAGTGAGTTACAGGTTGGGTATCGTGGCCGGGGTCAGGTCGACGCATGCTAGCCAGGGAGCAGAGATGAAGAGATGGTCGGGTCAAATTCATCTCGCATCGATTGTATGTACAGGGTGATCAACGATCGCGATTATTACAATCAGGCCAAAAATTCGCTACATAAGGCGTTTTCGGAAACTTACTCGGGTTGTTCGGATCCCTAACCTGAACTTACGGTTACCCAAATCGAGTTCGGAAACTTGAATGATGCTAACTCGATCACTGACTCGGGTTGATTTTTCGTGACCCTATACTCAAAAGCAGGGTCGCCAGAGTTGCAAAGGACACCGCATGCGCATTACAGAATTCAAGTCAATCAAAAAAACGCGGGAGTTTACATTCGACGATAACAATAATAACAAAATAATTTGCATGTTGAGAAAAATCACGACCGGTGATATACATGTTCTTTTCAATCTTCATAATTTGATTGAAGTAATTCATTGGGAAGAGAATATGGGTAGAGGTGAAGTTTGTGGTTATGTGCAACAACACATTATGAGACAAGTACGCCAATCCACAGGTAAATATGAATATTTGTAATCAGATAAAATAAATTCTTGAATATATGTGACCATTTTCGTCTGTCAAATTCATGAAACCACAGGAAAAATATAATATTCAGTGCTCCTAACCTGACACGTTCGTAAACGTTGAACACGAGTAGATGATCCGAGTTTTTTGTCACGTGACCTATATGGATCGAGTTATCAACCCAGAGTAACTTTCCGAAAACGCCTATAGATGATGCTCATCTCTAGCCAGGGTTGGCACGAATCAATTTATACAGGGTGGGTCATGAGGAAATTTACATACTCCTATATACCACGAATATAGAGGCCTCTGAGGGGAATACCGAATGTCTATCAGGAAGTGTCTCCTGCACTTCTTTTCCAATATATAGGATGAGATTTGGCAAAAGCATCTTTGAGTCGTCATCAGTGTGAAACCAGCCACGAGTTCCAGCCACAACTTCGCCTAATATTCAAGGCGCGCGCCATACCACCAATGTCGTTCATTATCAATTTATATTCATGGCTGGCCATGAAATTACTTAAACCTCCAAAATATATCCATGGATGAAACTATTTTACATCAATGATTTTCTCTGAGGGTCTATGATAATCTGTATATCTCACAATATTTTGTCGGGCAAGAATTAACCCCACAGGCCCCCTTTTCCGGAATTTCGAAAAAAAATCATATAACTTTTTCAAAATACACGTGGATGGAAGTTTTCTTCTATGAATGTGTTCCTCTGATGGTACTCAATAATATGTATATCTCACAATATTTTGTCGGGCAAGAATTAACCCCACAGGCCCCCTTTTTCAGAAATTCGAAAAAAATTCATAACTTTTTCAAAATACACGTGGATGGAAGTTTTTTTCTATGAATGTATTCCTCTGATGGTACTCAATGATATGTATATCTCACAATATTTTGTCGGGCAAGAATTAACCCCACAGGCCTCCTTTTTCGGAATTTCGAAAAAAATTCATAACTTTTTCAAATTACACGTGGATGGGAGTTTTTTTCTATGAATCTGTTCCTCTGATGGTACTCAATAATATGTATATCTCACAATATTTTGTCGGGCAAGAATTGACCCCATAGGCCCCCTTTTTCGAAATTCCGAAAAAAATTCATAACTTTTTCAAAATACACGTGGATGGGAGTTTTTTTCTATGAATGTATGCCTCTGATGGTACTCAATAATATATATATCTCACAATATTTTGTCGGGCAAGAATTGACCCACAGGCCCCCTTTTTCGGAAATTCGAAAAAAATTCATATCGTTCTCAAAATACACGTGGATGGGAGTTTTTTTCTATGAATGTGTTCCTCTGATGGTACTCAATAATATGTATATCTCACAATATTTTCTCGGGCAAGAATCAACCCCACAGGCCCCCTTTTTCGGAATTTCGAAAAAGGAGGCCTGTGGGGCTTATTTTCATCCTGTATATCGTATTTGTAAACTGTGACAGGGATTTTTCAAGAGTCAAAAACAAACATCTGAAATAAAATATTTACTTACTTACTTACGCCAATTATTTTTGGATATTTTCTCAAAAACTTATGAAAGACAAAAGTTATTGTCATACAGAACTCATGCATGCAGTCATCCAGGACCGGAGAGAAAGAATGCAGGCAATAAATAATAACATTTCTTCGAAACCCGACACACCTTCGCATGATCGATTGAGAATTGAGTCACCACTGAGTTGCCGTAAGGCTCATTTTATATCTCATTGGTAGAAGCACTCATTAGAAGTAGGTGGTATTTCGTTGAGTAAGGCAAATCAAACAACCCAAATGGAATTGAAAAGTTATTCTTGCAGAAAAATAAACACTGCCAGTGTTTGCAGACGGACGGTATGCAAAAACTTCTGCAGTCTGTTCCTTGCTACGTTGCCACAATCATTACAGAAATGAAACGGAAGTGGACGTTATCGAATTTTCATATATACTTTCAGTTGCATTCTTCCATACATACTGCATCAGGTCAAGACAGTAATTTTTTGGGACGAATTTGTATAATCGAGTTCACAAATAATACAAACATGCTTCACATACATCCAATAAGAAAATATAACTTTTTAATAATTGATGAACAAGGCCGTGCCCAAGATTACTTTTTCGGGGGGGGGGGGTCCAAGAAAAAAGAACTGCTAATTCGGTTATTCTTACGTTGATAATTTCAGCAATACAGTGCATTTCTACCAGTGACTTTAGGTTGATGATGGTGAATGCATGTTTGACTGAAATTAGCAACAGAAAAAGCGAATTGCTCTGTGAGTTTGAGGCAGTCATCAGTAGTCATCTAATATAATTATTCTACCTTCACTATTTCTGCTGCTATACCTATATAAAAGTATAACTTAATTTAAGCTTATTTCAGTGTATGTTATCGGATCATCATATCATTCAGTTGCATTGATTCATGCTTACTACATCAGATCCAGCAGGCAGTAACTTTTCGTGACGTGTTGGAATATGCTATAGTTCAACAAATAATACAAATATGTATCAAACCTCTTCAATATAGAAACCGATCTTTTTGATAATAATTGATGAATAAATATATTGTCATCTTTGAATACATGAGCATTAAGTTGCTAATTTGAGTAAAATAGTACATTTCCACCATTGAGACCTCGATTGAGACGAAGGTTGATTTTTTTTATGTTCTGGTTCCCACAAAAAGGGATATCCTGTAATGTTCAGAGAACATCGTGAGAACCAAGAGAAATGAGGTAGGAATTGGTGTTCTTCTTGAATTTCTGGAGGTTATATGCCTCAAGGAACACCTCCCTTGGGAATGTGTTCCAGAGCCTCGTTGTTCGTTGGTTGAACGAGTCTTCGGAAAGAGATGTTCTGCAGGTCTCCAAAGTGACCACGAAGTGGTGCGAAGCCTCAACTCGACGGGTTAATCTCGTGGGGACTGCCAAGGGAGGAACAATTGTTGATATTTTAGGAGAGCATCTTCCATGGAAATATCTATAAAATAGAGCCAGATCGCCAACTTTTCTACGGTGTTCCAGAGAAGTGAGTGAGTTTGTGAGCGAGGCATCACCCACGAGACGAATTGCCCTTTTTTGGGCAGAATCCCAGTTTCAGGGTATGTCATCTCCACGACATTTAATGGGTTAACAAGCCTGTTATTGTTTTAAACTCATTGTAGGGAGTTGTAGTAAATTTGGCTGAAGATGACTTTATTGCCTGAAACATGTATCTATCATAACATAAACATGGTAACCTATTGAATGTCGTGAAGATCCGACTTAGAGATTTATTCCTTCTTCTATTCTAGTTATAACCATCAGTTGAATTTGGAATTTCAAATACCAAAACATTTATAGTGTCTTTGAAAGTTCGCATCATGTGGAACAAAACTTTCAATGATAATTTTCAAATTTGACTTGAGCGTTAAGTTTGGCTTGGAATAACCTAATGGAGCCACGTGACGCTACATGACAAAACTTGAATTTTTTCAAATTAATCGCTGAAAATAGGGTGATTTGTTTGAATTTCATAAACGTTCACATATGAAATATGTTTCTATTCCGATTTTACACATGTCGTTGTGCCTCAAATATGATCATTCTATTGCAACTTTCAAATTCAGTCATTTTTTAAATTTTTACGGAATTTCTATATCATTAAAAAAAATTGTGACTTCGATACTGTTTGACATCAATTATGAGATAAGAGAAATCAATTTTCAAAATGAGTTCGTAGCAAAAGTATGGTATGTAACACGTGTATAAATTCTTCTAGACACTCGTCTATTGAACACTCCGCTACGCTGCGCTCGAGTTCAAAATAGATACTCGTTGCTAATAGGACCTTTATAACACTTGAAACACAATACACTATCCAATAATTAATTTTTAGGTACATATCTTAAAGATGAGATGTTCCTTAAAATGATCCATCAGTTATTCTGAGAAATCCGACTTCGCCGGAGACTTGACAGCACCGCTCCCGTCTTTCGCGCTGTCCTTGACGGGTGTGTGGGAGTACCAGAACACAACAAAGTAACTTTTTTTTTCTCGTTGCGGATTTATTCAACTTTCATTAGATATGAGGGGTGGGCGGTGCCGTAGGGGCATAATTTAATGTCGAATCAATAGTTCCTCGACACTCGACAGGAGGTCAGTGCAAAGCGATAAATTACGAAATGACCAATGCAATGTTGCGATTCCAGACGATATCGCAAACTCGCATTTCGCATTGTCTGTATCTTTCGCTGGGACATGTATCGCAAATACGAAGAATATCTTCTCTAGAGGACGAGACGATATAATAAAGATCGTATCCGACAGTGGCGTAACTTCAGATGAACGAACAGACTGAATGGATGTGGAAAATTGGGCATAAAAGAACACCACCACAAGTAATACATTGAATGTTTGTTTAAATTCAGTAAAGTTTATGCAAAGTCAGTTGGAAAAACACATCACCATCTGTTCAACTGACTTTGCATAAGCTTCAGTTATTGTGATATTTTCCGATTTTGAATTCTTCAGTGGAGTATCTTGAATTATTATTGCTTGGTTTCACATGTTATTCATGAAAGTTTTCTGCATTTCACATAAAATGATGATTTCAATCAGTGTGGTAATTATTGATAGATATTCTCTCAGCTTCGAGATTGAATTCAGTTGCATTTTATTCCCAGTAGTGGTTACAGTAGAAATTTGAAAAGATGAAATCCTTACTCAAAAGGAAAGCACATAATATGTTCAATTTCTCCTACCAGAGGTAGATTGAGGACTTTTTTCTCTCATTTACATTTACAAAGGTAAGTAGATGGATGATTCGACTACAATATATACATCTCAATACTGACTCTGTGAACTTCAACATCATATTTACTCCATTTCTTTTTCAATATTTATTTCACTACTGAATGGGAACGAAATGCTAACTAACTAACCTCAAATTGGGGCATTTGTATTTGAAGTAGTGAAACACACTTTATTGAACGAATATCTGCTGAAAAGATCTCTCGATTCACAAGAGTACACAAATAAACAGTCAAACGTGAAGATATATTTGATCAAATCACTATCTAAAAATCGAAATAGTACACCCAAGCATATAAACTATTTCAAAGCAATGTACTTTCAAATAGTTCACAACCGTTTTTCTTTTTCTTTTGAAGGTTATAAGTTCTTGGGAATGCCTGTCGAGTTTGTCTTTCAAAAAATTTCGTACCATTTCCTTAAAGAACTTCATTTTATTTCATGTTTCAAAATATATCAAAATATTTCGAAACATTTCAATGCATTACAGAGGATTTCATGGCAATTCAGGATATTTCATGGCTTTTCAAGGAATTTCAAAGTATCTCAAGGATTTCAAGACATTTCATGCTATTTCAGAAATGGCATTTTATTTTATTTCATGTCATTTCAAAATATTTCAAAGCATTTCAAGGCATTTCATTGCATTTTAAGAAATTTCTAGGCATTTCAAGGAATTTCAAAGTATTTAGAGGATTTTATGACATTTCATGGTATTTCAGGAATGGCATTTCGTAACCTGTTCCACGTATTTCCTTAGTGGTAACCCCCTCGGCAGCAAGAGCTCATACATAGAAACAATGTTAACAATAATTATTACTCTCATATTCACAATTGTAAAGGTATTCCAAATAAACCACCAACATTGTTGAAGGGATAATCTATAGATGATAAGGAAACGCCACTGTGCATGTACAAGTACTATAAATCCCACGAGAAATGTTTGCGAAGTGCCATAAGTTGTCGTTTTTACTTGTTAGATCAAAATTGCTTATCTGATGTTCTACAGAAAAATAGAAGAGGTGTGCCCATTTTCAAGTTTGTAGTAAACCTATTGTATACGTTGTTGGAATATGACACAAAATGTTTCATGATTTCATCTATTGCAACAGGTGGCCAACAAGTACCCTTATTTTTGCAATGGAGTCATTTGTCATCGCGACTTTCGAGATTTCTTGTTCTGGTGATGCATAGACCTACAAGATCGCCCGAATCGACTCGACGTCTCCCGTTAGGCCCTCCGCACACGGGTCGATCGGCGACATGGGCGACGCGATTCGAATCGTACGACGGTCTCCCCTCTACTCGACTTCCTAAGCAAAGCATCTGGATCCCGCACACGGGTCGTTTAGTGGTCGTCTAGAAACGTACGATTTAAGATCTCCTCGTTTTCAGTCTCACGCGATTAGCAAGGAAGCAGTTTGATCGAGTGAATCTTGCGTCTCAATGGAGAAAGTTGTTCAATATTTTTTCAATCATTGTGAATATTTGTGTTACCTACCTTAGTTCTTTACTTTCAGTAACTAGAACATAATATAATCTTATGTTTCCAATTTATACTATCAGCTTTAGAAACTGTTTGATTTTTTAAATATATGAATCTTACATCAATGTTATTAGTATGTGTTCTTCTGCGCTGACACATTCTCTCATATTTGAATCCATATAATTTATGGCTGGAGCAAGAGTTTCCACTAAATCAATATATGATTCCTTCGACATTCTATAAAATGCCAGAACTTTTGTGTCACTCTCTTGCATTTCACTTGCAGTAACAAAAAGTCGAGTGTGAAAATTTCGTGCAATGTACGGATGCACCCATAAACTTCGTTGTCTTCTTCTTCTCCTGATCTGCCGGTGCCACAAAAACATGAATATGTCCTCCTCGCCATTGGAACTGCTCATTTTTAGCGAAACATTTCTTTTTGAAGTAGCAAAAAATAGAGTAACTAAGTCGATCAGACGCGAGTCGACTACACAAAACGTCGACCCATATGCGGATGACACACACTCCCGTCTCTTGAATCGTACGAATGCAGAAATTGTGACGTCATTGCAATCGCGTCGATCATGTCGCCAATCGATCCGTGTGCGGGGAGGGCCTTATGGTGAACAAGTCTCTCGTATATCCCTTCGTATACTCATCAAAGAAATTACATATCGTAAGACACTAATTGATAGACGAGAAGAAATAGGAAGACACTGATTTAAATTTGATTGAATTTTTGGTCAATGTATCCAAACATCATTGCATTCGAAATTCAAATCTCGCTCACGAAATTTAAAATTTTCGGAACAGCTGACAGACGCACATTCGAGAACAATAACGACTGTGTTAGCCTCGGTGTTAGCAATATTTCGATGTGGATATAATCAAATGGTAAGAAAGAAAAAATAAACTCGTCTTGAAAAGAGTGAGCTTTCACAGGAAGTCTAGTAATAAACTTCGTAATATCACGGACAAAAAAGCGAAGAGGACCGAATCATTTCGAGGAAAAAAACATTTTTCCAATCGCGCGGCGCCCATACAACTTCTCCATGTTGCTTCATGTCCCGGTGACATCTGTGATTTCACTTTTTCCATTTTCACCGCCTTTGTATCTTCCAGGGTCAAGAGGCACAGCAGAAATGGTCTGGGCCACTCTGGGCACGTATCCATCCACGATGACTGTTATAAAATGAATTTAATAATGGGTATCAAGCATTTTTATTCATGATTGCATCTTGAATTGTTTCGAGGGTCATTCTCGCTGGTCGTTATGAGCAAAGAATATGAGGTGCTTATCTTTAGTTATCATGAAAATTTGAGACACGAACCATAGCAATACATTCAAAATAACAGAGCTATATTTCCTGTCGAATGATAATTTAATCGACATTTGAAAGTTTGAATCAAATCAAGTGTCCGTAGCCCTTGATAACTATGTTATCATTAATGATGGCGTCAACATAAAAGTTGATTTTTACCAAAAACGGTCAACTTTAGCTTTTGACCAGGATTATATTTCTTGTGTAGAAAACATTGGCCTTGCAAATGGGCGGCTCAAAACTGTACTTTCTCCAGTGGCGTAGAAGTTGGGGAGAAAACCAATCACAACCCATTCAAAATCTACAGCAATTATGACTTACAAATAGATAAATTCCGCACAAAACATAGCTTATTATGAGTAGAAAATTCTAACGAGAGCTATTTCCTGTGAAATAAACGGCTCTAGAGATATTCGCAAAAACTTTTCTCATATTTTTTGGACGAGCTATCACATTCCGAAGTCCTGCGCATATATTATGAAACACCCTGTAGTATTTTTTTTTTGAGTTCTGGTTCCCACGAAAAGGGATGTCCTGTAATGTTCAGAAAACATCATGAGAATCAAGGAAAATAAGGTAGGAATTGGTGTTCTTAAATTTCTGGAGGTTATATGCCTCGCGAAAACCTCTCTTGGCAATGTGTTCCAGAGTCTCGCTGTTCGTTGGATGAACGAGTCTTCGGAAAGAGATGTTCTGCAGCAAAGTGACCACGTAGGGGCGAAGCCTCAACTCGACGGGTTAATCTCGCGGGGACTGCCAAGGGAGGAACAATTGTTGATATTTCAGAAGAGCCTCGCCCATGAAAATATCTATAAAATAGAGCCAGATCGCCAACTTTCCTACGGTGTTCCAGAGAAGTGAGTGAGTTTGTGAGCGAGGCATCACCCACGAGACGAATTGCCCTTTTTTTGACAGAATCCAACAGTTTCAGGGTATGTTTGGGTGCTGCACTCCAAATATGGGAACAGTATTCCAGGACAGGTCGGATCTGTGCCTAATAGATCATAAGCAGCTGACTGGAAGTGAAATAGCTCCTGGCCCGGAACAGAAAACCAAGTTTTTGGGATGCACTTTTAGCAATTGATCGCACGTGATTTTTCCAAGAAAGGTTATAGCTGATAGTAATACCAAGCATCGACATGGATATCTTCAAAGGTATGGTTACACCTCACAAGCTTATGTTGGGCACAGTGAGATCGAATTTTCTATAGGAAAGGCATGCTTGTGTTTTGTTTGCATTGAAATCTACCAAGTTATTGGATCCCCATTCGAGAATTGTTGCCAAGTCCATATTTATGTTGTCAACATTTCTCCCTCGTTCGTTTCTGATTTGCCTGCCTGGTATTGGAGCCCTGGAAAAGAAGGCGGTATGGAGGGTACTATCATCCGCGAAGGTGTGTACTGGCCATGAAGTTGCTTCCAACAAATCGTTGATATGAAGTAGAAATAGCGTTGGTGCTAGAATTGATCCTTGCGGAACACCAGCATTTATGGTAAGAGAGTCAGATGAAACTCCGTCGACCACTACATGGAGAGACCTGTTTGGGAGAAAACTAGCTAGCAGAGATCATAGCTGGGGAGGCAAACCATAAGATGGAAGCTTGGCGAGGAGTCCGTGGTGCCAGACTCGATCGAATGCCTGGGAGATATCAAGGTTCAAGGCTAAGGTTTCACTATATTTTTCAGTAGATTGCTGCCATATATGTGAGACGTAAGCGAGCAGGTCACCAGTTGGTCTTTGATGACGGAAGCAATATTGCCTATCGTTGATAATACCAGGATGTTCCAGGTATTTCATGAGCTCGATGTTGATAGCTTTCTCCATATAGGTAAAATAGGATATTCAGTTTTTCAACTATTTTCTCCTGAGGATGCTAACATGGTTAGCATAAGCAGAGAGTGTAGTGTATTCATCAATTGTATTGCTACGTGCACAAAACTAGCGCACAGCTTTCTCAACAAAACCTGATGTCGCAGAAAATTGAAACACATTGCCATAAAGGATCAACTCAGAAGAATGAGTGCTCATTGTATGCTTCTTGGTACGGATATACATGCGGATTTTTATTAAAGGGCCCTTTCTTGCGCCAAAGAAGCAGTCCAACGTGAAATTTAATTTAGTTTGTAATTAAATTCGTCTAGATAACGTTTATATGTACTTTTGCTTTGATTCTGAAAGAACATCAAATCTCGTTTTCATTTATGTTTTGATTTATATGCGGGTTGAGAGTATTCCGAATTCTATTAATATTCATATCTGATATATTTTTATCGAGATCGGGCATTTTCATCTCTTCAGAGATGGTTTCTACAAAAATTGAATCTACATCAGCAAATTCGATATAAAGATACGAAATATACCTTGGGAAAATCGAGTATAAGTACCTACTCTATTAATATAAACTCTTTTGTATATACATAAAACTTTCAGAAATATCACATGAATTGTCTCAGGCAATAAAAAATGTTACAATATACATGGTGTTTCATTTCCGGTGGAACTGAAAGTGGCCAAAAAGTGAAAAATTCATCTCATTTTGATACACCAATAATATCCCAGAAGTTATGACGTGCGAAAAATAGATTCGTTGACACCCGGTATAGAGGTACATATTACGTGCTGAAAAAAACACAATAAGTACCATTATTTCAATGATGTAGAGCAGTATTTTTGTTGTATCTATGAGATTCACGAACCAGTTCAGTAGCAATTTTTTTTGACATTTTCTTCATGGGAAACAACATGAAATAAACCTGAACTACACGATCCATCTCGTTCTCACATTGTGTTTATGTGGTTTCCCAGAAATAATTTAATTACCTTTTTAAACAGACCAACTTCCAGTAAGAATAATGATAAACACACCGCCATTATAATCCGTTGGTACCAATTTACATGACACAATAAACCATCCGGATTCCTAACACATTTTTTTGTTATCTGCACAGAACTGAAAGAAATAAACATCATAGAGGAATTAAAGGTATTTTAATTTCTAGTAAGACTTTCTATTTCATGGCCTACAAATACGAGAATGAGAGACCTAATTTTTCAATCTAAAATTTCGAAACCTTCAAAACCTATCATTTTACCAAAGTGATGTTACCCTTGTGCGAGCTCTTGAGCCTTAAAAACGCAATCGTCATTCCTTTATACAAAGGTGGTGATACCAATAATGATCCCGCAAATTTTAGGCCTATCTCAATGCCTACATACACTGTCGAAAATAGTTGTAAAAAAGAGAATTATGATTTTTTTAATAAGCATAACAATCATTATCTATACTGTCCCAGTTTGGTTTCCAGACTGCTAAGAGTACTGTTGATGCAATTTTCAATCTATTACAACATGTGTATCTCAAATTGAATGATGAGGCTGCGACTGCTGTTTTTTGTGATTTAACTAAGGCTTTCAACTGTGTCAACCACAAATTTATGATTCAAAAATCAGGAAGATATGGGTTTAGAGATGTGGTTTTGCAATGGATTAGTTCTTATTTATCCGAAAGAACTCAAAGTGTGTCCCTTCAAGATAATATGTCATGTAAATAAGAGGTTAGTTGGGGAGTGCCTCAAGGATCAGTGCTTGGACCTGTCCTTTTTTTGTTATCCATCAATGACGTAGCCTCGATCTATATTATAGGATAATTCACCCAATTTGCAGATGACACCACATTATTTTGGCACAATAAAAATAGTTATGACTTGCAACAAACAATCAGTAACGATATTCCCATGGTGAAAAACTACTGTGATTACAATATGTTGTTTTGTAACATCTCTAAAACAAGTGTCATAATTTTCAATTGCACTCTGCAGGAAGACCTTCATTTAGGTAGTCAAGTAATTAGTAATAGAACAGATACGAAATTTTTGGGTTTACACATTGATAATAAGTTGAAGTTTGGTGACCATATTGACAAATCAAGAAAAAAGTTGTCATCTGGCTGTTATATGCAGTCAAAACAATATCATGGGAACTTGGTATGGATATGGCCAAAAGTGTATACTTTGCTCGAGTGTAATTCGGTAAGACAATTAATAAATTGTTGCTGGTTTTTAATTAATAATATTTAGATACTCTTCTGACAAGGCAAGATTGAAAAAAATGTACATAAATGCCATGAAGTTTCGTTCACAATGAATCTGGTTTTCATGGTTTCAAATGTTAGGGTTCTCTTTCGCTGGAAAACTTTTGGCAAAGTTTTGTCGCTCTCATAATGACAAAATCACAAGGGCTAATGGGATTTTTTTATATACATGAATTGAATTGTCACTAAGATAGCACTTCTTTCCAATTCCAATTAAATTCTAGTAGCCATGACCATGACAGCAAGTCGTTATTGATAAATACCTACTAGATTCGAGTGTCATTCCTGCAAATCTCGTATAAGAACAGTGAAAAAGAAAAGAGGTGGCAATGTCTTTATTGACTAGTATAGTTCATGAAATGACGAAATTGACCTTGGTAGAAAAATCACACTTCACGCATTGAAAAGGAGTAAATAATGGTATAAGTTCTATAGCAATAGTGTTGGAGAAAATGTAATATACCTACACCTTGGTAGTATAAAAGAATATTGTTATCACGGGTAATGATATTCTTTACTACCTTGGTGTATAAATAACTATTTCACAATAGAAAACTCAAAGAAAAATTGTCAATCGAATCCAATATTAGCCTTATTCAAGCCCTCAGTATGCCCGATATTGTAATGTCTGGCTCCACCATCATCACCAAGCCCACCATATCTATGCTCGGTATTTCCATCAGCAACACTCTTTCATGGGATAATCATGTCAGATCCATCGCAAAAGCTGCTTCCCAAAAACTCGGATTCTTGTTCCGTGTGAAAAGCTACTTTACACCTCAACAGCTTCTCATTATCTACAAAGCGCAGATACGGCCTGTTCTAGAATACTGTTCCCACATAAGGGGTTCAGCACCAAAACATACGCTGATGCTCTTAGATTCCATCCAGAGAAGAGCCATTCGCCTGGTGGGTGTCGCCACACTCACTCACTCTTTGACATCATTGAACACCGTAGAAAGGTCGGCGACCTTTCACTTTTCTATCGATACTTCCACGGGAAATGTTCTTCGGAAATCTCTGCTATCATCCCTTCACTAGCAATACAAATCAGACGAACTAGACAAGCCCAGTCAGCACATCCTTTCGTTGTCAACCTCGAAAGATGTCGAACAGCACTTTATCAAGACTCCTTCATCCATAGAACGACTAGGCTCTGGAATTCATTGCCTGTGGAAGTGTTCCCAACAACATATAATCTCCAAAAGTTCAAAAAAAATTCCAATACCTACCTCCTGTCCCTATCCTCCCTAGGAACGCACGATGTTCTTTGAACATTATAGGGATTCCCTCTCGTGCGTTCCAAGCGATAAAAAAAATTGTGAGCCTCAAAATGGTATAAGAAAGCTAATAGGAAACCAAATCTAACATTCTACACATTTTATTTCACTGAAGGTGGGTTCTAGAGAAAATCCGTGAGATGTCAACAAATACAATTTGATTTTGCATTTGAGAAACAAATGAAAATATCTACAGAAGAAAACAGGTCAGGGTGAACATTGAAATACGATGACAGCCCCGCCAAGTCCCGCGTAAATACCGACTTGAGGAATAGCCTCCTGTGAAACATATTCAGTTGTGTCAGATAAAACGAGTATTACAAATGCGGAGGCATTTTATATCAGCGATTTTTTATGGACGCAGATCTCTTTTTTCCTCTTCTTCTTCTTTTTTTTCAACCATCTGGACGGACGGGTGCCTCGATCGCAAAGGGAAAATCTCGAATTACGAAATTCCGAAAACGAACCGATTCTGCTGCATTTAATTATATTATGACGGTCTCTTGTTAGTGGAATTCCGGGGACGCGTTTAAAATTCAGACAACTGTCGGAACGGCCGATGTCGAAAGGACCTACGATATGTTTACAACAGGTAAGGGCCTCCGCTAGACAGGTAGAAGAAACGGCTTCATATTTGTGATATTTGTTTCTGGCAAAGACCAGTGGCGCATCCAAAAATTGGCTAGTAAGCTGATTTTTTTTTTATTCTTTCTTTATCAATCTCCACACTTACTATGCTCTTAATTTCATTACTTTTCAAAAAATTCCTGGTTTCAGGTTTTCAGGTTCAATTCAAGGTCTCAAATTTCAAATGAAGTCAGGCATAGATCGACTAATTGAGTTTGTAGCTGAAGGCCTTGATAATAAACAGAATACTTATGCTACCTTCCTTGATTTGACGGTATTTCTTTCGAAATCCTCTAGAGAAAACGATTTCACTACAATTTCCACCAAAGTAGTGTAGCTCTTGTCAAGTCATAGTTGGAGGGGAGGAAGCAATATGTTTTCTTCAATAATGCTGAATCAAAAAAACAGAGGATTGAGCACAGAGTTCCACAGGGCTCTGTGCTGGGTCCTCTGCTGTTCCTCATTTACATAAATGACCTGCCTTTACTTCGCCAATGTCATCACGCTGCTCACAATCTTATTTGCTGATAACACCACTACAGTGGACCCAAAATAAAGATGACCAGATTGAGAATTGGTTTTTGGCTATCAAATTGAGTCTAAATGCCGACAAGACGCATAAAATGAACTATACTTTGCAAACCTCTTCATCAAACCTAGAATGTCAGGCATCGATTAAATTTTTGGGAGTCCACTTGGATCCAGGATTGACTTGAAACGTTCTTATCAATTATCTAAGCTCCAAGCTATCCAAAATAACTTTCCTAATATGAAGCCTTTCAAAAAATGTATCCAGGGACACCACTCTATCGGCTTACCATGGATACTTCAATTCCAATTTATCCTATGCAATTTTGAACTAGGGTCATTCCCCCAATACTGTTCAAATCTTTAAATTACAGAGACGATGATTCAAAATTATCGCAGGTTTAAAATATCGAGATTGTTGTAGAAATAGTTTTGCAGAACTGAGACTCCTTATACTTCCATGTACTTTTATATTTCATTAACCCACATAAATCTGAACCTAGTAAACTTCAGATTATATATAGGGATATTCAACTAGAAATTGAGATAATTTAGTCCCGAGCTACCACAAGTTAGAACGTACAAGAAGGGGCGCTGATTACTACGGCAAAAAATGTATAATGCTTTTCCTATAGAGATAACTCACTATAACTATTTATTATATAACTTTTTCAAGTCAAAACGTATCTTTTGAAAAATGCCTTCTTTTAATAGAAGGTGTATCTAGAAAGTGATTTTTATATGTAAATGCGTATTCTACTCTATATTTTGATATTTTGATGTTTGTCTTACAATGTATTGCTACCATTAGTATCATACCTAATAAGCTTTGTCCTACTATTTGTAAATTTTTTTTACTATTTTATATATCATCAATTTCAACATTTTTTCTCTCTCTTTGTTATATATCTGACATGTGAAAGCACTTTAGTGTAATACTTTGCCCGAGACTTTGCCAATAAATAAACTGAACTAAACTCATTCAAACGGTCGAAATTTGTAAATTTGCTACTGAAATCACTACTCAGTGAATGAAACACATGGTTCCCAGATTTCAAAGTAAATCTGGAAATAACAGGAATTTTCTGGCTAAAAACATTCATTATGCCTCTACTACTAAGTAGGAAAATTCCTAGTTGTTTCATTACATTCGTTTAAAATCAACATCTTGAATTTCGAGAGAAAATCATCACATTAATCGAGCTGGCTGTTGTTGATATAATTTTCATGCATACGACTCAATTATTTTGACTTTGCATTTATTGATGCATATATTTTTCTGTTCATTATTCGATCAAAATGTGAGTAAAGTTCAATAGTATACGTAAATTGAAAAAAAAAAGTTTCTAAACGACAACACATCTATGATAATTTCAGTTTAGCAATCGATTGTCAAATTTGAACAGCTTAAACCTCAGTATACTGGAACCATTGGAGATTTGGACAAACATTTAGAGTGAATTTGAGAAATTTTTTATTTTTGTTTCGTTTCATCCGAGGTTTCATATGGCCCCCCAGTTCCTCCCAAATATACGCAACTGACCAATGGTACATATTTCGATGATTTCAGTTGTTCTTGATGCTACGGTCTCCTATAACTTTAAGTTCTAGTTTATCTAAGGAAGATTTCAAAATTTCATTAATATTATTGATAAGTATACAGTATAGTTGTAACTTTATGTATACATTGCCATGTTTATCCTCTATACGTCTGGGAAATCTTGTGTAATATCTCAATATTTTACTTCACATGACTTTGAGAGTATTGTATATTCTCGATCTTCAGATCATTATATCAGAAATACCCGAGAAAATACCTAACTATAATATTTTCTTCATATAAATTTCAAATTCGTTAGGGAATGTCGAAAAGAAATATTAATAGGTAATATTAAAGTGTGCCGAAATTAAGAAAAAATCAATCAAATAAACGATCTACACATTCTACACTAACAAGTCATTAATATTCATGCATAAATATTCAATTTTTATCTGAACGTGTATATTTTATGTATACAGCTATTGACTCCATATTCAACACACATTTATATACGATCTCTCAAGGTGGGCCAAAGATATGGTGCTTCAGCTGTTTATTTAATTCATGAATTAACGATAATTCGAATCAATATTTTTTTATAAACAGAAATTGAGAATCTGCCATAGATATATGTGATAGTTGCGTTGATTGGAGGAAACATTGTAATATCCTATACTCGATCCTGAATTGCATCCATCTTTTCCTCTTCATATACAGATTCTTCTAATATAGCGATTGCTTCATAGAAGGAAAACCTCTACCTCTGCCTAATGTCCTATATGTAGGACGGCAAAAATAAACCCGATTATTTACCTGATCATTGAGGCCACAAATTGGATTTGAACATAACTAAAAAAATGAAAAAATAACTCGCCAAGCAGAGCGTATGCATTTTAATCATCCATTTGCTGAAATAACCTTACTTCAAACTATTGTTCAGCACAAATTAAGCAAGTCTGTGAATATTTTTTACACGTCCATAATCATTTTATGTGAAATTGATGCGTAGTCTTGCTACATATAGCAATATGGCGCTAGTGTTTGAAAATATAGAGTTAGCATAGGTGTACTACATATAGGACACTAGGTATATCTTGGTTTAACAAATCATGCACCAGCATATTTGTCTGCTTAGAGAAAGGGGATAGTTTCCTATATTGAGGTTTTCATCTCACTGTGAAGTTTGTAAAAAAATAATATATACGTATTTTTTCTTTTTTTCGTAAGATCAAATTTCACTTCAGAAAAAAATAAATAAAAGAGGAACTTGGCTCCTCCATCATTCCTATGACTTACTTTCTGAAAATCCACATTCACACAGAGTTAAAATACGATTCCCTATGCCAGTACGACGTTGCCGACATCATCAATATGTCTAGATTTCCGGAAATTGTTCTTTGAATGCAAAATAACTATATCATTAGAGCAATGGGATATAATTGGTTCTCCAATCCTACTTTTTCAAGTATTATGATTAATTTCCATTTATCTCTTATTGGCTGAATGAAGTTGCTTACCAATAACGATAAATTATGATATTTTGCGATAGTATCTATCATTTTTCACTCTCGTTATATCTCAATGTGTTATTCATAGCTTGTCAGTCATTTTTTCGCTAATGAATTCGTTCCTTCTAAGAAAGTTGCAGATTATCACTTGCAACAGCGCCTGATACTTCGAGTCCGTCCACAGTACTCTAAATACTAACAGGCACAACAAGAGGAAGGAGCCATAGGTGTCGGCTTCATTCTGTTCTGATCGTTGGCAGAAAGTTAGGAAGGATAGAATCATTAAATGTAGCCGATAGTGATTCATTGATTCAATGATATTTTTGTTTTGGATCGAGCTCTATTCGAGATATTTCAATGCATAAATAGACAGAACGAAGCCAACTACCTTATGCATTCCTGCTCTGAGTGCATTTGTGGTTATGTATGTTTTTGTTTACCAGTTTTACTTATTCTTCATTCGAGTTCCGAACTTATTTCATGAAAATTCATCTGAAGGAAATTTCCCATTCTTCTTCTGAACATGGCATGCAACTTCGAATTTCGCGCGTACCTCAATATCTGATAATTTCTCCAGGGTGAAATAAGAATAGAGCGAAGTGAATACCACCCCTTCTAAAATAAAATGCATTCCCTGAATGAATAGGTTATAGCCCGTGAAGTAGGGTGTCTAATTTTTTAATGTCGATTACAAATCAGATCTAAATAACAATGGGGGTTTACATTCGAGAAGGGGTGACGAACAAAAATGATTCGTTATCACGATCGTACGCGATTGTGGGTACACAAAAAATTCGAAGGACAGGACGAGTCTGTTGATTGAAGCAAAGTTGGGCCTTTGACAGATTAATAACTGTACGCTAGGCAATATGCTATCTGTGTTTATAACCTTCCCGCCCTTTATATTATGTAGGGTCGAACAAAAAACATGAATTCATGTCAGGTGTATGCGAAATCCCGAGGTGCAATCGTAGAGAATTGAACACTTATAGTAATATCAAAATTTGGAACATGTGTAACTGATAAAAACCAAGAAGCTGATAACTATAAAAGTGTTTTGGTATTTACGAGGTTATATAGCGATTGAATATAGTTATAAAAGGATATTGAATGAGTGAGTCGCAACACTTTCGTTTTTGTCACATTCTTGATGTTCAACAGTTATGACTTGCCTCCCCAGCTATGTTCTCTGTTAGCCATTTTTCTCTCAAACAGGTCTCTCCATGTAGTGGTCGACGGAGTTTCATCTGACTCTCTTATCATAAATGCTGGTGTTCCGCAAGGATCAAGTCTAGCACCAACACTATTTCTCCATATCAACGATTTGTTGGAAGCAACTTCATGTCCAGTACATAGCTTCGCGGATGATAGTACCCTCCATACCGCCTTCTCTTCCAGGGCTCCAATACCAGCCAGGCAAATCAGAAACGAACGAGGGAGAAATGTTGAAAACATGAATATGGACTTGGCAACAATTCTAGAATGGAGGTCCAATAGCTTGGTAGATTTCAATGCAAACAAAACACAAGCATGCCTTTTCTCTAGGAAAGCCGATCTCACTGTGCCCAACATAAGCCTTCTCTTCTTGATTTGTCAATATGGTCACCAAGCTTCAACTTAAAATCAATATGTAAACCTAGAAACTTTGTATCTGTTGTATTTCTAATTACTTGATTACCTAACTGAAATTCTTCCTGCAGAGTGCGATTGAAAGTTAGAACACTTGTTTTAGAGATGTTAAAGGACAACATATCGGAATCACACCACTTTTTCACCATGGCAATATCGTTGCTAATTGTTTGTTGCAAGTCATAACTATTTTTATTTTGCCAAAATAATGTGGTGTCATCTGCAAATTGGGTGAATTTTCCTATAATACCGATTGACGCGAAGTCATTGATGTACAACCAAAAAAAGACAGGTCCAAGCATTGATCCTCGAGGCACTCCCCAACTAACCTCTAATTTGCATGACATATCATCTTGGAGGGACACACTTTGAGTTCTTTCGGATAAATGAGAACTAAACCATTGCAAAACTATACATCCCTACCCTGTATATAAATACATAAGTGGATTATAACGGTTTTCTTTATTCTTCCGTTCAACCCCACTGTTCGCATCTCCTGTCTTTATCATTTTTCAATTTTCCGCCAATGATCATGAGTCTTTTTTCTTCCAGTACTATAATAAAAAAAACTTTTCCGATATGTAACGGACCGTATGCGGTGTATATTGATCACCATGTAAAAATCCATCTAGCGAGTTAATTCGAAACACTCCGTATTTAGCGCCTTCACGTATATAGGCATTCCTCGCGCGCTCTCTAAAAAAAATCGACATCCTTTTCACGCCTGAAAAGTAATTATAAAAAAATCATAGATCATCTTAATTACCGCAATCCAATCACCCAATCAGACCCCACGAAGTTCCTTAATAACTCTTCTCATTGATGTCTCGCGAGACAAAGAAACTGAAAAAAATATTCTCCATGACATAATGGATGCGATGGACGGGCCATGATCAGTTGCTCCCAGCTAGTCATTTTATAATCTTCCACTTATTATTGTATGACTACTCTAAGTTCTTCCAATAATTATTAGCGTGCCATGCTCTGGTTGTAGATTTCATAATCAAAAAGAGAGAGAAAGAAAACAGTGCGAACAATGGCTTATACCCTCTGCAGAGTGCAGCTCCCCTGAAGAAGATTTTTCCATCATTATTTCCAAAATGATTTCAGATAATTCGAAAAATATGTATTTATTATACACGGGAAAAAAGTATTAGATTCTAGCTCGAGGTTGTGCTTACTTTTTTACCAGTGAGTAAAATGTAATTTTTCTACAAACGTCAAAAAATGACAAGGTTTGCGCATTGATAACAAATTGCGAAGTGACACTTTTTTTCAGTTTCCTACGTTACCATGATACCTTGCACAAAACAATGCGCGAAGTAAAACAGTGCGCGAAGTACCTACTTCGCGCATTGTTATGTGAAATATATGAGATATTTATATTTCAACTTCATGGTCGTCAATCGAGCAAACACCCACGAAATCATATATTTTTGAATGTTCAACAATAAATTTGTTTTATCTCTTGGAGCGCACGAAAGGAAATTTCTATTATGTTCGTGGAACATCGTGCGTATCTAGGGAGGGTAGGGGGAGGCCTTTTAAGCCAGTTAAACACTATTTTTTATATCAATCCAAGCATATTTTTACTTTAGAACTATAATAATATTTTTTGACGTTTGTAGAAAAAATGTTGTTTGCAACTCGAGCGCGAAATGCTTTGGTCATCTCGACTATTTTTTAACTCGGCTACGCCTCGTTAAAAAAATCAGATCTCGATCACCAAAGTAGCATTTCGCGCTCTAGATACAAAAATAACTATTATGAACAGTGACATTTTGTAATCAGTCAACAGACATGAAATGTTCTATTTCTATTTTTCCGTCACAGAATAAATATTTTTTTTGTTCATATTTTCTGCTGAATCCGATGATGATCACGAAATTCGATTTTAATTCTAGCCCACACTCCATTAGCGATTATTTTGCAACTTACACACAAAGAAATTAAAAATATGAAGAAAAATCGAAAAATTATTCTTCCAAAAACGTTTTTGGTTTTCTCTGCTGACACTTATTCTCAGTAAAAAAAGTTGATACACAAGAGAGTGAGTTACAGTTCATATTGATCTCAAATTTATATATTGAAATATAGTTATATTTCATTTTCAGAGATGCAGAGAGAAAATTAAATAAATCAAAATATTTCAACAAATCTGGATGAGAGATTTTCACGATATTTACGGAAAATCTATTTTACAAAGAATCTTTCAACTGCCTGAAGCATGACATCATGTTAACATGATCTTTTCGACTTATTAGAATCCCTCGACAAATCACACTTTGAGGTTTGGCCACATACTTGAATAACACACTGTATATCACAAGTATCATGATATAGTACCATACAGGGTTTAGGCGGTTACTATTTTTTTTTTCTGTGACGGGAAAAAAGTTTGACATTTCATCTCTGTTGACTGGTTATAAAATGTCATTTTTCATAAATTTCATTTTTCCCAAGAAAAAAAGTGAATACTTTTTTCCCGGATATACAGTGTCATTCATAAAGTCGGCATCATATGGGAAAAACTTTTATTAATGACTTATTTTGAAATTCGAGTTGGACGTTAAGTTTTGCTTGAAAAAAAGATGAAAAATGGCCTACTCAATCGGGGTCACGTGACTTTCGCTACATGTCAAAAGTGACATTTTTTCAAATTAATCGCTGAAAGAAGGCTTATTTGTTCGAATATCAAAAAAGTTTACTTGAAAAAGTTGTTTCTATTCAAATTTTACATGTGTGACTCGGATTTTAGCTTTCTATTACAATTTTTAGATTTCGATATTTTTTAAAAAATTTCAAAATTTCTGTAATATTAAAAAAATTGTTAATTCGATAAAACTACTTCATACCAGTAGCTTCATCATGCTACTAACTTTCAATTACTAATTATCACTAATTATCGACAAAAATATGATTTTCTTCAGAAAATGATAATCTCCGCTTCAAAATTCTGTTATGTTTGATGCAAACATAACATCAAGATTCTGTTATGTTTGAGTCAAGCATTTAGAAACTAAATTCATTTAAATTTATTTTTTCAGTACTGAAAAGATCAGTTTAAATGAATTTCGTTTCTAAATGCTTGACGATATATCAACTTTGCATCAAACATAACAGAATTTGGAAGCGGGTATTATCATTTTCTGAAGAAAATCATATTTCTGTCCATAATCAGTGATAATAAGTAATTGAAAGGAAGTAGCATGAAAAAGCTACTGGTATGAAGAAGTTACGTGGGATTGACAATTCTTCAAATATTACAGAAATTTCGAAAAATTTAAAAAAAAATCAAAATCTAAAAGTTGCAATAGAAAGATCGAATTCGAAGAGCATGTGTAAAATTGAAATAGAAACAACTTTTTCAAGTAAACTTTTTCGATATTCGAACAAATAAGCCTACTTTCAGCGATTAATTTGAAAAAATGTCACTTTTGACATGTAGCGAAAGTCACGTGACCCCGATTGAGTAGGTCATTTTTCATCTTTTTTGAAGCAAAACTCAACGTCCAACTCGAATTCCAAAATAAGTCATTAATAAAAGTTTTTCCCATATGATGCCGACTTTATGAATGACACTGTATATAGGTACACTATTGATGGCTTTTGTTGTGCCGTCCGTTTTTTTTGTCACAGTGGCTGTAGCTTGGCGGGGTGAATTTTAGGCCACATGTTTATATTATGAAGAAAGAGCCCGAGAAAGTCTTATTTTGATCCAAACAATATGTCCTTAAAATATCAACATCGAATTTTGAATCACCCTGTGTATAACTATTTTTAATGATTTCGAACAATATGGGGTTGATATATTTATTTTTTGGCTGAGATATAATGTATACAGGGTGTGCCAGAATATGATCGACAAACTTCATTATCGAAAATAGTTACTAAGTTCCTACCAACGATCGTGTTCAAAAATTCATCCAGATGTCGGAGTCCCAACATTTTGCTATACATGCCCTGTATAGCCGGTATATTCTCGTCCAATTAGTTCTTTCTGTTTTCTGTTGGGCAGAGTTGCATGAAAAATGGCAGAAGGACCCAATATCCTTTTCCGTGCGGAAAAATGTCTTCTAGACGGCAATAAACTTGAGGAGGAAAATATATCGCTGGAAATATCTCCAGAGTTGTAAAAACCGAAGAACAACAAATAGAAAGGGAAACAGACGATGGCGCAGGACTAAATATAAATTGACTGTCTTTTGAGCTAGCCTTTTAATTGACATTTTCTGTTTACACAATAAATTTACAAGCTATTTTCGGATGTGCACTTTAATTTCCAAAACAAACTTTCATCAATCATTCCGGCGCTGGGTTACTTATACTTAGCGGAAATTATAAAATAAGCGTTTTTGCCCCAACAGGGAACGTCACTTCAGAATAAGTCCTTTAATTTCTTTTTTTTTAGGAAAATTTATACAATTCGTCTACGCATCAGCCTGAAAAGATAAATCTTCTCATAGCTATTTTGAGTGATATGATACTTACTATAGTTAGTCTATTGTGTTGACATAAGCGTATGAGGTATATAGTAATTATACATATGGGTGTTTCCTAATATACATATACATGTAAAAAATTTCATGAGCATTCTGCTTCACAAAAACTCGGATTCCTGTTCCGTGCGAAAAGCTACTTTACACCTCAACAGCTCCTCATGATCTACAAAGAGCAGATACGGCCTGTTCTAGAATACTGTTCCCACATATGGGGTTCAGCACCAAAACATGCGCTGATGCTCTTAGATTTCATCCAGAGAAGAGCCATCCGCCTGGTGGGTGACGCCACACTCACTCACTCTTTGACATCATTGGAACACCGTAGAAAGGTCGGCGACCTTTCACTTTTCTATCGATACTTCCACAGGAAATGTTCTCCAGAAATCTCTGCTATTATCCCTTCACTAGCAAAACCAGTCAGACAAACTAGACAAGCCCAGTCAGCGCATCCTTTCGTTGTCAACCTCTGAAGATGTCGAACAGCACTTTATCAAAACTCCTTCATCCATAGAATGGCTAGGCTCTGGAATTCATTGCCTGAGAAAGTATTCCCAACAACGTATAATCTCCAGAAGTTCAAAAAAAATTCCAATACCTATCTCCTATCCCTATCCTCCCTAGGAACGCACGATGTTCTTTGAACATTGTATTGATTCCCTTTCGTGCGCTCCAAGCGATAAAAAAAAAGGTCGTATAAACATATGCCCCCAAGTTATTCATTTCTGATGAGATAAAGAGTGTCAGAGTTTGATTCTTTTTCCTGATGTTTTTCGTAGATAAATTCAAGAATAAACGTGTTATTGGAGTGAGATACAAAATTTCACTCGAATATCACGAAATTTTTTGTATCTCACTCGAATATCACGATTCTATTGGAATTTATCGATAAAAAAACCGAGTAAAAAACCGAAATAAAAATCAAAATTTGATACTCTGTATCTCAGAAACGAATAACTTGCGGACATAACATGTTAATGCGAATTTATCCTCTTATTTTGACGACAGCAACATGCGAGGCAAAATGCTCCTAGATTTTTCACACGTACTTCAGGAACACCCTGTATATCGAATGAAGGAAGATATCTTGGACCATCAGAATTATTTTGAAAAATTCATTTTTGTTGAATCGAATATACCTATACCTATACAATATCTATACCTATTAGTTTCAACAGAGCAAATTCATTTATATAGTTAGTAGTCATCCACCTTGCCGTTGCCGCCGCCTATGAACAAAATGGATGCTAGGTTGATTTCGATACCACGTCAAAGTCATGACCGACAGCTTGAAGGTTCCTGCGTATTGAGCAGAAGCGTTTTCAGGCGAGCACCTGACCCTACAATTTCGGGTTGCTATGCGATATGACTACAGCCATGCAGTCTCGATAAAATAATATATAAGTCGGTGGTTAGGATCTATATTGAGAGCATTCCAAAGAGGATATTTGATGTCAATTGTTTCCACTACAAGTACTTAGTAGGAGTGTTAATTTTCTCAAGAAAAACAAACGAAACAACTAAAATAATGCAAAATACAAAAACGTCTAGATCCAAATTCGATCTTTCAACAACAACAACAAGGTGCTTGTCGCTGATATTTTCACTATTCTCGCTACCGGATCCTATCGAGTTCATCTTCATAGTTCATCATCACCAGAAAGTGTTAGCGATCATATCAAACGGTGTTATTTTCATCAGAGCCTAGCCATAGCACCACTATACGGGAAATATTGCCACGGTGGCAAGTCAAGAGCGTATGAAATTGTTTTGTAGTTTGTTCTGCCAGAAGCGTGTTGGTCATTAGAGTGGTGTTCCTTCATGATAAGACCGGGGTTCGATCCCTACACCAGCTGATCTTTTTTATTTATTTTTTTTTTTTTCGAAGTAATTAATCGGAAAAATACTATGGAGGCATTTATTGGTTAGGCCGATAGTGATTTGCTATTTCAATTATGCTTTCAGTTTTTCGCGCCCAGCGATTAGCGAGAGGCGCAATATTACCTCGCCATGGTGCTATGGCTAGAAGCTAGTTTATTTTTATCCAGGCATTTCCACGGAGCACTGGAGCACTTGACATAACAAAAGTCGAAAATACGCGTGTCTGGCCTAGCGTCTGGGTAACCGCATTCGCGATATTACCGGAACTCGAAAAAGAGAGATCAAAATAAACTTCGGAGCACCGATGAATCGTCAGCATCTCGGAGATCGGACGCAGATTGAAACGGGCAAATGAGCCAGATGATACCTACACCCTACACCAGATCCAACACCAACAGGATAGAGTTCATGGGAAATTAGCACTGCGGTCTCGGATCGTCTGATATAAGGATTATCAGTCAAGGTGTTCACATACCACATAAGTGACGTTTTTTTATAAAACTGACAGCCGTTTTGGCCTTGGTTTTGGCTCAATGTGCTTCTGGACTGATAGTGTGAATAATTATTGGCATTCAATGGGGGAGATCACTGATTTCTTTAAACGATCAGTAAATATAATTTTGAATTCTTTCATTCTAACAATAGGACGATAAAATATGAATTAATTAAAATATGTTCATTTTGAAACACAAACTCCCTATGACTGGTGTATCGCGACACGCCTATTGTCCTTGAGTTGACCAATCACACTGCAACAATGTAGCATGGTAAGGTATTAGAGAGAGATAGCTGCAGTTCGGGACTAATACGTCACGGCTCCATACCTTCATATCTGACTTATAATATTGATTATAAATTTAATGTAAAAGGTTCCGACAGATTACTACATTACTACATTATGCCAATAGGGCCCCATAGTTATTTATTATACGAGGGAAAAATAGATACAAAAAACCGTGAGCTAAAATCTAATTTCTTCCCGTGCATAATACACTATTTTCTTCTGTGACAGGAAAAAGGGCGAATCAATATTGAGCAGGTATTACATTATATTAAAATCAGAAAATTATCGACGTGAAATTCGAAGTTTTTAACAGGAATAATACCTGCGTTGCAGGGAATTTTTTGCAGGCATCTTTATCATTCTATTGAAGTAATCAGATAACTGTCAGTCTAATTCCGTGATTTGATTTTCAAAAATTGCGAATTTAGTGGTTGTTGAGTAATTTACATAACCGCGAAGTCGAATGGAAGATGAAAGGACTTGCAGTTTCAACACTTCTTTTACGCGTTTTCGATGTATTATAATTTTCTCGAAACGGTTTTGGAATTCTTGTTTTCACACTTACTACTGAAATATGAATATTTTCATAAGAGAATACATAATTTGTTGCTCTAATTTCTATTGGCTGTGTGTCAAAAATTCTGAGGTAGGTATTGGATTTTTTCGAACTTCTAGGAATAATTCCTTTGGAACAGAATTCAGAAGCTTTGCCGTTCTATAGACATATCTCAAGGTTGACGACAAAGGGGTGTGCTGACTGGGCTTGTCGAGTTCGTCTGACTGGTATTGCTACTGATGGAATGATGGCAGAGATTTCTGAGGAACCTTTCCCGTGGAAGTATATATCTATAGAAAAGTAAAAAGTTACCAACTTTTCTACGTTGTCCTAATCATGTCGAAGGATTTGATAACTTTGAAGATAATTGATTACACAGGTTTCAATTAATGAAAAAAAATCGAATATATTCTTTACAGTGTTTGAGGGTTCAACACCATAGATACACCAGAGATTTAGAATTCCATATGGTAGCAAAAACAATGAGCTCGTCCATAGATCATGATTCGATTATTATAATATGTTAATATCACTCATTCCATTGACGAAACACAAAAACCACCCTTATCAAACTGAACTATACATATTATGTTGTCACTGTCTCCCGTTATCATTTCCTTTTATTTACAATACACCCCTTGAACACTTTAACACATTGTAACCGTATCTACCCGGCAACATAGGCGTCCATACAATAATGGAGGGAAAGTAGAAACATCACACAGACATAATATTAACTCATCACAAACACCGTTGCGTAATATCAATATATTATAGAACACAGCTCGAGGCACAGAGTATGGGAAAAGTTACACACAGAGTATACTTTCTTTACGACTACACTGATTTTCACTTAGGTTGAAAGCATTGATTTCATAAAGTGTTAAAGCATTACCAAATTTAGAACTAAATTACAACTCGACGATATTAAATACACTGATTACCTTATAGACTTACCAAAATCCGAGCCAGAATTACTTCGTAGCAGAATAGGTACAATGTGAAATGATAATTTAAAAATAATATAAAAGGGCACAAGATATCATAATTTTAGTTGAGGAATTATTAGATAAAAACCATGTTAATCCGATTACCAAACAAGAGATCTTAGACCTTCTGTCGATATGTCTCAAACAAAATTACTTTGACAACAAAATTTATTCCGCGTCAAAAGGGTTGATTATGGGAAATCCACTGAGCCCTTTACTTGCTGAGATTTTGATGGATAACTTGGAGCGAATAATACATAAACATTCATTAATATATACAGGGTGTTTCGAAATTCGACCGACAACGCTTGACAGGAGATAGCCCTCGTGATTTCATAATCACTGAGATAGGGACAGACGGTCTTGAAGTGTTCAGTTCTCGAGATACAGGGCGTTGAAGTTAAGAAATTTAAATAGTTTTTTCGCAATATCTCAAGAATAATTTAATATAATGCATTCAAATTCGGTATATGGTTTCATCTTTCACTGATTAATTTCTTGACCAGAAAGACATTCCGAGAATTTTATCCAGAGATGCGCTACAGAGGGTTGTGATAACTTTTCCTCCCATATTTTCTACGCCACTGATGAAATTTCAATTATTTCCAATTTCTCGAATTGTTTGTTCAGTTATGTTGAAAAAATGCATCACCTTCAACTGAGCTAAAATGAACAGTTATCGGGATATTTGACCCAAAATAGAAGTATGCATAGTAATTTTTCATCTTCCTCGGTAGTAAAAAATTACGAAAATTTTTGTTTTCTCTTCATGTGTGGAATAACTATTTCTGTTCAGCTATGGAATGAGATCTGAATAGTATCTAATCTACTCAACACCAGAAAAATATTTTTGCAATTTTCTACTACTGAAAATGATGAAATATTACTATGCAATCTTCTATTTTGGGTCGAATATCTCGAAAACTGTTTATTTCAGCTCAGTTGAAGGTGATGCATTTTCTGAACAAAATTGAACAATGAATTCGAGGAATTGGAAATAATCGAAATTCAATCAGTGGCGTAGAAAATATGGAAGGAAAAAATGCCACAACCCCCTGTAGGGCACCACTGGACAAAATGTCCGGAATGGCTTCCAGGTCAAAAAATGGCCCATTCAAAGATGAAACCATATACCGAAGTTGAATACATTATATTCAATTATTCTTGAGATATTGCGAAACAACTATTTTCATTTCTCAACTTCAACGCCCTGTATCTCGAGAACTGAACACTTGAAGACCGAATGTTCCTATCTCAATGATTATGAAATCACGAGGGCTATCACCTGTCAAACGTTGTCGGTCGAATTTCGAAACACCCTGTATAGATACGTAGATGATGTTATAGTATGCTTCATAGGAACCAATAGACAATTAGACACAAAAAAAATAGAAAAAGAAATTTCAATCAATTTCTTAGATTTGACAATGAGTGAAATCAATGATAAACATGATTTTTCAATTTTCCATAAACCCTCCAACACTGATATCACTATTCTTAATTATTCAACACACCCTTATCATCATAAAATTGCAGCATATGATATGATACACACTTATTTTGTAGAAAAAATGTGAACAAATTCTTGTCCCTCCCTTCAGGACGTCAATGTTTCCTAGAACTCCGAATGCAGGTGTATATATATAACAACTGTATAACGTTCAACTTTGGTGCGTGTTGTCATTTTCGGGGAAATCTCATTGTTCCGCCGGATCGAGCAGTTTCCATCGGTTTCCACGGTTTCCAGTTATCTGCTACTTTCGGGGAAAATCGAGAGAAAATGAATGCCAAGCTGGAACTATGTGAAAAATCAATTCGTACCCGGTGAAAATTGATAACCAGTATTTTTTTCGATTTAGGTCAGTGAATGATGAATCCCATCAGACAGCACAGAATAATATTCTATGAATGTTCTCACAATGACCACAACATACCTCCTTCAGAATATTCCAAAGAATATTCATAGAATATGATGAGGATGTGAGAATATTCTTCTGAATTCAACGGATTTTTCTGAAATTTGGTAAAGCTATATAAGCGACTATTTCGGATTTGATCACATTATTTACTCCAATATGGAGGACTTCCGATTTCTCTGACTGAAATGCCAGCAACTTCGTGTTTTCAAATGAAACACCTTGTATATTTTCACATAGTCAAACACAACAGGTCAAAATGAGTGCAATCTTAATGACAACGTACTATAAGGAAGATTTTATTGGGTCTCAACACCAAGCAACTACAGACCGATCTCACTGTATCTATTATTTCAAAGATCATGGAGTAAGCTATCAACATCGAGCTCATGAAATACCTGTAACATTAAGGTATTATCAACGATAGGCAATATGGCTTCCGTCATCAGAGATCAACTGGTGACCTGATCGCTTACGTCCCATATATATGGCAGCAATCTTTTGAAAAACATGGTGAAATTTTTGATATCTCCAAGGCATTCGATCGAGTCTGGCACCACGGACTCCTCGCCAAGCTTCCATCTTATGGCTTGCCTCCCCAGCTAAGTGCTCTGCTAGCTAGTTTTCTCTCCAACAGGTCTCTCCATGTAGTGGTCGACGGAGTCTCATCTGACTCTCTTATCATAAATGCTGGTGTTCCGTAAGGATCAATTCTAGCACCATCACTATATCTACTCCGTATCAACGATTCGTTGGAAGCAACTTTATGTCCAGTACAAAGCTCCTCGGATGATAGTACCCTCCATACTGCTTTCTCTTCCAAGGCTCCAATACCAGAAAGGCAGATCAGAAACGAGCGAGGAAGGAATGTTGACAAGATAAATATGACCTTGGCAACAGTTCTCGAATCCAATAACTTGGTTGATTTCAATGCAAACAAAACACAAGCATGCCTTTTCTCTAGGAAAGCCCATCTCACTGTGCCCAAAATAAGCTTGTCAGGAGTAACCATACCTTTGAAGACATCCATTTTGATGCTTCGTATTACTATAAGCAATAACCTTTCTTGGGAAAATCACGTGAGATCAATTGCTGAAAGTGCATTCCGAAAACTTGGCTTTCTGTTTCGGGCCAGGAGCTATTTCACTTCCAGTCAGCTGCCTATGATCTATAAGGCACATATCCGACCTGTCCTGAAATACTGTTCCCATATTTGGAGTGCAGCACCCAAACATACCCTGAAACTGTTGGATTCCGTCCAAAAAAGGGGAATTCGTCTCGTGGGTGATGCCTCGCTCACGAACTCACTCACTTCTCTAGAACACCGTAGAAAAGTTGGCGATCTGGCTCTATTTGATAGATATTTTCATGGACGATGCTCTTCTGAAATATCAACAATTGTTCCTCCCTTGGCAGTCTCTGCGAGATTAACCCGTCGAGTTGAGGCTTCGCACCCCTTCGTGGTCACTTTGGAGACCTGCAGAACATCTCTTTCCAAAGACTCATTCATCCAACGAACAGCGAGGCTCTGGAACACATTGCCAAGGGAGGTGTTCCCCGAGGCATATAACCTCCAGAAATTTGAAAAGAACACCAATTCCTACCTTATTTCCCTTGGTTCTCACGATGTTCTCCGAACATTACAGAATAGATAGAAAAAAATTTCTCAGATAATGAAAAAGTGCCCTCCAGTGCCAACCAAGAAGAAGACCTCCATTCGCTGCGGCGGCATGTTTCGAAATGTGCATTTTGTGAATTTTAGTTCTAGATATCCCCAAACCTATGAACCTACAAGGTTCCAAAATTTCCGGACTTATTTCCAGGTATAAAAATCCCCAATGACTGGCCTATTAGTTGAACATTGAGTTGATCATTTCATCTCTTATTGAGTAAAGCTACTTTCAAATGATCTTCAATTTGTCCATTTCGTCCACACCAAAAAAATGTGTCCTGGTCGGATGCACAAAATAACTGTCAATTCCGTCAAAGATATTATCCCGCAAACCCATAAAATCAAAGAAAATTGAAGGCAACTTTATCATATTATATATGTTTTCTATGAAAAGCTTGACTTTTTTGTTATGAAGTGAACGATCCGATCGACTTGATTCTGAATCGAAAAAAATGGCCTTTATGACTTTCTGTTCCGGGATCATGCCGCCTCATGAATTCAGATGCACTTAATTGAATATTTTCCTCATTAAGATGGAGGAAACACGATACTTCTGTCGATGAAGGGCAATGTCGAAGGAAAATGTCGGAAGAAAAACAAATTAAGGATATCGGAGAGTCGATGTGAGCCGTTTTACTTTCACAACATCGCTGCTCAGTTGTCAGATCTGTTGGAAATAAACGAGTCCGTAATACTGACAAAACCGAGGACAAAACGTCTCGTTGATTTTCCGCAGACATTATACAGGGTGTTCCTCAAGACGAGTTAAACCTTGCCTCATTGCCAAAAAAGTTCTTGTGTAGTTGTAAGTGATAATAGGTCCACATTCCAGTTACACAGAACTATAATGATTGCAATATATTCCTAGCGGTGAACAATAATTCAATATATACCTTGGAACCTTGGTAGTAAATAATATTATTACGACGGGACCTTCCTGGTAAATGTTCTTCGGAAATCTCTGCTATCATCCCTTCACTAGCAATACCAATCAGACGAACTAGACAAGCCCAGTCAGCACATCCTTTCGTTGTCAACCTCGAAAGATGTCGAACAGCACTTTATCAAGACTCCTTCATCCATAGAACGGCTAGGCTCTGGAATTCATTGCCTGTGGAAGTATACCCAACAACATATAATCTCCAAAAGTTCAAAAAAAAATCCAATACCTACCTCCTGTCCCTATCCTCCCTAGGAACGCACGATGTTCTTTAAACATTATAGGGATTCCCTTTCGTGCGCTCCAAGCGATAAAAAAAATTATATTCTTTACTTCGTGCATAGATATCCATAATATCAAAAGACGAGTATTTTTTTCTGGCAGTTTCTTTAGTTAAATTTCCAGTCAACTAACATTCTCATCATTGAAATGTCAAATTGACTTCAACAAAAAAAGATATCGTGTGACAATAGGTCCATTTAATGATAATAATAATAATAATAAAAAGTTCAGTGGTGAACAAAAATTTATTATACACCTTGGTAGTAAAGACTATTATTCTATTACCAGGGGACCTTCCTGCTAATAATGATATTCTTTACTACACCTTTGTATATAAATGTGAATGTCTTACTTGATGCTTATAGTTTCCGAGATACAGGGTATTGAATCTGAAAATATTAAGTAGGTAATTGATTTTTCATGATCAACCTGTAGACAATCTGTAGACGTTATTGATGGACATGGCAAAAAATGGATTTTATATAAACCTAATACGAATCTTCAATAATAGGAAGGGAAAAACTGTGTTTTCATTATGATGTCACGAATGTCTTCCAATAATATAAATGTGAGCAAAGCGACTCATTGCTTTCTGGGGAAGTCGAACATTTACCTATATAGACTGTCCTTGTCGTAGCCCTTGTTTGCGTTGAAAAACACTACGTTTAATTAAATTTTGACTTTAAGGAACATCCTCGAGAAACATCAAATGAAATACACGAAACAAGGATCACTTGATTTTTTATTCTCCGAGATGAATTGGGAAAATATTTATTATTTATATCATCCTCCACACCGACACTAAGACTGCGGAAGTTTTTCATTGAATATCTGATATAATTTTTTGTTATTTCTGTTCTTTAAATCATGCGAAACTGAAGAAGTTTAGAGGTTTTATTAGAGATGAAAATTGGCTAGATGCTAGATCAGAGACATGCAGACATGGCGATCCAATATATACCCCTGAGTTTGTGACTTCGAGCGACCGCCATCTTGTAAAAATGGCGTCCTAAATCTGTTTTTGGGGTATAGGTAAAAAATTTCTCATAGAATTTTTTTTTCTCGTTGAAATGATTATTTCCGAGTTACAGGATTGGTATTACTTGAAAAACTGTTTTCATCAAATTATTACACATCATCATCATATGTGGTATGTTGTTATTGTTTTAAAAATTCGATTTTTTCTTTTGAGGACATTCAGAGAATCTTCCATATAGTGCTGTTTATACAGGGCATGTCACAAAGAGCTTACACTATCAGAATTCAGAATCTTGAACCAGTTGAACCACCCTGTATCGGTTCCGATTTAAGTGAATTAAAAGTTGAGATTGGGACATGTGACCGATAATGAATAGTTCCGACACAAAAAATTCCTGAAGTTGAAAAATCTCGATTTTGAACACCCTATAGCTCTGTAATTTTTTTCGATGGACCCCAAGTGTGATACATCGATAATATCAGCTCTTCAGGGAGAATCTAAAAATGCGATAAAATACAGGGTGTTCCATTTGAAATATTAATGTTGCTACTATACTTTCTAGTAGAAGCGGCAACACTGCATTGCCAAAAATATTTTAAATGAAGAAAGTGTAAGCTCGTCGTGACATACCCTGTATAGGGCTCGATATAGGGTGTTCAGCAACTTGCAGCCATTATTTCAACATTGATGCAGAATCAGGTGATATTCATGTCCCATACATCACTCATCAGAAACTTTTACAACAAATATTTTGAGAATTCTGTTCCAATGGGAACATCGGAAACTGCCAACGAACGTTTTGCGTGCGATAAACCCTGTACATAATATGTGCATACCGCTTGATTTTTTGTATTTTACATAACTATATAATAATGTTTTTTCATCTACTGAGCTGAAACCTGGTATTATATCTACTTATTGCAATCGAGAAAAATTATTTTTTCGAAAAAAAAAAAAAATACACCCCATTAGTACTTACACTATACAAAATGGTATAACGTTGCCTATTATGGGTATACGATATACGCAAACTTCTACCGTGTTCGCAATGAATTCCGGAAAGTTTTGAGTTCGTTATAAATTTTTCGTCCGTCGAATTTGAAGTTCGTGTTACCTGCTCGATGATAGTGTGGTCATTATTCATGAATTTCCCGTCGGGAAAACAAAGTCCTTCCTCCTCGATCTCTACAGATTCTTGTCCTGCCGCTCTGAAGACCCTTGATGATGCAACAGGGTGTTCCATTGAAAAAAAATTTGTGGTTCGTCACGCTTTCAGGAATCACCCTGTGAAACTTCTGATAAGGGCTGTGGAAAGGCATTCAACTTCCGCATACTGTTATATTTTCTCGATGACAAAAATAAGATGAATATAAGGGTGGGTCAGTTCGATGGATACAGGGTGGCCCACGGTCGATGGTACCTTAGACGTATACGGAAAACGGTACATTGGATTATCCTGAAAATTTGGTTACTTTAGTAAGCGTTTGTGATCCAACGATTCAAAATATTTTCAGCGATGCAGCGTTGCCACTCTTACCAAAAAGTAGTATCATCTTTGTTATTTCAAATGGAACACCCTGTATTTCATTGCGTTTTTAGATTCTTCTCGAAGAGCTGATTTTATCAATGTATCACACTTGGGGTCTAGCAGGAATTATTACAAAGATATAGGGTGTTCAAAATCGAGATTTTTCAATTTCAGGAATTTTTTGTGTCGAAACTATTCATTATCGATCGAAACGGCTTACATGTCCCTATCTTAACTTTTGATTCACTATCTACTGACATTTAATTGGAACAGATACAGGGTGATCAAAATTCTGAATCTTGAACCATCCTGTATTTTTTCCAATTAAATGTCGGTAGATAGTTAATCAAAAGTTAATATAGGGACATGTAAGCCGTTTTGACCAATGATGAATAGTTTCGACACAAAAAAATCCTAAAGTTGAAAAATCTCGATTTTGAACACCCTATATCTCTGTAATAATTCCTGCTAGACCCCAAGTGTGATGCATTGATGAAATCAGCTCTTCGAGAAGAATCTAAAAACGCAATGAAATACATGGTGTTCCATTTGAAATAACAAAGATGATGCTACTTTTTGGTAAAAGTGGCAACGCTGCATCGCTGAAAATATTTTGAATCGTTAGATCACAAACGCTTATCAGAGTAACCAAATTTTCAGGATAATCCAATGTACCGTTTTCCGTATACGTCTGAGGTACCATCGACCGTGGGCCACCCCGTATACATCTCGATAAACTTAGATTAGAAAGGTATGATACAGGATGACATGACTTCCATGCACATTCGCCGTAGTACTGTGTCCTTCGAATTTAATGGTAGTACTTCAATTTCGTACAGAAGGAAGTTAATTTAAATCGGTCCATTCGAAACATCAATTTCAAATATCGTTATTCAATTTCAATATCCAATTCTCAAGATCGCCCAGCTCTAATTTTCAGCTCTTGTTCACCCTGTACAGTTTGATCGTGTAATTCGTTCTACGGAACATTGAAAATCTCGCTGAAGAACCCGCCCCTCGACCCACCCTCTATTTAGGAATCAAAACAGCGAGTTCTATTTTGCACAAAACGTATACCCAATCCCCAAATTAATTACACTGAATGTTTTGTTGTTTCTCTGATTACATCTGTAATATTGACGTTTCGATGAAGCCGTTCCTTTTTTTGTATTCCCCGAAATAATTAACATTTTCATTTCACTGCTACTACTTACCGACTCTAATTAGTAATTATTGATGTATTATCGTATATCGCACAGTTAGCTGATGATGATTTCGTCCAATATTCCGATAATAATTATAGGAAATTCAATAATCTGCATCCATCAGTGATTTGAGCTTTGTCTCGGATTTTGCCAAGGATTCGTGATATAAAATTTGAATTATATATAGGAAAATCGAGAGGAAAATTGTAGATGATCAAGAAAATCTGCAGGGGATTGAAGTGCACTTAGGGCGATAGGTATAGTTTTTTCACGATATTTGGAGTTGAATGAATGATTCATATAAACTTTTTAACTAAATTGTTCGACCCAAAAGGATGGCCTGTGAGAATTGAGTTTGATCATTTCATGTTGTCCTGTGATCAGAACGCGGATCAGAATTACATTACAAGAAACAAAAAACATTAACAAATTATTCAAACCGAGGGTAAATTTTTATAAAACTCAATCTTTCTTTTAAAAATTATTTCTTGATTTTCATGAAGACGTTTCCGAAATATTGATTTTGTGATTGAAATAATTGATCCTTAGTAACTGAAATCAGAGTTGAAATCAATCTCCGTAACGTTGAAAAATGGATTAAAATTGAGAATTTTTTGATCATTACTAGATAGATGGTGCATGATCGCGATGGTGATATTAGACTCGGTGATTGATGATTATTTTTGAAGGGTTAGTATGTAAATAGGGAATTTTGTGGTTTTCAACTGTTCCATCTCAGGTTTTATAATCTTTTTGTGGGCAACTGATGAAGCTATATATATACCTACTATAATATATTGCCATTCTATAAGGACCACAAACCACAAAATGGTTCACTATTCTCGAAATTAATTGGTAGGAAATGGAGGTTTTCCAGCATTTACCGAATGATAATATAGTGAAAGATGATCTTTTGATCTTGGAGAATGAAAAAAACTCGGAAAATACATAAGCATTGATGCCAATTATTATCAAGAAAAAAGTAATAATGAAAAACTAAGGAAGCTGATTGCTTGAGTAATTCAAAAGTACTAATCAGTTTTCGAATATTAAAAATCTGGTTGATTCTTCCTATGGTTGAGTTTTTAGATCTATCAAGGGATCCACCATTACATTATACAACCCGAATACTACCCATATTTGCCCAGTCTATCTCGAGTTTTACCCGAGGCTATTCCATCCTCGTTACCTACTTTCAACAGCCATAAATGCGCATAAATGATCCCTGGGATTACTTATTTCAACTCAATTCAAGTATACTTATATTACTTATATTACTTGTAAATAAACGAGCTTAAAGTTTTAAGCGATAAAACACTTTTTTGATTTGGAAGGGTTTAAGATTTGATCTCGCATTTGATTCAACCTGGACAGTTTTATGTAATATTCTCTCAACTGTGGTTTTATAGGGTTTCACATAATCCGAAACAATCACTGGTTTCAACGATTCTACCGAGGTTCAAACCTGATGACTTTCAACTTTTAACCCTCCTTCGAACTCGAGCATTCGTTTTCAACCATTTTGAATCAAAATCTGTCAGACCTGAACTCGGCTGTGGAAGAGGTAAGCAGATGTCTACTATAATTTCAAAATAGACATTAACGTGCTCATTAAGAATAATTAGAACCTCGATAAATACCAATTATTCTCAATAACCAAGCACATAATCCGACATCATCGTTGGTTATTGTCGAGGTTATTGTGTCAGATTTTTCCTCGGATTTTTCCACAACTATTCATCACAGTTCATTTTCTGTATTCATTCATATATTTTTGCAACTGGGTTTTGGAAGGATACGAGGAAGTATATTTTAATCATAACAATCGGGAAAGATCGAAAGCTACAATTTAAAAATTGGAGACCACTTTTGCATGGAAAATAACTAAATCTCGATTTTCTATTCATCGATCGAACGCTATTTTCAAGCTGTGTTAGTATTTTGGACACAATGAAACGAGTTATCAAATATAAACGAATAGCACTGCTAATTTGTTTTAAAAAATGGTTCTTTGTTCAGGCATTCCACATAACTACCTACTATACGACCCGTAGGTACAGCTTTTATTATGTTCTCTTTTTTCTATTGCTATTGGATGATGGAAGTCATAAAAATGAAAAGCAATTCAGTTATTTGGATCCATGTCGGTATTTGCCTTGGTATTTGTGACAGAATTATTATATTATCCTTATTATCTCATCTATAAATATGTTTATTGAAATTAAAATACTCGTCACTAAAATTACGTTTATAACACTTGGTACTTACATTATATACTTATAAATGGTCCTATCTTTTTGACAGTGAACTTTCGACACTTTTCATGAAAAAATCTTATTGGTGATCGTTTTCGAGATACCTACCTATATATTTACAATTTTTCACATCGATGCAGGCCGGATTGATGCTTGAAGCCCGTTGGGCCATATACTTTGGCCAGATGATTCCAATTGTTTCATTATTGACTATAGTAAAAAATATTACCTACCCAGACAGCAAAGAATATTCTGTGAATATTCAGACAACGTTCAAATATACTTATTTGAGAATATTCTGATAGAATGTTCTCAGAATGATCATAAATATTTTCATCCTGCAAGAAATAGGTATTCTATGAACATTCAAATTGACATTCTCCTCGATATTCTCAGAATATCATTTTCGAATATTCTGAGACGAGTTTTGAGAATATCGAGGAGAATATACCTCGGAATATACAGATTCGTATCAAAATATGATAATGATGTTATTCTTGTATAAATATTCATGTTTTCTCTCCCAACCTATTACTCCCTATAGTCTCAATCGAGGTCTCAATACTACCTATCCTACTAATGATGAAGTGTTGAAGTCTTGCCATTCATATTATTATTCATCAATAAGGTTCATAGCCCAGTGGAAAAGGTGCGAGGTTTGTAAAAACCGAGGTAAAAACTGAATTACAAGAGAGTAGGTTCGCATCTTCGATGGCAGATTTTTCAGAATTCTCTTCCTTCTCTCGCTTCCATAATATACCAGGAATATTCAAAATATTCGATCCCGAATATTCATAGAACGTTCCTAAAATATTTGTATCATATTGTGAGAACGTTATATGAATGGCATTGAGCTATCTGGGTATATTGTTTAACGAACATGGAATGAGTCATTTCCCAAAAAAGCATGAGCCGTATGCGAATGCTGCAAATCATGCGAGAGGGAAATTAACTGAAATCAGCATTCCGTGCGAGTTATACACTATACTTTTTTTACGACTGACAGATGATAGCTTGGATAATAGCTCGGATAACAGTGAGGATAATGGAGACATTTTTTATTTCTTGGGCTTGTAGCCATCTGATTTCATCTTAAAGTATACCCATTTCTAATGCTCTATTTATATTAGACCGAGTAGACATTTATTGTGAAATAATATCACAAGTAATTGTATTATCAGATGAGGAAATGATATTGAAAATATACCTTACAATGTAGGTATTTATCAAAAACAGTAAAGCAAGGGCAATTTTGTGTCTCGGGTATTGCCCTCGGTATTGTAGAAGTGTTTTATTATTGAACAATAGGTAGTAAAGGTTTTCTTAGGTGAAAGAAAATAAATAACATAATGGTGTGATATACAGCTGTTATTGAAAAAATCTACAAAAATCCTAGCAAGAATCTCGAGAAAAATCTGATAGAAACGATTGAGCAAAAACCTACAGAACAAGTCCATTCACCTCTCGATTCACCTCTTTATCTAAAAATCTAGGTAGGTAGGACGTATTTCAGTGCTTGCAGCCAAATTTTGCATACCTACCCAAGATGTTGTGCCATATCATATTGCATTGTTCGATACATACACAACATAGGTAGGTATGAGGTCTCGGTATAGGTAGTTTTCCGTATGTAACACCATACATTTCGATACCTTCCAACCGGTTAGCGAGAGATAATTCAGGATAAAATACCTACCTACTTTTCTGCATTTTTTCATCGGCTGCAGATCTTTTCTTTTTACCCCGATACGAGAAATCACGCACAAAAACTTCCATCCTCCGAGGCATTGAAAAATAACAAAAGAGAATTCCTCTCGAGAATCACAAGAATTTCTGAAAGGCAGGTATCTTGATTATAGGGTTAATGAAACATGAAATGATAAAAATTTAATTCCAACCGAGCAGAGACCAAGGGCTAGATTGATTTTCGTTTGGTCGTCCCGAATTGAATATTTAGCACGAGCTAGACCTAGGAATTATGCCCACTTTGCTAGATTCTAGGTGATGGGTCGTCTAAAATTCTTCGGTCGAGCCATCGAACGTCGATCGTTTCGATACACATTCCAGCTAAATCTAATTTCTCATTAATAAAAATGAATATTCTATGTATCTTTAGCGCCTACTCTCTTAACTACCCTAGAACGTATTGATCAATAAATCAAATTATAATCACAATCATAAAAATATACAAAGGTGAAATGATAAGACATGGCTTACCTATTGTTGAAAGTATATGGCACATAATTGGGAAAGAAGTAGCACAAATTCATCCAGAAACAACACACACATTCACCCGATCGTCCACTATTAGTTTACAGTCAGGTACGCGTCATATTAGTGGAAATTCCAGTGAAATTTCACGGAAAATGTATCGACAGCACTTCACAAAGTTCACTTCTTGCAGCAACATTCCATTGCCATTTTGTCACTGCACAGCTTCTCTGGTTAGACGGTGGCGACACCTGAGGCCGGTGCACGCAAAAGCATTCCCGAAGAAATCTCGTTGGCGCTTTCGGAGCTTTTATTTTGCTGGCCGTTTTTAAAAGTAGTCCGGCTCGGTAAACTCCTGGTTTTCAGGAATATTTCCACTGAAATGTACTTTGCTGGACGAAACATATAGGAGTAGAAGTTTTACTTCAAGAGAAGATCGAAACCAGCTATGAATAATGCGATAATCGGGAGATATCTTTGGGTCATATTTTCTTTGAATATCGGTTTGTACATAGGCAATTCGACATACACGTGTGGTGTACGGGTGTCTGCCTACATGTCATGCATCAGCACTATTTTCGTGGGAAATTCAGTTCAGCCTTTTTGGATATACTATATTTTGTATAAAGATTGTAGGTATTTCGCATATTGTACTCTTCTATTGGAGAAATAGCCTCAGAAAATAACTGCACCTTCAGTTTGATTGAGTACTAACTAAATCTGTAGAAGCCCCTTTTCTGCCATTGGCGTAGAATTTTTAAAGGTGCAATTATTCAAAAAATCAAGTTCTACGGCTATGGGTTTGAGTATGAAATTCGGATTGGGTACTCATTTACTACAAAAAAGTACCCTTAACACTCGATTTACTCTAATGGTTTTGACAAAGTTTGTAGTTTGATAATTATATATTGTTTATGTTCTAAAATGGGCTTATATCACAAAAAAATTTTATTTCATAATTCGATAGAACTCACCCAAACTAGCTCACCACCGCAAACCGTTTCTTGCTGTGAGCTCCCTACGTTTTATAAAATATTATTGAAATCCCCGATTTTTTGGACCTCTGAAAACGAGGAGATGATGTGACGTCAAAACCCTAATACTGAAACAAGACTAGACTAGAACAAGAGATGAATGATACATGATTTCTGACAAAGTGAATTAGCGCGAGATCACATTTGAAAGAATTAATATATCAGTTGCCTCAGTCTCCGTCGGATGTTTGGTATTTTCTTTTAACTATGACGAGATGAGGTTTCTACGTCATAAGAGGGTCCGTTTTCTCAGAAGGTACTATTATTTATGTCCAAAAATGAAACATTCCAGATAATTTTTCGGTCGAATTATGTCGTCAATTATTAGTTATGTATAAAAGGATCATTATAAACATGGTTTGAGTTAAAAGTTCTACTGAGGTGTACACGCCCATTACTAAAATGCAAATTTCGTCAAAGCCATGATAGCAATCGAGTCATATATCAGGAGTACCTTTTTTAAAGTAAATGAGTTGCGCAATCTAAATTTCATACTCAAACTCCTGTTCTTCCATTGGTGTAGAATTTTTAAAGGTGCAATTATTTAAAAAATCAAGTTCTACGCCTATGGATTAATATCGGACAAAATTTCAACACCATTTCTTTTGTCACATAAAACTCTATCAATATGTCAAATTTCAGCAGAATCGCATATGCCGTTTTAAATTTATATGGGAAAAACGATTTAAAAATTGTAACTTCTAGGCCCTCTGGAGCCCAAACGATGCAACTGTACTGAGGTAATTTTACTTAAATCGACTAATTTTGGTCTACGGAATATGTGGTATGTTTTTGTAAAGACCTTTTACAGACACCCTGTATATTATAGGTGTCCCTTTCAGAGATTCCTAGTAAACTGATTCATTTAGTCAATTAGTTTATTCAGTAAATAGTTTTGTCATATCCAAAAATTTTGAATTTACGTACTTCAAGTGGAACACTGTCGATTTTCTTTCATGAATAATACTATATAAAGTTAATTATCAGCTGATGTTAATTCATCATTGTACGTTCACAAAATTGAATTAAATTATTAAAAATATAAGGAATGATAAAAAGAATCTTTAATGCATATTTATTATGTTACAAACTTAAAACATTAGGACATGAACTGAAAATGAAAAACAATCAATTAAAGTTCTCAATGAAATGAGTGACAATATGAAAATTATCGCCCGATCTTCATAGGAAATACATAAGCTATAAAATTCAGCTCAAGTTCAATTTTAGCTGCAAAATTAAAGAGTTCAAGAGCCATTTCATTCTTTGAGATAACCACGTGATTATGAAAATATTGATACAAACTTACAACTTACACATTGTAAAAAATTATGTTCTTTATGAAAAATTTGAGTTTATTAAGTTCCATGAAAAAATTTTTATTCTTAGGTTAATTTTTCTTTCTGTGGAGAAAGATTTGGCGTATGCTAGGTTCGAAATGTTTTCGAATTGAAGTGGAAATCAATGTTTATGAGAATGAGAAAAGTTTACAGGTGGAATTATCATGTCTTCAGTCATCTGGTTCTGGTCCTAAAGATTAGTGGGGTAAAAATTTTCAAATTGTCACCTTATAAAACAAAATTAACAACAGAATGATGTCATCCTGAAAGTTATATATAACATAATCTAAATATTGGCAGGAAGAAAAATATTCACAAAAATATGTATTTCTCTCGTTATATAAAAAAATAAAAAATCTTAGATGATACATTTCATTTCTAACACGAAATTTGAAAACAAAAAAATAGTATTACATGCAGGTCAGAATTGAATCGTCCTGATTTAAAATAATTATAATTGTTCTGTACCAGTAACTATTCACTAAAAAAATCTACCGTCAAATATTTCTTAGGGAAATGAAAAGAGGTTGAAGACTTTTAGGCCTTCTGCAATGGCCAAAAAAAAATCATGAATCATGTATTGAGTGGTGTCACAAGGAAGAAATTTCCATTTGGAAACTATGAACTATCTACAGCGTGTCTCATTTCAAAGGGCCCCTCCTCTATATCTCAGCTATCAGTCGTGCGATCTTTACCAAATTTGTATCGGTATGAATAATCATCAATATGACCAGTTCTACAAAGTCAAACATCATTTTAGACAGTGCCGTGCATTTTTATTGCAATGAATAGGGGTCAGTTTTTGATTAAATCATATTAGGCATTTTTTCACAGGAAATCTGACCTTATAATATTGTTCTTCATGGTTTCAAACCCACAAATGTGGATTTTCATAAGATGCCTATGAAGGGTTTCAGGAAAACAAGCACATCTGAACAGCATTTTTGCGAGCGTAATAATTATTTACTCGGAAACGGTGAGTTCAACATAAAAAAGTATAACTCGTTTTTCCTTCCAAATCATGATTTTCCACCTACCAGAGCCATTGAACGTTCCAAAATTCGTAGTTGATTTGAAGTCACTATTTATTCGAGACTGAAAATGAAAAAAATGAAGCTAATCCTGTTAAGTCGGAATTAGATGATTTTTTGCATATGGAGGTTTGCAAGCATGAATAAAAACGCACGGCACTGTCCAAAATAATGTGCATCTGTTTAAAACTCATCATATTGATGGTTATTTATGCCACACCAAATTTGGTTGGAATCGCATGACTAATAACTGAGATATAGAGGGGGGGGGGAAGCGTTTAATGTGAGACACGCTGTATACACAACTGGATAATTTATAGTTTTATATTAGAAGCTTCAAAAGGAAACTTTCATTCTCATTCAGTTGTGTTGATAATTTTGAGTATCGGTGGTAAAACGAAATCAACCTAGTGTAGAGACAATTTTAAATGCAAATCACCACGGAATCTGTCTAAAATTTCACAGTAAAGTGACCATTATGCAAGAACCCCAAATGAATCTTTATTTTGGAATATTTACTAGGTTTTCACAGATAGGAATGAAATATTTTGAAAGGGAATATTGAATTTCAATAAACTGCCTATATTTTGAGCGATTCATCATAATAGCTGAAAATTATATTGATTCAAATTGAAATAATGGCGTTCTGAAAAAGCTTTCCAGAGTAAATAAAATGGATGAAAATGAAAATTGAATACAGCAATAAGGAAGATGGCTTATCAGAGTCGAAGATGTAATTTCAATAGGAGTGAACATTATACATAAAAAAACCGTTATGATTCAGAATGGGAAAATTCATCAGAATTATTAATGAAGATATTTTAATGAGAGCACATCTCATGAGACATGTTTGAATTTCTAGAAGGGGTAATAATTGAATGTTTTTCAAAGAATGTTATATTTATTTTGGTGTTTGTTTCATTTTTATTGAAGTGATAATTTCAATTATTCTATTTTCTATGAATAAAATTGCTCTGGGGAAGAAGTGTCCGTGAGTGAAACACAGACTTGAGAGTTGGAAGATAATTTGAAAATATAATAAAATAGTGGTCAAAGTCACTGGAGTTGGATGATATGTACATTTATTAAAAATCCCATCTTGATCTACTGATATTTACCAAAAATTTACGAATAAACCCACTGGGAATAAAGAGAATCGTGTGAAATTCTATCAGAAACGATTGTACACAAATGAAACTTTTTTTTAAAATTGCAAGTTTGAACTGGCACTTAGCTATAATTGCCAGTTTAAACTGGCATTTAGCTATAATTGCCAGTTTAAACTGGCTTTTAGCTATAATTGCCAGTTTGAACTGGCATTTAGCTATAATTGCCAGTTTGAACTGGCAATTAGCCATAATTGCCAGTTTGAACTGGCAGTTAGCCATAATTGCCAGTTTGATCTGGCAATTAGGTATAATTGCCAGTTTGAACTGGCAATTAGCCATAATTGCCAGTTTGATCTGGCAATTAGGTATAATTGCCAGTTTGATCTGGCAATTAGGTATAATTGCCAGTTTGAACTGGCAATTAGCCATAATTGCCAGTTTGAACTGGCATTTAGCTATAATTGCCAGTTTTAAATGACAATTAGCTATAATTGCCAGTTTGAACTATCAATTAGCCATAATTGCCAGTTTGAACTGGCAATTAGCCTTTCGTACGAAAGGACCTCGCAAATGGAATGTCACAGTTTAAGCAATGACAGCTCTGTCTAAAAGATGCCCATTACTTGAGAGGAAATCAGATGGCTACAATGATTGCAGCATTATTCGCCTACGGCTCATGCTGCAAATTTCATTCTCGGGGAAAATCACTAACATTCCCTTCTTGTTGAACAATATACTATAGGTCTCTAACGACACAGTAGAGTAATTGATGCCAATAATTCATCATCAGTCCACTCGCCCTTTGCGTTGGTCGAAATGATCGTATGCGTTCGCATTAGTTCTTTGGCGTCACTAGATGGCGATAACAAGACTAGATCCTTTCGTACGGAAGCGCTAAATGCCAGTTCAAACTGGCAATTATAGCTAATTGCCAGTTCAAACTGGCAATTATAGCTAAATGCCAGTTCAAACTGACAATTATGGATAAATGCCAGTCCAAACTGGCAATTATGGCTGATTTTCAGTTCAAACTGGCAATTATGGCTAATTGCCAGATCAAACTGGCAATTATAGCTAAATGCCAGTTCAAACTGGCAATTATAAAAAAAAAGTATCATGTCCGTTCAGCGCTTTCGTACAAATTCCATTTTTCATGTTCTGTAAGTTTTACAAGGTCAGATAAATTTCAAGACTATAAGGAAGAAATATATAAATAATGTATTCATGATGTTAGGGACACGCACTTTTTTTTTGTTTAGTGACATAACATTGACATGTGAGATGTTATTTTCCAACGCATTTCCAACACTAGCTGAAGGAGATTCGCCATTTTCATTTTCTTCAACCCATAGTTTAATTGACAAGAACATACATTATTGCAATTTGTCAGCCATTACTTTCATGGTTCAAAATTTACTTTTTAGGAGAACAAAAATGATATCGGGGTTCTCCTGAAAGAGTTTTTTTTTAAACCTCACACCATTTATTCCAATACCTTTTCTTCAGAAAACACAACTGAAACATCAAACCATCTGTAAATTTTCTGTTCTATTTAAGTATGTAGTATGTAAATCGGAGCACAGAATACTTGTTTTATTATTGTAAATAGGACTATCATTCTCTTAAGGTGATCAAGTAATTATCTATCTCACTTTACTAAAAACTGTCGTTTGTTTCGTATAAAACATAAAAAATATAATAAAGCGCTATACCCTTGAACATTGTTCAATTATCCGTATAACCTTCGTAAAAACTTTAACCAACACCAAAAAATATTTCTTTGATATAAGTACAGGGTGGCTGGAATTCGAGGCTCATCATTGGGAACTCGTAAACCGTAAGAGATACAGGTTCGGTTAAATTATGGCAAAGTTGTGCAATTTTATGCTGATCAAAATGCCGCCTCAAAAGTTTGGAAATACCGATTACTCCCGACGATATTTGAAAAAAACCGAATATCCGTGATTACGTTTTTATTTTTTTGTGACTTCATTTGAAGTGATAATGCAAAATGAGTTTCATATTAGCATTGCCACTTTTTCTGCTTTATCTAATGGCATTAATAGATTCGTGTTCCGACGTTTCGTCATCGAGGAGCTATCATCAACTTTGTTTTTTTAAATGGTCGAAAATGATTTGTTTGTTCCTGAAGAACTCTAATTCCAATTCCTAATCCAACGACATATAACACTTTGCAATTATCTTACGTTTCGGACTAAAAAGTCATTATCAGTGTTGTTTGATGATGGTTACGAGGAAACTAAACGTCGAATCAAAAATCTAATGATGACAACTTGAAGAAAAGGAAAAATGGCTATAAAAATGCCAAATTCATTTTGGTCTATCTCTTATAGTAAAATCAGAAAAAGATCATTTCTTAGAATTAGAAACTTGGAGAATAAGTTTTTATTGAAAAATAGAGATAGACCGAGAGATATATTCGCCATTTTTCCTTCTCTACAAGACGCCGTCATCAGATATTTGTTCCAACGTTTCATTTCCTCGTAACCATCATCAAATAACAATGATAAAGATTTTTTGGTCAGAAACGTAGGATAATTGCGAAGTCTTGTATGAAGTTTGATTTAGAATTGAAATTAGAGTTTTTTAGTAACGAAAAATTTTTTTCGACCATTTAAAAAAACAAAGTTGATGATGGCTCCTCGAAGACGAAACATCGGATCATGAATCTATCAATGCCATTGGATAGAGCAGGAAAAGTGGCAATGCTAATATAATTTTCATTTTGACAAATGAAACCAAATAAAGTCAGAAAAAAATGAAAATAAAATCACGGATTTGATTTTTTTCAAATATCTTCGAAAATATTCGGAATTTATAAACTTTTGAAGCGGCAATTTGATCAGCATCAAATTGCGCAACTTTGCCATCCTCAAACGGACCCTGTATCTCTTACAGTTTACGAGATTCCAACGATGAGTCTCGAATTCCAGCCACCCTGTGCATGACATTCTCAGAAAAAAACAGGTCATTCAATGTTCATAGGGTAGTATGGATCTGTGATATAGCACAATAGACCAGGAAACATAAACAAAAACAACCTTTCTCAACAAAACTATCACAGTGACCTTTCTTTCAGAATCAACATTTCCAGAAAACGTCGGCAAATTAAGAAACATCTCGCCCATTCACACTCTGATAGATCTATTGTGAGATTCACAGATCGACCAGTCATTTTTCACTGAAAAAAATAATAATAAAAGCTATAAAAAAACAGCATCCGTCACACGTCATATCAGACCCTGCTTCTTCAACGCGCTGTAGACCTCTGGTACTTCTATTTGATACTTGAGACCGTCAAAGTCCTTCAAGACGACTTTCACCTGGTCACCTTCCGGTATCAACTCCTTGAGCTTCTCCAGAACTTTTTCATTGTCTGGAATGTCTAAACGGAAAATCGTCATCATAAATAAAATTAAATGAATACAATTATTGGTATTTCATTCAAAATTCGAAATATCATTCTTGTAAGACACTTAAATCACCGTCTTAGAGATGAATGTCCAACAGAACTTCGTGTTGTGACATTTTTATAGACCTCAAAATACTCACGGTACCTTCCCTTTTTATTTTAGAATCATGTCTCTTATGTGTTGAATAACAAAGACAATTTTAAGACTAAAAGTTCTCGCCATGGAGTTAATACTTGACGAGAAGATGATTTTTACATCACTTTTAGTATGATGAATATTACTCCACAGTCGCCAATATCATGACACTCAGATTTTATAACGCTCTACCTGCCGAAATTAAACAATGTAGGACATTAACTTCTTTCAAAGTATCCTTGAAACAACTATTACAAACAAAATGTTACTATTCCGTGGAAGAGTATCTTTCCAAAAATTTAAATAATAAGCTACATGCGTGTATGTATGGTAAATCTTTACCCTCACTTATTTTTTTTTTATGTTTATCAATTTACTTGTTCATCCTTTATGTATAAATAATTGAAGGTTGTTCTCATGAAAACAATTTTGAATAAACAATTTTGATAAACTCAGGAAGCAGAATTATTATAGAATATTGGATACATTCACAAAAATAAATAAATAACATTCAAGCAAAAAACATTGGTCCAATCAAGACTGCCAAGTTCTCCAAACTGTAAAGCTGATCGACTATTGAATTCTTCAGTATTCTCAACATAATCATGGCGAAAAATCAGTGGAATCAGATGAAATGGCTCGAGAGAAAACAGAAAATATAGCCAGTATTTACAGTTCACTTGCTAATATTTCTCTGTTTACGTAGCTTTTATTGTAATATACACTCGACCTTTTGTTGCGTTGAAACGCGACAGTTGCCGTTACGAGAGGAGTGTACCAACACTTGTCACCTGTAATTTTATTGTGTTATGTGTTAGTTTCCTTTTTGTATATTTTGTATTCTACTACCCCTTTGACTATTCCTATACAATTTTGTAATTGTCGACTGGAAAATTGAATAAATGAAAAATGAATGAAAGAATGAATAGAGAAAACCCCAAGAATCTTGACAAATTAATATAAGTGTCATTTATTCTTCTTTTTTTTTTTCGTTTTCTTTGTTTTTTTCTCAATAGTTGCGTTTTATTTGCAACTTTTCCGATTCGGGTTGCTACTTTCCATTCCGTCTCACTACAAGGAATGACGTGAAATGACGGTTGACAGTTGTCAAAGAATTGAATTAGATTGATGAATAACGAATCTTTCTGAAAGAAGAAGACATTCAGAAGACATTTGTATCATGAGTTTCACAAGTTTTTGACTCCCACAAGTAAAACAGGTTTCATATGTTCATTCTCAGATAAAAATAATTCTCTCCATCTCAGAGAAGTATCTCCGAACACCACAATCACTGCTCCAAATATTCGTTGATTCAATTTCTAGATTCTCAACTCTAGTATCAAGATTTTGAAATTATTTGGAGCCCCAATAGGTCGCGTGCACGAAGACCGACCCTGGAGGCAAAATATTGAAACACAACCTCATTCTTCTGTGAATTATTGAAACACAACCTCACTCTTCTGTGAATTATTGGAACACAACCTCACTTTTTCATTTGTTCACAGAGGAATCCAAAGGTTGAAATAGTTTTTCACAATATTTTGGCATACGAATCGTGTTTCTTGCGTTATTCATTAATTCAAGCATGCCTTCGCATTGTGCTGTTGTACAATGCACAAAAAATGCAGCAAGAGACTAGGGAATATGATTTTTCAGGTAAATAGTAATCTCACATAGTTAGCATTATGAAATGTTGTCATTCCTTATTAAAATTCCTTCTGCCTTCTGCCACTTCTGCAATACAAGCTAATGCTGCTAATAGATTGAAAATGTCTACAACACACTCGATCGTCAGCATGTCAGACCAGTCCTACCGATTGATTGCATGAATCCAATCTTCTTGCATTATTCTAGAAATTTTAGGTATATTTCTATTAGCTGATCCTATTGCAGAAGGAATTCCGATGAGAAATCAGAGAAATAACCAAATTTCAAAAATGAAAACTATGTGAGTGACTATAGTAGGTACTTACTTTTGAATCATAATGTACCATCCGGATTTTTTCATCTTCCGCTGCAGTTTTTGTGCATTTTACAACAGCACAATGTGATGGCATTAGCGAATTGATGAATAGTGAAAAAATACGATTCATATGCCAAAATAATTGTGGAAAACTATTTCGATCACTTGTAAACAAATATGTTTTGCCTCCAGGGTCGGTCATCTGACAGTTCTTGCACGCGACCTATATATAAATATAACCTCTAAATTCTCCTATGGGTTGCGTGCAAGAACTGTCAGAAGACCGACCCTGGAGGTGAAACATTGAACACACACAACACAACCTCACTTTTCTTATTGGTTTACAAGTGATTGAAATAGTTTTTCACTATTATTTTGGCATACGAATCGTGTTTTTCGGCTATTCATTAATTTGCGCATGCCATCACATTGTGCTGTCGTACAATGCACAAAAAATGCAGTGAGAGACAAAGGAATCCGGTTGGTATAATATGATTTAAAAGTAAGTACCTACTATAGTCACTCACATATTATAGTTTTCATTTTAAAATTTGGTAATTTCTCTGATTTCTCATCGGAATTCCTTCTGCAGTAGAAGCTAATAGAAATACGGGAGGACTGGTCTGACATGCTGACGAAATAAGATCATGTGTGTTGTAGACATTTTCAATCTATTGGCAGTATTAGCTTCTATTGCAGAAGTGGCAGAAGAAAATTACATAATGAAAACTATGTGAGATTACAATTTACCTGAAAAATCATATTCCTTCATCTTTCACTACATTTTTTGTGTATTGTACAACAGCACAATGAGAAGGCATGCTTGAATTGATGAATAGAGCAAAAAACACTATTAGTATACCAAAATAATGTGAAAAACTAGTTCAATCCTTTGACTCCTCTGTGAACAAGTAAAAAAAGTGAGGTTATGTTTCAATGCTTCACAGAAAAGTGGGGTTGTGTTTCAATATTTCACCTTCAGGGTCGTGGACGCGACCTATGCAAGGTCATGAAGTTTGTCGTTTTATTTGTAAACGTCTTTCTGTTCTCACCACCGCTGCCAGAATGGAACAAATACAACGCAACTATTATTTCACATAATCAGATTCACAAAACAAAGAGCTTGTACAGTATTCCATACAGTATTCAATCAATGAGTATCATAATGTTTCTAAAAATTAATAATTGAATTATTAATTGATGAGAGTTAAAAAGTTAACATTTAACATTATATTATACATGATATGAAAGAAAACATCAACCAACTTTTTTGGTGATATGGCTGCCTTGCAGCATCACTTACTTACTAGATAACATAATATTAATTTTCACTTCACCGTCTGACATGTGCTGGTCATTTTTGTTTTAATTTTTCTTTTATTCAAAATTCTCAAACATGTATGATTGTAATTGAAATCGCAACTGGTATTTTCTTGGACAAAGAATAAATACTTACTGACAAATTCACAAGTGATTCCTAGAATTGGAACATCCTTATACTTCTTGTTGAATTTCCTGATGTCTTTTTTGGTAACCACAATATTGGTTCCATAGTCTACAGAATTCACAGTGATCTGATCTTCATCTTTTTCCAAAACTGCGCCTCTATACCATGCAGCTGAAAAAAAAAAGAGTAATTGATTTTCATTTTTGTATGTATCTAGTAGTATAATACCAAGAAGAAACATCAAATAGGAATGCACCATAAAAAAATGAATATTATTAATAATTTATCATTTTCGTTGCAATATATATAGTATATTGACTATTCCTCCTGATAATACACAATATTTGATATTAGTAATGCCTGTTAGAGCAACAAAAAAACTACTGTACTAAGAGCAAGTATCATATATACCGGGTGATAAATTTAAGTTATCACTCAGGAATTCTACGACTTTTCAACCGGATAAAAACAATCAGAGAAAAATCCCAATCCCTTTGCACTTGATAAGGTTTTCAGAGACTTAGGTTTTGGAAGCGTTTATCAGTCTGGGTCAAATTAGGTAATTTATTAGGTAATCCAAAAGATAAGGTGAACACATTTGATAAGTCAGGAATATATGAAATCAGTTGTAATGATTGTGATAAAACATATATAGGTCAAACCAGGCGTCCCATAAAAACAAGGTTCAAAGAACACTTAGCACATTTGAAATATGGTAGGTTAGATAAATCGTGTGTACACACGTCCAATCACAATCATAACAAAACACAATCATAACACACATATCAATAACCTCAAATTAGTTGAGCAAGTTAATAATGTTAGGAAATTAGATGCATATGAGAGCTTAGATATTTAAGAATAGTAATAGAGCAATGAATAATAATATAACATGTGAACTCAAACATGAATAACATTAACTTGGCGGTTGGGTGGACATATTCTTAGTATATAAGTAGTCCATTAGGATAGAGCATTTAGTTTCTATCTTCTCCTGAAGATGCTAACATAGTTAGTGAAACACGTGTTGAGGTGTCAAAATCGATTTGGTTAGTGGTAAAACAGTGTGTAGTGTATAGCAACTTTTGATGACGTTTAACGTGGTGTTACCAATTTTTTATGCGACGTTTCGTATTCGTAGAACCATCATCAGAAATATTCATGCCTAACTTTGAATTGTCCATTTGTCAGCACCCTAACTTTGGTAAAATCTATTTTTTGGCACCGACATGTTGATCATATTCTTGCTTCTTTTTAAAGGTACTTGAGCTCAATGATTTTCTTTTTTTTTTGAATTCTATTAATCCTAGAATAAAATTCACAATGGAAATTGGATCTAACAATCAGTTACCTTTTCGTGATACACAAAAAAAATCTTTCAACTTTCCAATTGATAGAAAACCAACAAGTACTGATAATATCATACATTTCAATTTGTTCCACCTTTCAGCCAGAAATTTTCAGCTTTCCATGCACTTTTTCATAGACTTTTTACAATACCCTTGAACAATGACAACTTTACAGCTGAATTGAATATCATTGAATAAATCGCAGTTAACAATAATTTTCCTATTCATTTAATTGATCGACATTACTTGAAATTTACCAATAAATGTTCAAATAACTTGTTGACAACTTTTGTTTCCACATCCGAATATTTTTCCCTTTCTTTCTTTGGTTCTGTTTCCATCGAACTCAGGAAGATTCTGGGGAAAAAACTCAATACCAATAATACCAGTAATTTTAATTTTTCTTTCAAAACCGCCGATACTCTAGAGGGAGTTCCTTAGTCGACACAAAAGACATGATTGATATTTTAGAAAAATCTGGTTTATAAATTAGATTGTAAAAATGATGATTGTAAAGTGTGCTACATTGGTCGGAAGTTCAAAACCAGAGTATCAAAACACAATCGCATTATAGATTTTTTCTACTCACATAACTAAAATGGCATTTAGCGTACGGATATGTACCACGCTAAATGATCGATTAATCAAGGATTGACGATCTGTGATTTATTCGAAATATTAAACACGTTACCATGGCAACACGATTTCTTAAACACATCACCATGGCAACACAGTTCATTAAACACAGCTTCAGTAATTTGAGACATATCTGGCCTGTCAATTGTATCAGCTATCAACTGTTATTTTCAAATTTTGTATCAGAATTATTCAAACAATTTTCATTTGTATCAGAAATATTCATTAATAGTTATTTATGTATTAAGGGCGTAAAGTAGGCGTTTATGGCCTGTGGCGTGAATAATGGCCCGATGGCGCTAGCCGAGGGCCATTACACGCTGAAGGCCATAAACGCAATTCACGCACGTGATACATACAAAATTTTATGCACTAGTAGTTTATTTTCTGAATCGAAAGTAATGACTATAGATTTCGATAAACTAATATTTCCCCGAATTTAATTTGTTGCGTATTAATTCAGTAATCAAGAGAAGCGTGATGTTCATGGATGATTTACATATGAAAATTATCGTACGAATATTGCAATTATCGTAATAGTAAAACTCTTTCAGCTCTAGAAGGGATTCTTCAGAGTTTTACAATATACATACCCAGTATATAAACCTAACTTATTTAATTTTGACGTTGTCAATCAATCTGATGGTTGTTGTCGATAGCAATACATCCAATGAACGAGCTTAATTGTCATTCTTTGACTGAAAAGTAAAATTAGTGATAATAATAATAGCGAGACTATGGAATCGGATGAAGAAGAAGTTTATGATATACCGCTGGATATATTAGAATCTAGGAATATGATCATAGGTTTTTCATGAATTGATATGTGGATATAAGGTGACTGAGAACTGCGGGCGGTAAAGTGCACTTTACGGCCCGTGGGCCATAATGAACCCGCGGGCGGTAAAGTGCGACTTAACGCCCGCAAAACCGGGCGGTAAAGTGCACTTTACTGCCCGCTAGTGCATAAAAATATAAGCGAAATGTAGACGAAAGTGAAATCGAAGAGAATGTTCTGGTACTCCCTTCAATCGTGTCAGTCATTAAAGAACGAAACATCAAGACTTTCGAAAAAGCTGAGGTTCATGAGAATCAGCTTCTTCGAAATGCAGTTGATTATGACCCAGGTGATCAATCAAAGTTCAAAAGACCGAGATTGTCCATAAACTAGAGAAAATATCGACATTATGACCAAATTTACTATTCTCAAGTTTTTGATATTTATTTTTTCCGTTCGATCTCTTTCAATTCTTAGAATGTATTTCTGAAACTTATTTGGGGCAGAAGGGCTGTTCGCATCAAACTTCAATACCGTTTTTATTTTGCTCCATAATAGATATCAGGATAAGAGGGACTCTTCCCTGGTCTGAATAAAATAAAAGAAAGATCCAATATATATATAACCATAGATTAACGACTCCCCTAGATATACACCGTGAATGGGGATTTGGTCAACACTGAAATTAGTGAAACAGAACATACACAGATGTCTCCAGTATCCTTGGTGCGAATAATTCATCCGAGGTCCAGGCAGTCTGTGGTCTATTTATAGCGCCGTGCACCCTCGAAACCGGCTACGCGTGACAGCGTTGCCAGAATGTGGCATACACTCTTATTACCATTCTTGGATAAAAAATCAGATCAGAATAAAAATAATTATTCTGCATCTTCTCTATAAAAATGAATGTTTGTCTGTCTGTCTGTATGTCCTCGATAAAATCGTAAACTGCTCGACTGATTTGGATAATTTGTTTTTGTTTATTCCGTTATAGTTCAGGGATGGTATAGGTAGAAAAAAAATTGAGAAAATCAAATATGGCAAAAATTGAAAAAATCAAATATGGCAGACGAGTTTTGTAATTATGGACCGATTTTATTCAAAATTGGTAGCTGGGGGTTTTCGGGGTCGGAGATTATGATTCTTTCGTCAAAATTAGGAAAGTCAAAATGGCGGATTCAATATGGCGGACGAGTTTTGTGATTATTGACCGATTCTATTAAAAATTTGTATCTAGGGGTTTTTGGAGTCGGAGATTATGATTCCGTCGTTAAAATTAGGAAATTCAAAATGGCGGATCCCTTATGGCAGACGAGTTTTTTAATTATGACTAGATTCAATTGAAAATTGGTATCTAGGGGTTTTCAGGGTCGGAGATTATGATTCTTTCGTCAAAATTAGGAACTTCTAGATGACGAATCCAATATGGCGGGCGAGTTTTGTAATTATGGACCGATTCTATTCAAAATTGGTATCTGAGGGTTCTTGGGGTCGGAGATAATGATTTCGTCGTCAAAATAAGAAAATTCAAAATGGCGCATCCAATATGGCGGACGGGTTTTGTGATTATGTTCCCATGTTTGTCTATATGTCCGTTATATAATCGTTAACGGCACGACCGATTTCGATGATTTGATGACTCAAAATAAATTGAATATTTGTGTAATGTCTTTCCTTTAAATTTATTTTAGTTGATGGCGAACCAACGCGCCCAGGGTACAGCTAGTTTATAATATATTTGTCTGATAACCATCATATTAATATTACCTATATCATGAATCTGTTATACAAAAACACTTGAGATATGATAAAAGCATGAGTTGAAATATGATATGTTGAAAAGTTGAGAAGTAGAACATTAATTCTTATGGAGAAAATTGGAAAACTTGAATAAGAAAAAGTATGAGATGTTCATTTCAGAAAAGCTGAAAAATATGAGCTTTGAGATATTGGGAATTTGAGGCAAAATGTGATTTAGCAAGACCAAAAGGTTGAAAAGTTGAGAAATTGAAAATTTTGAGAAATCGAAAATGTTGAAAGACAGTGAAGTCGTGTGCGTTACAAACCTGAAAACTTGAAAATTTGTAGAAAAACATAATAGGTACTTAAGAATTGGAGAGAGATAAAGGGTTGAAATAGTGGATGATGAAATGAACAACAAACAGGTTGAAGAATTGAAAAGTTGAAATGTATGAGTATGAATGGTTTTGGAAGTTGAAAATTACAGAGAAATGGATTGAAATTGGGATGAAATTGTATAAAGTGAGAATTGAAATATTCAACAATGTGAAAGTGAAAATGATGAAAAGTCAGAAAGCTGAACAACAAACAGGTCGTAGATTTGAAAAATTGAAGTACAGAAAATCTGAGATGTTGAGGATAATGAGAATTTGAGACAAAATTCAATTTTGAAAGACAGAAAAGGTGAAAATTGAGGATAAAAAATGTAATGGATTGATATATCATGTATGCGTACATGGTGACAAGTTGCATAATTAGAATATCTATTTGATGGTTCGAAAGTGAAAGTTATTAAAAGTTGTAATTGTTGGATAGCTGAATTACAAACAGGTTAGAGGAATTGAAAATCTGAAGTGTACCTATAAGAGTTGAGGTTTTAAAGTTCTAAAAATTTGTTGTATAATTGAAAAGGTACTCAATTTATGAATTTATGAACAGAACCGAGAACAGAACAGTTGAATTAATTGAAATTTGAATTTTAGAGAAATGACAAAAAAATCACATGAAAGTTTTATATATTACTCAAAATACATTACACATTTCATAGAATAACGACTCCCGATGATCTATACACTACGTAAAATATCAAGTTTTGATTTATTTGATACATTCCTACTCTTCTTCTTAATCGAATATTTTTCAGACGTCGACATCCATTTGCACTCTTTATATAATTTTACTACAATCAAATGATTGATGAGGAATTCAAAATGTATCATGCAGTCATCTGTTAACATTGATGATATCATATTATGCTCCGATATATTTTTAAGCTTCATTTTCAATTTCTTAACAATATTATTTGATGAAGAGGAAGTTGTACTATGATATAAAGCAATAATGCAAGGGTTTCGTAGTCCCTAACTTTTCAGGGTCAGTTTTCATTTTGAGTATATGAGAAAAATTGTACATACTCGTGAAGATATTATCTATGTTCCTGTCGTCTTACTTTTTCGAAATTCGATACGGTTCCGCCGGAAAAAAAATTGGAAAATCATCCAAAAACACGTTATTTAGCGATTTTTTTAGAAAAAACTGAATCAAATTTCGAAAAAGTGAGACGACAGGAACATAGATTAGATCTTCACAAATATGTACTAATTTTTTCAACCACTCAAAATGAAAAATTAACCTAAAAAGTTAGGGACTACGAAACCCTTGCATGGCAACAATTTGTATCCAGAGAGTGGCGCCGCTCTCAGAATTGATAGGAATTAACATTTATGAATGGAGATGGTATATATACATTTCTCATTTGCAATGTTTACGAGGGTCTGGCATGTGTAGAAAATACAAATTTCATAATTTCAGTGGGATATCAAATTATCATTATTTCATATCATTTCAGACTGCTTTAAAATACCTATAGAAATTCAAGAATATACGGCAATGTTATTACGGTGAGGCTCTCACAATTAACGATCATATTTCTTGGGTTCTCGAAACATGGAAAACCTAATTATTACCTATTTTGAAAAATATAACGTTATCAACGTTTATTTACGCGTATAATTTGAATTAGGATTACCTCGGAATAATGACGGTCGAATCAGAAACAATTATTGTGGAAACGATAGAAAATCTACTGCCATCCAGTTCTAGGCATATCAAAAAAATTGTTATCGCAATAAAAAAGGATGCGCTTTTTTATCGGTATCAAAGTTTTTTTCACGACGACTCATTAGCGCTGCGGTTTGACACGCATCTTCTGACCCTCGCCGCATGATTTACGACCTTTTATAAAAAATAGGTACCGCTGTTTGCTGCCAATGGAAAAGAATTTATGATTTGTGCACAGTGGGAGTATTGCGATTTTGAAATATTTTCAACAATGACGCAGGGGCCGTATAATTTGCTGACCTATATTAGAGTATGCTGACCGAGCATTTCTGATTCGATTTTTTTTTTCAAATTGCATATCTGAATAGAATATAGATATATAAATGCCACCAGTGAAATTATTATTATTCTCAATTTATTTTTTAATTTTTGATTATCGCTAGCTGGATTTTTCGATTTACTCTCAACGAGCCTTTTCATTTGATACTCATAGTGTAGAAGTATATTGAAAATAGATTCCGCCATCTTGGATGGTTCGCCATATTGAATTTAGAATAACGTCACATTCTTTCTCGAATTACTATCAACGAGCCCTTTTATTTGATACCCATTTTGTAGAAGTAGATTAAAAATGACCATTCCGCCATCTTGGATGGTCCGCCATATTCGATTTAGAATGACGTCACATCATTTTTCGAGTTACTCTCAACGAGCTTTTTCATTTGATACCCATATTGTGAAAGTATATCAAAAATAGCTATTCCGCCATCTTTGATGGTCCGCCATATTGGATTTAGAATAACGTCACATCATTTTGCGAATTACTCTCAACTAGCCCTTTTATTTGATACACATATTGTAGAAGTAGACTAAAAATGACCATTCCGCCATCTTGGATGGTCCGCCATACTCGATTTAGAATGACGTCACATTATTTTTCGAGTTACTCTCAACGAGCCTCTTCATTTGATACCCATATTGTGAGAGTATATCAAAAATAGCTGTTCCGCCATCTTGGATAGTCCGCCATATTGGATTTAGAATAACGTGACACAACTTATCGTGCATTGTAATCCAAACTGAACGTGCATACAAAATTTCAGCTCAATCGGTTGAAGATTTCTACTTCAAAATTGAGTTCAAAGATTCCACCCGAACATACATACATATACATCCATACAAACATACAATGCAAGTTAAATGAAAGCTTTTGAAATATTCAAGGACAGAAAATAGAAAAATGGAATATAGGTATTTTTGAAGAATGGCCTTCGATGATATGATTGTTCTCTCATAAGAATGATATATAAAATATATTTTTTCTACAAACGTCAAAAAATGACAAGGTTCGCGCATTGATAACAAATTGCGAAGTGACACTTTTTTCAGTTTCCTACGTTACCATGATACCTTGCACAAAACAATGCGCGAAGTAAAACAGTGCACGAAGTACCTACTTCGCGCATTGTTACGTAAAATATATGAGATATTTATATTTCAACCTCATAGTCCTCAATCGAGCAAACATCCACGAAATCATTTATTTCTGGATGTCCAACAATAACTTTGTTCTATCTCTTGAAACGCACGAAAGGAAATTCCTATTTGGTATGCTCGTGGAACATCGTGCGTAACTAGGGAAAGGGGAAGGCCTTTTAAGCCAGTTCAACACTATTTTTTATGTCAAGCTAAGCATATTTTTACATTAGAACTATATTTTTTGACGTTCGTAGAAAAAATGTTGTTTGCAACTCGAGCGCGAAATACTTTGGTCATCTCGACTATTTTTTTAACTCGGGTTCGCCTCTTTGAAAAAATCAGATCTCGATCACCAAAGTAGCATTTCGCGCTCTAGATACAAAAATAACTATTTTGTCTCACGACTGTTTTGTAAAGTGAAATAATCTATTGAATCTCGTTTCGTGAATACTATTTATCAAAAACTTTACTATTCATTACAAAGCTCTTCCGCCATATTGAATCCACTATCTCGAATTTTCTATAATTTTGTCCATTAATCTTTAACCTCGAAAACTCCCAGATACCAATTTTGAATAGAATCCGATTATAAATTACAAAACTCGTCCGCCATATTGGATCCACCATATAGAATTTTTGACGAAGGAATCATAATCTCCGACCATGTAAACCCCCAGATACCAATCTTGAATAGAATCTGATCATAATCACAGAACTCGTCATATTGGGTTCGCCATCTCGAATTTCCTAATTTCGAAGAATTTTTGAACTTATTATCCCATATTTCAGATGAATACAATAAAAAATCAAATATCATGAAAATTGTTCCAGCCGTTGTTGAATTAAAAATGGTGTAACTATCACGAATTTGGACTTCCTTGTATATAGACAGATCTAAACATTCTAAACAATCTAAATTCATCGATTGTTTACCCTTAAAACAGTGCCCCATATCCAAATGCATCTTCAGCTTCTAAACTCTGGAGTTCTCGATCAATTGAATTTCCAAAATTTCTACTTTCTCACACTCATGTCCATTTATTTATTGTCAACTCACGTTCTTGAATTTTCCAGCTTCACATAGGTAGGCACAATAACACATCATGAGTAATCATAATTCGAGCACAATGGAAAACTAATAAAATAACATAATACCATAGATTCATAGATTAAAGATTGAAATCTCTTATACATACCAAGGAAGTCTTATACTGAAAATAATTGTGGTTGCAGTATCGTAGATTAATAATAATCTACATGTACCTACCAATATATTAGAAATCCAACAAAAACTAACATTTGACAACTCCGCTTCTATACGCTGAATGCCATGTTACAGAAATCTGTAAAAAATCGAATTTGCGACCACGCGCGGTAATTCGCAATAGCGGCGATAGATGGTAAAAATTCGGGGTCCCAACTAAATCCCAAACAAGCGTTACCGTCTGAATGCATGGGCGGTGTATATCTAGGGGAGTCGTTAATCTATGATATAACCAATATCACTTATACGTGTCTCGCTGGTTGCATGCGTTGCATGTATTATGTTTTCAATTCCCATTCCTTTCGAATTATTTTGTAGGTTAGCAAGAATAGCAGGTATGTTAATGTTATTTTCGGAGTTCGCAGAAAAAGCATAGTATGTAACGCGTTTATAAATTCTTGTAGACACTCGTTTTTTAAACACTCGCTCCGCTCTGCTCCGCTCGTGCTTAAAATACTCGTTACTAAATGGACGTTTATAACACTAACTTGTTACATAATATACTATTTTGAGTGTAGTTATGTTTTTCCTAACCATATTATCAATGACAAACACACTTAAAAATAGTTTTTTCATGTTTTTAAATAAGTTATCTTTTTCCACCAATAATGGTAGGTACATTCAGATTTTCGAACAATACTCAAAAACTCTAACATAAGCATTGTTTCTTCTCGCAGATTTTTGTTTTACAAATTTGCTGATGATGAAGGATTGACCCTTCGAAACTTGTCCTTATGTCCAATCAATAAAAAAAAAATGTGGTGGAGTTGTGACTGTAAGTTCTTTCACCCCTCCTGATCTCTATATTTCTCTATTGCTCTGAGGTATAATCCACGAATTTCTCACCTTCCTCGTCGTCGGGCCCCTTGTACGCCACCATGCACATCTCGAACATGCCCGGCTCGTAGGCGGCGTCGTCCTCCACCACCAGATCGGTGACCGCCTCCAGGTACTTGAGCGACTCGTCGGTGAGCGAGATGAGCGTCACGTTCTCCACGTCCTTGATGGTGTAGCACATGAAATCCTCGGTGGCTCCCACCTCCGCCTTGATCCAGTCCATGTGGTCGTACATGACAGGAGATTCGTCCACCACTGAAAAAACGAGCATCACTAAACAATAACCGACTTAGATCACAGAGGAATAGATGCTGCTTCTACAAAAGTTATATATTAGAGTTATTGCAAAGCAAAATAAGTTTTCATTAATTATGAGGAACTTTTGGCTCCCACCTCCGCCTTGAACCAGTCCATGTTGTCGTACATGACAGGAGATTCGTCCACCACTGAAAAAACAAGCATCACTAAACAATGACCGACTTAGATCACAGAGGAATAGATGCTGCTTCTACAAAAGTTATATATTAGAGTTATTGCAAAGCAAAATAAGTTTTCATTAATTATGAGGAACTTTTGGCTCCCACCTCCGCCTTGAACCAGTCCATGTTATCGTACATGACAGGAGATTCGTCCACCACTGAAAAAACGAGCATCAATAAACAATAACCGACCTAGATCACAGAGGAATAGATGCTGCATCTACAAAAGTTATATATTAGAGTTATTGCAAAATGAAATAAGTTTTCATTAATTATGAGGAACTTTTGGCTCCCACCTCCGCCTTGAACCAGTCCATGTTGTCGTACATGACAGGAGATTCGTCCACCACTGAAAAAACGAGCATCAATAAACAATAACCGACCTAGATCACAGAGGAATAGATGCTGCATCTACAAAAGTTATATATTAGAGTTATTGCAAAGCAAAATAAGTTCTCATTAATTATGAGGAACTTTTGGCTCCCACCTCCGCCTTGAACCAGGCCATGTTGTCGTACATGACAGGAGATTCGTCCACCACTGAAAAAACGAGCATCACTAAACAATGACCGACTTAGATCACAGAGGAATAGATGCTGCTTCTACAAAACTTATATATTAGAGAGTTATTGCAAAGCGAAATAAGTTTTCATTAATTATGAGGAACTTTTAGCTCCCACCTCCGCCTTGATCCAGTCCATGTTGTCGTACATGACAGGAGATTCGTCCACCACTGAAAAAACGAGCATCAATAAACAATAACCGACCTAGATCACAGAGGAATAGATGCTGCTTCTACAAAACTTATACAAGGTGATTCCAAAATAGGTGGTCAAACTTTGGGAGTATATAGAGTGAGTGAAATAATTTTCTTCTGAAGTGACCCCGAAGAAAGATACAGCCCCTCAAAGGGGGGGCTCGGAGAATGATTTTGTACTATTATCGCCAACACCTTGTATGATGAAAATCTAAAATTTTGTTTATCCACTAACTATTCAGTGCCGGTTCGAATGGAGTTAAAATCACCTCAAAATTAAATAAAGGGGTGTGTTAAAATAGGGAGGTAGGAGGTAAAAATAACCCCAACTTTTTTGTTCATCGCAATTTCAGTTTTTTTACATGAAATTATGAAATCTCAGGGCTATCAACATAGAAAAAGAGCTCTTGTTGGATCTCGATAAACTGAACCATTAGCGAATAAAATTTATTTTTCCAATATTTCATTTAAATTGAAATTTTGGTATGCACTTGAGTTTAATTATCTAGTTCAAATCTTGCAACTGAATTTTCACCTAGTTCTAATTGTCTGATCAACTTGGAATCTGGCAGATGACAGTTGACGACGCGTTATGGACTTTTTGATAGAAAAAAATAGGGCGGCTCCAATGTGGCTGACCAGATTTGTGATTATGGTTCGATTCGATTCAAAATTGGTTTGTAAGGGTTTTTGGGGTTGGAAATTTTGAATTCATTGTCGGAATTGATGAATTAACAATAGACGACGAGTTTCGTGATTATGGTCTGATCCTATTGAAAATACTAAAATGAAAAATATTGTTGAAAACAAGCTTTTTTTAAATTTTATTCGCTAATAGTTAATTTTATCGAGATGCAACAAGAGCACCTTTTTCATGTAAATAGCCCTGAGATTTCATAATTTCATGTAAAAAAACTGAAATTGCGATGAAAAAAAAAGTTGGGGTTATTTTTACCCCCTACCTCCCTATCTTGAGACACTCCTGTATTTTATTTTGAGGTGATTTTAAGCCCATTCGAACCGGCACTGAATAGTAAGCGGATAGACAAAATTTCAGATTTTCATTATACAAGGTGTTGGAGATAATAATACAAAATCATTCTCCGAGGCCCCCATTTGAGGGGCTGTATCTTTCTTGAGGGTCACTTCAGAAAAAAATGTTACAGAGGTTTTCGTAATTATTTCACCCACTCTATATGCTCCCAAAATTTGACCACCTATTTTAGAATCACCTTGTATATTAGAGAGTTATTGCAAAGCAAAGTTTAGTTGATTACAAGGAACTTTATTTAAGGCATCTGACAAAAATGTGTGTTATTGCAAAACCCAAGTGAGATGTACAGAAACTCACTATAATTTGACAGGTACGTCGAATTAATGTCAACGTCACTCTGAGTGGAGTGGTTCCAGCGCAAAACTCAAAAAACAATTAGAAGTAGCTATATTAGGAGATGTAACCATCAAGAAATCGAACTGTTACTTCTCCACAACATCATTGGTATAGCTGTTGAGGATAATGAAGAGAAGAACATAAGATTCAATCTGAAAAATATGTCTGATAATGAAGTGAATAGTTTCAACAGAAAATTCTTAACTAATCAACTACAGCAAACTGGTTTCCACCTTTTTCTAAATAATCTGACATTGACATAGGGATTATGACACACTACTTCTAGAAGAAGAACAACGTCTTCCTCGTATGTGAATCGTGCATGTCGTTTTTTATCACTTTCTTTCATGATTCATTTTGAATCCATACAAAAAATACCCAAAATCACTATGTTATGGTTTTTATTTTCACAAACTTCTGACAGGACCTAAATAAAAACTCCTGTTTCTGTATTTAAATTAAATAAGAGTCCTGTATGTTATTAAAAGATAATTGTCAACAATGTATAGAATGCGCATGATGTGTCAAATAATGGCATATTTTATTAAAGTATCATCACAATAGAGGTTGCAATAACTCTCAACTAAGAACAATAAAAACGAGCTTTTTCCTCATCCTCGGGAAAATGAAGCCAATCAGTAGCGACTAGCCAGTGAACGAGATCAGACATATAGAACGTCACGTTTTCCAGGTCCTTGATGGTAGCACATGAAATCTCAGTGGCGCCTTGATCCAGTCCATATGGTCGTAGAGAACTGGAGAATCGTCCACCACTGGGAACCATGATCGTCAATAATATACAACTCAGGCTAAATAGCAATCATAGACCACAAACACGGATAAATGAACGATATCGTGAATGGTGGGGATAACTCTGCATAACTCAGAGATCTGACGCGGCACCATTATATCTATCGGGATGGACTATGCTGGACAGAGACCTTCACTAAATAACAAGAGATACACACCGCAATTCATTCATGAATCATTAAAAATTCTACGCCAACAATCCTCAACATCCAAAACACGGATAAATCAATGAAATCGCGAATGGTGGGGATATCTCAGCAGAATCAGTTAGATCAGTGACCGCCTCCAGGTACTTCAGTGGTGGACGAATCTCCACCACTGAAAAAAATAACCTTATTTCAATCAGAAGAGGACAGTAGATTCGTCCACTGCTGGAAACGAGAATCGTAAATATTCTACAATGACTGATGTTTTAGATCACAGAGAAAAAGATGCTGCATCCCCAAAATTCACATATTGTCAACAGTAAGAACAATAAACAGACGGAAAGAATCCTCATCCTCAGGAAAATGAAGCCAATCAGAAACGAATCGTCAGTGAATGAGATCAGATTTAGAGAACGGGATCCTTGTCGGTGTAGCACATGTAGTCTCGGTGGCGCCCTAATTCAGTCCATGTGGTAGAGGAGTAGAGAATAGTCCACCACGGGTAACTAGGATCGACAATATACAACTCGGACTAAATAACAATCCAGAATGGCAAACACGGACAAATGAACGAAATCGTGGATGGTGGGGATAGCTCTGCGGATTCATTTTATCCTATAGTAAAGCTAAATTAGTTTTGTTGGTAAGATCAGTTAATACCAGTTTGTGAGGCCATCTAACATAGTATTCTATTAGCAGATCATCCCTACCAAATCTAGATCTCAAATTTTCTATAGCTTTACTATAATTCTCTATCGTAGGTGGGTAGCATCCAATAAGTTGTCTGGCTTTTGAGTTAGGGGTAGTTGCCTGCAGCAGATACTGAAATTTGTCATCATATTCCATCTCATCATCTCCGTGAACACGTTTGATAAACTCCAGAACTGTAACCAATCTTTGATATCACTGCTAAACTTCCTGAAATCAATCTTTGGTAGCTGCAGTTTGGTTTTATTCGATGAGACAATACTGGATTTATCATGATACTGCTCGGAGAATAATTTGTTGGCAGTAAAAGCGAGAGAACTGCATCGTATTGTGACTTCGCGAGACTCTTTCATCACTCTCGCAATATATTCTTCGTTTGCAGCATCATGTATCATATTATGAATAACTTTGTTCGACTCTTCCTCGAATTCTTCGTTTAGTTTCTAAAACAACTTGAACATACCGTGAACTGCGACCATATTCGGATTAGTTTCATAAAGACGGCCTTTTAAATCACGACAAAATGTATCAAAAGAACTTTTCAGAAGTTTCAGGGTCAAAATCTCTTCAGTATTCATCTTGCAGATCCTTCAACAGCAATCTCGTCGAAGCCTTCAAATGTTGTGTTTTCCTAATCTGTGATTGAGAAAACACAACAAAAGGTATGAGAAGCACTACACGGAATTTATTGAATGGTGCAATAGTAAAAAAGTGAAAACACCAAATAAAGAAGAAGTATTTTTGGCTCATTTCCTAGGAATGACTGAAACCTAGAGACCAAACACCATGGCCATGCTGGCTTCCGCAATAAGCTTACCTACATAATGGTAACGGTACACACAATAGATATTCCGGGTGTCCCATTTTAATCTTTATTTGGAAATTGCTCGAAATGTATGCATCTGACAAAAAAAATTGACGAATAAAAGTTGTATGGTTTGGAGGGGGACGTCTGGTTATGAAACAAGTTTCACCCCCTGACCCCCAGGGGAGTAAGAAATGGAGGTAACATTGAAATCTTTAATGGAAACCCCTATTTTTTATTGCAGATTCTGGAAGATCATTAAAAACTATGAAGCTTTTATTCGGGAACTTCATTTTTATTTTCACAAGATGGCGCTGCGATCGTAAAAAACAATTTTTCACTATTTACACATTTCAACTCCCTGAAGATGAGGAAGAGTGTAGGGTGTGATATTTTCCCAGACAAACGCCATTGGGGTGATATTCACACGACAAATTAACGCTAAACGAACTTACTTACCTTGACACCTCTAAATAGAAACGAGAAAAATTAGCATGTTTCAGCAATTAAGGTATCATTTAGGTCAGACTAAAGCTGGTTTTAAGTGAGATTAACTACTTTATCAAGTGTTCGAAATGACCTCCATTTTCTTGAATACACAAGTTCACTCGTTTTTCAAAATTCCGCACTGTCGCTTCCAACATAGCAGGCGGTTAAGCCATGCACGCTCCTCTAATTCTATCTTTCATATTCTCTCGTGTGGTTGGGGGTTCGCGAAACACTATGTTTTTGATGTAACCCCACAGAAAAAAGTCTGGGGAAGTCAAGTCGGGTGATCTGGGTGGCCAACTACAAACTAAATAGTAAAATATTGTTTTTCAAGATCGCAGCGCCATCTTGTGACAATAAAAAAGAAGTTCCCGAATAAAAGCTTCATAGTTTTTAATGCTCTTCCAGAATCAGCAATAAAAAATAGGGGTTTCCATTAAAGATTTCAATGTTACCTCCATTTCCCACTCCCCTGGGGGTCAGGGGGTGAAACTTGTTTTATAACCAGACGTCCCCCTCCAAACCATACAACTTTTATTCGGCAATTTTTTTCGTCAGATGCATACATTTCCAGAAATTTCCAAATAAAGATTAAAATGGGACATCCGGTATATCACTAATTATTAGAAGATAGAGAATACATCACTATTGTTAGTTGTTCCTATTTGTTAAGCGTCGTTCGGGTCAATGGCATTCGCGTGCGGGAAAGCATCACTTTCCGCATTTGTTAGGAAAATTACTATAAACGCAGTGACATTTTGGGGCAAATCATGTGATTTTCATATTTTTATTTTATAGAAACTAGGAGAAAATCCCAAAAAATCTGGAATAATGAACACCATTAAAATTTGTGGAGATGACTTCTGAGCATTCCTTCCTTCCTTTGATCTACAACAGGCCCTAACTCGCCCAACTCACCTTCTTTCACCGGAGTCTTCGCAGGCGCGCTGACCGATTCGACTTTGGCAGGCGCTTTTGCCGGCTCCGCTTTCGCCGGAGCAGCGGCCGGTTCGGACGCGCGATTGGGCTGCTTGACCGGCACCAGCCTGATGTCGCTCGCCGGCTGCTCGGCCTTCTCGGGCTTCGAGCCGAGGTTGCTGATGGTCTGCAGCAGCAGGGAGCCGTCGTCCATTTGGATGTCGAAGAAGTCGTCGTCTTCGGTCAGTACCTGAAGAAGGATATAGTAAGGTTATTGAGAAATCCATTTACAAGCACATGCTATAATTTTTACAACATTAGGTATGTTTGAAAAGGAATATTCTCAGATATAATTATGAACATGAAAAAAATGGATATACAGGGTGTTCCTTAATTGTATGCAAATATTCAAGGGGCCGATTCTTCGACCTATTTCAAGAATAAAACTTGTGAATGTTGAAAATATGCATAGATTATTTTTTCGTCCACCCTGTATAGCTTTTCGTGATGGCAACATTCAGTCAGCTATGTGACTGAATCGGCATACAAATTTCAAAATGTTACATACGGTGGTTATCCAGTAATGGATGTCCTGAATAGAGTACTCAAACATGAAAATTTGAAGTCTGGTCTCGTTTTTCCGATTCTCCTCGAAAATGAAGAATTCTATCGAGTATCGACAGGAGGATCTTTTTTGTACATAATTAAATAGCATTTTATAGCATTGTATGAAATTTGAAAATTTTTTGTCGCTGCTCACTTTTAAGTAAAATATAAATAATAATTTTCCCGTAACGGTGCCACGGGTAGAGAAAATGAAAATTTTTGTACATCAGAAAATGCACCTTGATGCATAAAAGACGTATACCAAATTTCAAAAAGATATATACAATATTGTCTTAGTTATCATCAAAAAACTGAATATTTTTCAAAACTTCATCAGCCTGTATCTCAAAAGTTGAGACTTTTAGGACATACATTCATATGAAACTTTCTTCTTAAAATGAGTCAGAAAATCACCCCCTCAAATATTAGCATGTCTTTAAGGAACACCCTGTATATACAGTCTGTCCAAGATAGGGTTGCACAGCATGGGGATCTCGGAAACGGTAGGAGATACAAAGTCGGTTGAATGGAAAAAAAGTTGCGCATAACAACAGCCTTCGAAAATTTTCAAAATTGTTTTCAGTTTTTCAGTTATATCAAAAAAAGTGAATTTTGGAATATCTATTTTTTTTCTCCGTTATTATTAGAGATACAGAAAAACTGAAAATACCTATTCATAGCAACTTTTGATGACGTTTAACGTGGTGATACCGATTTTTTTATACGACGTTTCGTATTCGTAGAACCATCATCAACTTTTGTTTTGTCAATACGGTCCTGATAATTTTTCCACAGATTCTGAAATATTCATAATTCCTAATGATTCAACACACTCTCAGCAACATAAAATTGCGACATATTATAGTATGATACACAGGCTAGTGAATGTCCCTCTCTCAGAAGTTTTCAATAAAGAACTCAATATCATAAAACAAATTGCAGTCAACAACAGATACAACGTTAATTTGATAGACAGTATTCTTTCTAAAAAACTCCATAATATAGCTATTCAAGAAGTTTATCCTACCATCAAAAATAACAATCAAAATTATAGAACTTTAACCTATTTCGGATCATCAACTGTAAAATTAGCTTCATTTCTACATAAACAGGACTTAAAAGTAGCATATAGAACAAATAACACGTTGGGAAAGTTCATCAAAAATAATAAAGACAAAACTTCTAAATTCGAAAAATCAGTGGTATACACACCCAACTGTGGATCTTGTATATATCGGTCAGACAGGTCGTACGTTCAATCAGCGCATTCATGAACATAAGATGAATTTTTTTAAAAAGAAAACAAATCCAGTATACGTCAACCATATATTGGAAGAAAACCATAGTTTTGATGATAATTTCGAAATTCTAAACGTAGAAAATAAGAGAATAAAACCCAATCATTTTAAATCATTAGAAATCAACAAACTCAAATATTCTAACATCTTACTTAACGATCAACTACACCTCAGTAATTTGATTAGTTGAAACCTTCAAAGAAGTCCGATAGGTGGCGTACGCTTATTTTCTATCTCGAATAGGATGTACATACCTAAATAGAATGTCCCATTCTCTTGGTGCGTAAATAAATGAAAAAAAATAGATATGAGGAATCGAGGGACTGTTCCCTGGTCAGAGCTAAATGACAGAAAGATCCAATATACGTTGCTCACCATCTTGACCTTGTTCTTCTTCTCCACCAAATGAGCGATCAGTAATTTAATTAGTTGATAGCTTCAAAGAACTCCGATAGGTGGCGTACGCTTATTTTCTATCGCGAATAGGATGTACAGACCTAAATAGAATGTCCCATTCTCTTGGTACGTGAATTAATAAAAAAAATAGATAAGAGGCAACTAGGGACTGTCCCTGGTATGAGTTGAATGAAAGAAAGATCCAATATACGTTGCTCACCATCTTGACCTTGGTCTTCTTCTCCACCAACTGAGCAATACATTCGGCCGCCTTTGGGCTCAGGTCCTCCAGCAGCTGGCATTCGGGCGTCGTGAGCATACACAGTGGATGAGACGCCAAGAAGTCGTCCACGTTCCTCAGCGACTTCACCGTCATCTGGTTCTCGCCCATGTAATCCAGATACCTGAAGGTGAATGTTTCATTATATATTTTATAGCGTATTCCACTGGATTGCACTGACGCGGTATAGATGCATATTAAGCACTGAGAACTGACTTCGGACAGAATTCGTTCAGTTCTAACCCATCTATACCTTTTCAACTTCAATTTCAGAATCGGAAAAATATATTTCTGAAAAGGTAAACTCGATTCCAGAAATGGTTAAGTAAATTCCAGAATCGGTGAGTTGAATTTCAGAAAATGTCCATTCAATTTCAGAAATGGAAAGTTATATTTCATTTATTATTGATAAGACAAGACTAAATGTGTGAAAAACAACGGAAATAAATGTTACATTTCTTCCCCCTCTGACATAATGACAGTTCACTGAAACCACACTACCTTTTGATAGTCAACAATTTCAGCAGAATGTTGAGTCGAAATATTTGGAACGAATAGTATGTCTGTTCACAAATATACGTCACTGTCAATAATTTTTTTGTCTAGTTTTGCAGAAAATTGTCTCCGGACAGATGTAGCTGGGACATATATATTTTTCTTCAAGATATTGTTTTCGCTGTTCCAAAATCATAATTTCAATTTGAATCTATTCTTCTTGTTGATATTGGTTTTTCTCGATGAGAAGCTGAATGAGTAGCAGGAATTGAGCAATAATATTTGAAAGCGATTTTATACTTACTGTTGTTCGGTGACTGTCGAAGTCTGGGAGTCAAAATTACTCGATTTCTGTAACTACAGGGTGATTCACATAAGAACCGACATAGAGCAGGGGCATGTAGGGGGTCCCAAAATATGGCAATTCAACGCAACTTACCTCTATACCAAGTTGCTTCCCTAAGGAGATATAGGCGTTGAAAGTGAAGTTATAAATTTTGAAAAAAATCAATATCTCCGTTATTCTTGAGCTTAAAGCAACCAAATTTGGTACACTTTGTGGATGTATTTAAGGCGTTACTTGACAGTAACTAGAGTTCAATTGAAATTTGTAAAGGGGGTATACCGGGTGGCGCACCATTAATATTCAACATAATTTTGTTAACACTTGATGGATTTCAAAAATCTTTGCTTTGTTTTGTGGGCAATTCAATTCTAAAACTTTTCTTACTCAAGTAATTTTTCGAAAAACCTCATCATTTTCATCAAAAACTCGAATAACTGAAAACGCGCGCTCTAGGTGTGTTATTTAAAATCATTGAAAATTCAAAAGTTGGCTATGAAAATAAACGTCAAACTTGACAATGAGGCAAGTGAGTTGTTCAATTAAGTAATTGTTGTTTGAGTGTTTTTAAAATGAACGGGAAGTTTTCTTTTAACGAGCAAGTTAACATGCTGTTAGTGCTATGCCTATAACTCCTTAGGGAAGCAACTTGGTATAGAGGTAAGTTGCGTTAAATTGCCATATTTTGGGACCCCCTACATGCCCCTGCCCTATGTCGGTTGTTATGTGAATCACCCTATTCCGAATTCAACTGACATTATTGAGTCTGCTGATTTTTATTCCGAAATAATAAAAAAATCACTGAAAGTACAGATACTTGTGAGCAGCAGACATACTATTATACTATTCATTCCTAATATTCCGACTCATTGTTCTGCTGAAAATGCTGACTATCAGAAGGTAGTGTGGCTTCAGTAAACTTTCATTATTTGAGAGTGGGAAGGAATTTCACATTAATTTCTGTTCCTTTTTAAACATTAGTCTTATCGGTAATAAATTAATAATATCATATTTGATATCAGAAAATGCCTGTTGTTTAAATAATTGACACTGAGAATAGTATTCAAATTTCACCAGCTAATCAACTGCTGCTGAATACAGATGAAAACCATGCGATCCAATTTACAGCACTGTATTTTTGATTTTATATGTCCGAACACCAGTCAGTGGATTTACTGACAGTACTGACCAGTTGAATTCGGAATATACACTGTATAAAATTTTGGACCGATAGTTTATCGATAGTATTCAAACACTATCGATTGTTTCGATTGTGCAAAACTCTCGATACTATCGAGAGTGCTATCGATAGTTACTTACCTGACGGAAACGACGCCGTCTCTGGGTTCGTCGGTGACGATCGCCCTGTGCAGGTTAGGGAGGCCGTCGATGCTGCACAGCACCATGCGGCCCTTTTTCACATCGGATAGTAAGAGACCTACGAAAGGGTTAGAATCATATACAGTGTGACCCACTTCTAATGGAAACACTCCTGTATCTTATGCTATCGTTAGGTAGGGATCCTAAAACTTGCTGGAGCGAGAGATATACCAAAAATGCACTCTATGACCAAGTGGAGTCATCTTCAGTGATATACACTGCTCGCCAACAGCCATGCAACCACCCCAATTTCTGGAAAATGATATCAGAAGTCATTCATATTTTTCCTGGAAAATTCCCAGTTCCGGAAAAGCAAATTTCGTCGCACTTTTTACGGAAACACCCCCGTATCTTACAAAATTGACTTTATCTTCGGAACTTCCCTTCCTCCTGCAAATTTCAGAACCCTACCTCAATAGTAAGTGAATTAGGTGTCCTGATTCCGAATGCGAAGTGATTTTCAACCTATTTTGACCGAGGGGTAAATCTCCTTGGAAGTCTGGTGTACACTCCGGTGGAAGTCTTTGGAATTCTTTGTAATTCTTTGTAAGTCTTTGGATGTTTTTGGATGTCTTTGGATGTCTTTGGAGTCTTTAGAAGTCTTTAGAAGTTTTTGGGAGTCTGTGGAAGTCTTTGGGAGTCTTTGGAAGTCTTTGGTAATTGGAAGTCTGGTGTACACATTTTTCCTGGAGATTTACCCCTCGATTTTGACTCCTAATATCATTTTCCGGAAATTGGGGTGGTTCCATGGCTGTTGGCGAGCAGTGTTTATCACTGAAGATGACTCCACTTGGTCATAGAGTGCATTTTTGGTATATCTCTCGTTCCAGCAAATTTCAGGATCCTTACCTAATGATTATGTAAGATACAGGTATGCTATTGGAAGTGGGTCACACTGTATAATAATAGCAGTCAGGGGATGGGCACTAAATCATTCTCATCATACGGTAAAGATAATGCGAAACTTGACATCCCAAAAGAGCCACAAAATTTCAATTTTCTAAAAGATTCATGCGCTATTAGATAAATTTCAGTTCAGCTTAGGAAACCATAGAAAAGCCTTAACCTTCACTGTGATTAGATTATATCAGAGACAATGTTCCAGAGAATTCCAAGAAAATCCAAGGAATTCCCAGGAAATTCAAGGAATTACAAAGAATTCCAAGGACATCCAATCAATTCCAAGGGAATCCAAGGAATTCCAAGGAAATCCAAGAAATTCCAAGGAAATCCAAGAAATTCCAAGGAAACCCAAGGAATTCCGAAGAATTCCAGTGGTATAATTCGATAGAACCCAACAGCTCACCACCGCAAACCGTTTCTTGCTGTGAGCTCCCTACGTTTTATAAAAAAATATTGAAATCCCCGATGTTTCGGACCTCTGAAAACGAGGCGATGATGTGACGTCAAAACCTTAATACTGAAACAAGACTATTTCAGACAGAGATGAATGATACATGATTTCTGACAGAGTGAATTAGCGCGAGATCACAGTTGAAAGAATTAATATATCAGTTGCCTCAGTCTCCGTCGGGCGTTTGGTATTTTCTTTCAACTATGGCGAGATGAGGTTTCTACGTCATAAGAGGGTCCGTTTTCAGAAGGTACTATTATTTATGTCCAAAAATAAAACATTACAGTTTATTTTTCGATCGAATTATGTCGTCAATCATTATTTATGTATAAAAGGATCATTATAAACATGGTTTGAGTTGAAGGTTCTACTAAGGTGTACACGCCCATTATACCACACTTCACTCAAAGAATTCCAAGGAATTCCAGTTGTTTGTAGCCCAGGAATATGCCGCATTTCACCCAATGAATTTCATGGAATTCCAAGGAAATCCAAGGAATTCCAAGGAAATCCAATAGATTCCAGAGAATTCCAAGGAATTCCAGTTGTTTGTACACCAGAATTTCACCGCGGTTTACCCCTCGGTCATAAGGGACATGTTTCAGTCTTATAAAAGACCATCTACAGCCAAATTGAAAGGTTTGGAGTTGAAGAAATTGTTTGATGCTACTTGTTTCTTGAATTGTTATCAATGCCCATAGCCAAGAATTCAAATGTTAATGAAAAAACAAACTTGATGAAAATTCATGGGAATTTTTGATTTTTTCTTCCGACAGTTATAGCTTACTTGATTTATCGAGAGACTTAATATAATTGACCACCTCCAACGTCTTCGTCGCACACTCCCTAGTCTTGACAGCAAACTTGTTATCGATGATACCGCAAACCATGATCACGTCGCCATTTTTAAGCGTTGCCAACGGCTTCGGAACGTCGAAATACGCTTTTTCCGTCACCTTCTTCTCCTCTATCTTCTTGGCAGGTTTTTCTATCGCCTCCTCTTTTCGCTCCACCTTTGGCTCCTCTTTTGGGATCTCTTTCTTTGCTTCTTTTGGAGCCTCCGTTGGGGCCTCCGCTGCTTTGGTCTGCTGGTGTTGCTGCCTGCAGGGCCTCAATGACTGTGCTTCGCTATCCACCAAATAAGTGCCATCATCGTACTAAAAACGATAATTAAATGGAAATACAGTTCCCAACACACTAAAAGGACCACTCATAATTTGACCTGTATATTTTAAAAACAATTGATCGATCTTCATACACACTACACTGTTTTACCACTAACCAAACCGATTTTTTAACGCCTTGACACGTGTTTCGCTAACTATGTTAGCATCTTCAGGAGAAGATCAAAACTGTTAAACAGTTAAACGTGTCGAGGCGTTAAAAAATCGGTTTGGTTAGTGGTAAAACAGTGTAGTGTATTATCGTGCCGAAGGTTCCAGTCTTTGATAGATCTTCATACGGTTTTCGATATCAGTTGTGATATTTCATCGGCTTCAAAGAGAGCTAGAACACTCTGAAAAAGTCCGCACAACAAAACATACACAGGGCGTAAAGTGGAACCATTACACTATGGTCTACATTTCCAATTCTGCCAGAACTCGAGACATTTTTTTCTGATCAGAAGTCAGTCATATTATACACTGGGACCTCATCTCGGGACGTTTTCGTGATTTCTCCTTAATTGACCATTGGAACAAAAAGTTTTTTTTTTCGAAAGTCTTGCATTTCTTGAATTTTTTCTCTAGAACTCCACTTGAGCTGACTATTGGTTAAAACTGTTCTGTTTTGTGGAGGACAATGAAAGATAAAACAAGCACTATTGTGGAATACACAGGATGATAAGAAAATAGGACAAAATCTCATTTCAGTAAAAAAAATCTAAAACCATGGCCCTCTCGATTCAGTATATTCAGAAATGATCTTCTCGATATCCATTATTTATATTAGACTATTAACTGGAGATGTTATGGAAAATTCACCTCTAACTGTAATGCAGGTTGAAATTCTGAATTCAAACTTGTTTCCTGATATCGATGATTCTTATCAACTGATTTCCAATATTAATTGCCCAAGTATGAGACACACAGTATTGTTGTTCCGTTGATCTATCAATATGACCCTGTATCTAAAATATTTTTATTACTCTGAATTTTTACAATTATTCCGAAAAGAAGATGAAATATTCAGCAACAGTTTACCTTATTTTTTATTCTAACTCTCAAATCCATTTCATCTTCCAAAACGGGACCGCCATTGCACACTAATCTCAAGGCCAGAGATGGTATTTCCCTGAACTCCTCCGGAAGGACTCTCACCGAATCAACTATACTCTTATTTCCATAATCCAAAAACTGAACATGCAGAGGATCTTTCCTCATCAGTTTACAACGATACCTTAAAAAAAATTATGGTGTAAAGAATTAGTTGGACAGTTACTACACTTTTACACTTTTGAAACTATTTTCGAGAAATAGGAATAACCAGGAACAGAACCACTACCATACCCTACCAATATCAATTGTCAAAACAACACCTGCCACCGTCGTGATCAGGCAGAGACTGACTGATAATTCCTATAACATAATTCTTCCTGGCATTTCAGGATGAGTCATACATTATACAACTTCTGTAGTTGAACCATCATATCATATATATCACATGCCTTTCACAATAGTGGAATCATCGCTCTCTGCATAGTGCTACATTGCTTAATATATACTGGATGTTTCCAAAATAGGAGCGATGAATAAATCACAAGTTTTTTTAAACTTTTTAAAAAAATGTGCGGCCTCGTACCACATATTATGTCAAATGTTATTGAACGTCCGGCAACAGTGCAAAATTAATTGACACTTTTGATGCTTCAGACCTCGTCGATTGCAAATGCTCGGGTGCTCATAAAAATACATTTATTTCAAGAAAATGAACTTGCCCCTTCCATTTATCGCTCTCATTTCCGCAGGGTGTCTAGTAAATAGAAAACAACAAAGTAGAATTGAGTAGTAGTGATAAAAATTACTGGGAGCTTGAATATTGATCTTCAAGTCAACTATCTTAAGATTTTGAAGATTTTTTCTCTTGAAATAAACATCAAAATGAGTTCTGTTTATAACTTCTCAAGGGTCATTCAGATTCAAATTAATTCTTGGCCACGTGGAAACTGGATTACAAATTGATTTGATGCTTTCTGAAATACAAGTGGAGAATGTACAGTACCTAGTGATAAAAGAGAATTAATCAATCAAATACCAATGCTAGGATCAATATTTACCAAGCATCCTCGAAGAGAGCTACACATAGTTGCCCTGTCATGGGGTCAGTTACCAAGTCGCATTTTGGTCCTGCATCCAACAGTTTCAAGATAACGTCTTCGAGATCGCTGGTCACATCCTGTTTGTGCACCCAGCAAATGTTGTTCTTGCCATGATCCCTCTCCAAGTAACACACTGTAACCTTGAAAACGAAGACGTGGACGAATTTTAATTTTTAGTAATACTAAATGGAGTTGATGGATGAAAATCGAGATTTAGGTTACCTTTGAAATGGATGAAGAAATTCTCCTATCTGTCGGGTGGCGATCATGCTAGTTGTGCGAGTAAAAAGTACCCTGTACAACTAGCATGATGACATTCAGGTTGCCAGATAAGAGTGGAGGTATTTTTTGTCAAAAAGCCGCAAGCTGGGGACTCCTTTTTCTAATCTAGCGTATTTGTCAATCTTATCATTCCCTATATGGAGTCTATCCATCGGAAGGCAGTTTTCACGGTTTCCCATACGAAAAGTCTCAGGGCGAGGAAGATAAACTTCGACATGGCGCCCAACGTGGGGCGATACCAGATGGAATGAAACGAACCTTTTTAACTGTCTTCCGGATACGAATTCCGAATATGACTAGTTTCGTGGTTCTGAAAAAACTACGTGGCGCCTAAGACAACAAAACGATCAAACTAACAGCACCCTGAAAGAAGTAGCTCTCATCACAGCACACAACTGGGAGGAAATCAAATCTCGACGAACCGTGAAAACTTCCTTCCGATGGATATGACTCCATATGGGGAATGATAGATTAGAAAAAGGATTCCCCAATATGCGGATTTTTAACAGTAAAAACCCCTGTCGCCGAGTGGCGATCAAACTAGCATGATGACATTCAGGTTGCCAGTTATGAGTTTGGTTTGTCTCGTATCTGTCAGGGGTTTTTTCTGTTAAAAAGTCGCAAGTTGGGGAATCCTTTTTCTAATCATTCCCTGTGTGGAGTCTTATCCATCGGAAGAAAGTTTTCACGGTTTCCCATACGAAAAGTCTCAGGACGAGGAAGATAAACTTTGACATGGCGCCCAACGTGGGGCGATAAGTTATTCCAGATGGAATGAAACGAACCCTTTTGAACTGTCTTCCAGATACGAATTCCGAATATGACCAGTTTCGTTATTCTGAAAAAACTACGTGGCGCCTAAGACAACGAAACGATCAAGCTCTTATCACAGCACACATCTGGGAAGAAATCAAATATCGACAAACCGTGAAACCTTCCTTCCGATGGATATGACTCCATATAGGGAATGATAGATTAGAAAAAGGATTCCCCAACTTGAGGCTTCTCAACAGAAAAAACCCTGTCGCCGAGTAGCGATCATGCTAGTTGTGCGGGTAAAAAGTACCCTGCACAACTAGCATGATGACATTCAGGTTGCCAGTTGTGAGTTTGGTTGTATCTGTCAGGAATCCTTTTTCTAATCATTTCCTGTATGGAGTCTTATCCATCGGAAGAAAGGTTTCACGGTTTCCCATCCGAAAAGTCTTAGGACGAGGAAGATAAACCTTTGAAGCACATATTATGAAAAACTCCAAGAAAGTTTAAATTTTCTACAGAAGCGCATATTGATTCACAGAAATTCACTCGAGCATATTGTGATTTTAGCAAGAAGCAAAACTTTCGACATTCAAATGCATACAACCGCTACTCACATCATGGTAATCCCCGACCTGCAAATCGATCCTTTTGAGCTGCTCGTCGACCTCGAACTCCATCCTTTGCTTCCTCTCCGCCGGCTCGCTCGATTTCTCTGGCCGGTTGAGATTGTCCCTGGAATGGTGCGAGTCCTTCCTTTTGTTGTCGGCGTTTTGGCCGAAATGCGAACCGCCTTCTCTAGACATGGAGCGTTGGGACATGTCGGAGTTGCTGCCCAAATGAGCGTTACGGTCTCTGGAGTTGAACCCGCGTCCACTGAAATTAGTATTTTAACAAATTTTTAGAATTGCCTTTTTATTACAATACTCTTTTGTTAATAAATCCCTATACCTATCTCTATCGGTTTTCGAGATAAGAAACAGGCTTGATGTATTCAATTTACACCGAGAAGTCGCCTCTATATCATACAGGGCGTGCTGGAATTATTATTATATCCGTTGTTCATACAAGTAGATTTTTTAACGCTTTCAACTTACCTGTGATTGGAACCATCACTGAACTGGGTGCCCTCATCGCGTGTCCTGTTCCCGTTTCTGAATCCAGCGTTGCCACGTTGTCTATCAGAGTTGTCGCTATACTGAGCCGCCTCGTCTCGGGTTCTACTCTTGCTCCTGTAATTGGCGTTGTGAGGTCTGTTCTGGTTCGGATGATGGTCTCTGTTACCGCCGAAACCGTTAGTCTCCCTTACAAAAAAATGACAAAAAATAAACATTTATTTCTATTTACTTTCGGATTTTTCTTCTCGGAGCCTTGTTGTTTCTGGTTAGAATAGAATTGAATTTAATGATCTCATGATATCAAATAATGACATGAGACAGGTCAAAAAGAACATTAAAATTGAAAAGTCTACCCGAAACTGGAGCATTTAACTTAAAATATTAAAATTGGCCAAAAATATAGGTCAATGAATACAATATACAATAACATAATACAAAACTAGAAACATACAGGTATATCAAAAATTCAGATCAACGTATTAGCAGTTTGAACATAATTCAAGGATTATTTTCGAAATATTCTTCAACCGAGTATGGACACATGCCAATGAGATAATTTTTGGTTTTCTCTTTAAATTACATGACCCTACTACAATTAGATTTTTTTGTTTGATAAATCACCCATTGAAATCATGACACTAAATACCTGGTACACTTATTCTAACTAATTCAACTAACCTATCATTGTCTCTGGGTCCCTGGAAAGACCTTTGACTGTTGTTTCTATGCGATGGAACAAAATTATTGGGCAAGGTCTTGGGAGGTCTTTGGGGTGCAACATTTTCGGAAGAATCGAAGGACTCGTAACCGCCTTTCGGCACGTTCTTCGAGATCGTCAGGTTATTATCAGTATTGGTTACTTGTCTTCCCATGGAAATGTTATGAGACCTGCTCGATGTAGATTGGTCTCCCAGAAGCTTGGTCTTACATCTGAAAATTTCAAGAATATCAATGAGAAAAATCGAAGAATATTGAGAATCTCTTCAAGGAATTATATGAAAACTTAACTTTTATAGGCATTCAAGTTGATTTTTTTTTTCGAGAACTATCAATATCCCTTACCATTAGTGGGTTTGATTTCATTTCATAAACACAAAATTTATACTAATATGATCCCTATTCATTTCAAAACCCACATAATATGCGTGTAATACTTTGGTAGTTTTAGTATGCATAAAAAATGTCATATCGTAAGTGTATCGTAGGAATTGAGGAATTATAGTGGATACCATGGAAACAATTTTCATAAATATGGGTCGACAAAAAATGGTTTCTAACTGAAATTCAAGCAGCATGCAAATGGTCTTATAAAAACAATTTCTTACAAAATCAACTATCTTTATAGATGTTCAAAATATTTGAGTCAATGGTCAAGATTTATTATTTTCAATATTTTGATACTTCCCCACTTCACTTATTGCTCAACAGTACTATATACATTAACTAAGAATGAAATAGGTCGTTTTAAAAAATTACAAAACAGAGCTATGCAAATAATATTGCATGTACCAGATGAACCCCAACTGTTGAAATGCTAACTACTATGAAATGGTTGTCAGTTCAAGATTTTGTCCACTATCAACCTCTGATTGTCACATACCTATAAAATAACATCTGGCAGTGCCTCTAATTATTTGCACAGTAAGATAACTTAATTTTTTCCCGGATATATATCACATATATACACTGTTGTTGGCTTTTGTTGTGCTACAGTTCCGAAAAATAAGCCAATAACACCGTCTCCGAGAAAGTCCTTTCATCTTCCATTTGACTTTGCAGTTATGTAAATTACTAAACAACCACTAAAATCGCAATTTTTTAAAATCAAATCACAGGATTAGACTGACAGATATTGATTACTTCAAAAGAATGATGGAAGATGCCTGCAAAAAGATACTTGCAACACAGGTGTCATTTCTGTTGGAAAGTTCAAATTTCACGTAGATAATTTTCTAATTATGATATAATGTATATCTTCTCACTATTGATTCGTCCTTTTTCCTGTAACAGAATTTTTTTTTATTTATTATACAAGGGAAAAAATTAGTAGATTTTAGCTCCAGGTTGTGTTGTCTCCCGACGCGTAGCGGAGGGAGACAAGAAACCGTGAACTAAAATCTAATATTTTTCCCGTGTATAATACACTATTTTTTTCTGTGACAGAAGAATGGACGAATCAATATTGAGAAGGTATTACATTATTTTGAAATCTGAAAATTATCGACGTGAAATTTTAAGTTTTTAACAGTAGGGACACCTGCGTTGTAGGCATCTTTATCATTCTTTTGAAGTAATCAAATATCTGATGTCACTTCTGTTAGTCTAATTCTGTCATTTGATATAAAAAAATTGCGAATTTAGTGGTTGTTTAGTAATATACCTAACCGTGAAGTCGAATGGAAGATAAAAGGACTTGCAGTTCTTTCTTGGAGACGGTATTATTGACTCATTTTTCAGAACTATAGCATAACAAAAGCCATCAACAGTGTATATATATGTGATATATATCCGGGAAAAAAGTACTAACTTTTTTCCCACGGGACATTACATTTTGGTTTTTTATTTGTGGAAAGTTATGAATATTTCCACGTCATGTTAAATTTCATCTTTAGATTGAAGAACTTACCTTTCTATGGTCCTCAGAATTTGTTCCTCATCAATTTCACCAACCTTATTTTTCAATAGATAGTTTTTTGCCTCCGACAATAAATGTAGATCGAATTCTTTGAGAAGTTGACTGAAAAAATAATTATCCAGTAAAAAATAAATCACCCTAACAATAATTTAAAGTTTCCACATTATTTACAATGTAACATTACATTGTTGTTCAACGTTTTAATAGTAAATGCATATAAATAGAACAAGGCAAACCATCAATATATCACCTAGCAATGGATCTTAAAGCAAGAGATTTCAATTGGAGCAAAGTAAATTATGGTTATTCAAATAATTATATGTTTTATATCCCTATTTTCAACAATGTTTCTTATGCTAATACAGTCAATCAACAACATGATCAACATGAATAGTAATTTACATACTTTTTATTAACTATAAGGCGGTCAAATGTATCTCTTCTGAATACAGCAAACCCAGCGCGTCTGATGTCTTTGAGTTTAATATACAAATCATTAGAATATTCTCCCTCAACTGTAGTGAGGAGATTTCCATGAATGTCACAGTATTCATGATTTTCCAAGAAGTCTTCATCAAGATAGTCATCCATATTGGTCTTCTCTTCTTCTCTCCTCTCTTTGAATGTTGAATTTGCCCTAAATGAATGCAAATATCAGGAATAAATAAGAGATTAATATACAGGGTGTTTCATAATTGAATGCTGATCCTAAAGGGTGATAATCCTTGGATGATTTTAAGAAAAATTCTTCATGTGAACATAGGTCCGTAACAGCTTCGTTTCTGAGATACAGGATGTTGAAATTTAACAAAAAATCAGTTATTCCCCAATATCTCTGAAAGCACTCTGGCTTTTTTCTTCATTACAAATACTTAAAAATAGTTACCATAAAATTATAAAAATATTGCTCAGATCTTTTGGTTACCACAATTGTGAAATTATGACTAAGAGTAAAAATCGAATAGGGACAAGCAAATGAATGCATTTTGTTTTCTAACTCAAAAACCGTTCGCCGGACGAAAAAAAGACAAGAGACCATTTTTATGAGATAGAGGATAATTACAAAAATAATATTCATTTGGAAAAAAGACAGTGGCGTATCATTATTTTGATGAAAAATATGACAGGGTATGTAAACAGGGACGCCACTGATGGAAATTGAGAAATCCTTCATTATGGAAAAAATGTATTTCTATTCATACTCGGAATGTACCCAAAATTGAAGAAAAAAGCCAGAGCGGTTCCAGAGATATTGGGGAATAACTGATTTTTTTGTTAAATTTCAACATCCTGTATCTCAGAAACGAAGCTGTTACGGACCTATGTTCACATGAAGAATTTTTCTTAAAATCATCCAAGGATTATCGCCCTTTAGGATCAGCATTCAATTATGAAACACCCTGTATAGGATGCCAATACCAATATTACATTTATTATTGACTAGGTTATTTATGAGGTCCAGTCCAATATGCATTTCTGTTTTCAAATTTACAATATCCAAGAAGAGCATATTCCAATGTTGAGAAATGGCCCAATCAATTATGTCTATACATATTTATAGGTACTGTTAGATATGTTTGATATGTTTTAAATAGCTGTATGTCACTTACTGACTAAACTGATTTCCAGACTTTTGATATGACTGTTCTTCCCCTAATTCAACTATCCAACCATAGTCGTTATATTTCAAACCTTGTACAGCTAGTTCACAACTCCTGTAGAAAAAAAAACTTCTTTGAGTAGATGCTTTAACTGAATTCATTAATTTCTAATACTACTACTAATCATTTTAACTCCAGAAAAAGCTCAACAAATGGTAAAAGAACTTTTTTTGTTCACCTTGAGACGACAATAGGCGAAAATTGCATATTGCCTGCTTAGTTCACAAAGTATTGAAAGATAAAAATCCTATTTACATTCATCATCGATTATCATTCACTTCGGAAATACATAATCGTTTCACTAGAAATACAGGTCTTCTCGTGATGCCTATGCTTTATATGAAAGATGCTTCTCCTATAATGCAGTTAAAATATACAATTCTCTCCCACAAGAGTTCATGAATAAATCAATGTTTCACTTCAAAAAGTCAACTAAATTATTTTTCTCCACTAATATACCGTATATTAGAATATATAATAATGCTATACTTATATTTAGTAGATAAGTTAGTTTTATATTTAAGCTACTATGTAGGTAGTTATTTAATTCAACTGTAATATGGTACTCAGTTAAGTAGAACAGCTTTCCTGGACTTCACAGAGGATATTAAAAATAAAGCCCCTATTATTATTATTATCTGAAGAGGGATTGGATGCATGCTTGTTGCAGAATGGTCACCCCATCGCATTTGCTTCCAGAAGAATAACCCCCTGTGAGCAAAAATATGCTCAAATAGAGGAGGAAATGCTTGGCATTGTGTTTGCAACTCAAAAGTATCACAATTTCGACTATGGTTTTGAAGTCAAAGTAAATTCTGATCAGAAGCCTTTTGAATCTATTATGAAAAAGATCTAGCATCGGTTTCTCCATGCTTACAAATAAAGAGTCAGGAAAATATCTACATGTGGCTGACTCTATCCAAAGCGTTTTTGTCTGGAACTAGACTGAAATCTGACCGAGAATTTACATTCGCTGTTCACTTATTTACTGGAGATTTTGCTATGCCACAAGAACGTTAACAGCAATTCAGGCAAGAAACTGCTAATGATAATTTATTACAACAATTATAATCAATTATTGTAAAAATTGCTGGCCAACCAACAAGGATGAAGTCCTCCCCTCTCTAAGACATTTTTTTTTAAATCAAAGAGGATCTGGTGCTACTTGATAATTTATTATTTTGCGGTGAAAAAATCAATTAGTTTATGCAGTCCCTATTATGCTCCATCAAAGGTGCTCCATCTAATGGTTTAGCAGAAAAGTGGTAGAGGGGAAAAATTAAAAAAAGAAGATGTTGATATGCAATCTTCTCTGCTTCAATATCAAAACTCTGCACTCAAGCATACTGGTTATTCCCCTAATCAACTGTTGATGTATTATAGTAAGAATAGTAAAGATTCAAAGCCTTTGGTTGGACCCAAGCCAGAATGTAACAATATTTAATCATATAAACACAAATGGGAACAACCTCACAAGTTGTATCACAACATGAGTCACCTAGATCTTATTTTGTAAAAGACTCCTCTGGTAAACTCATTTGAAGAAAAAAAGTAGATAAGTTTATGCCCAAACAAAATGTATTTGACTTTGAATATCCCAGTGTTGAACAGTCAACTGAGCCTTCTGTTTCTTCTCATACTCAAGGTTCTTGACCTGAGAAGTCCCAAAGGACACCTAACAGTTCCACAGCCAGTCCACAAAATATTCCCATACATTTTTAGATCAGGCTACAAGAACTAGATTTGGTGGCTCTGTGAAAAGACCAGAAAGGCTTAACTTATAGGAAGAGATGTATTAATAGAGTATAGATGTCTAAGACCTCAAGTTCTGTGGGGTGTCTAGGTACTGTCCTATCTATGTGTCATGGCATTTGGGGTAGGAGACACCAGACAGTAAGAGCAGTGAGATACTGGGTGAGATAGGCAAGACTAGAAATTATAATAAGGTTTACACTGATTCTTGAATAGTGCTTTACTAAAGAATCCTCTCCAGAGATATCAGTATTTTACAACTAGTAATGAGGGAAAAAGTCTACAATACTCCAGAGATGATACTACTTTTTTTGTAAAAGAAATGCCTGGAAATAATAGGTTCCAATTTATTTCAATATATCAACTATAACAGTTATTATAAACTTGAGCCAAACAACTTTTGAATCAGTTTTCTGATTGACTTACCCTTGATTTTCAAAATAGACCTTTGAGAAGGTGTCAGCTATATATATTTTCCTAGTTTTTCCAAACTGTTCAAACTCTTTCCGAATTAAAGGCTGTAAAAGAAAATTGTGAGTGCATATCATTTAACTATGCTATAAAAGATCTATGTGCAGATGGAATATATTCTCACCCTGTCAGCAGTGTTCACAGACCCTGTCACCCCAGTTATGTGACAAAATTTGCTGAAACAAGCAATGCTTTGAAATTGCCTCCATAAATAATGTGCAAATTTACTTCACAAAACCAGCAAGCACATTGCAGAAAATCTATGTTAGTGGATGCTGAGTGCATATAATATTAAATTGTTATCCCTAATGGTGCTCAGAACTTGGGAGAGTAAAAGTAACTCAGATTAGATCTACCTAAACGTTAATAAGTTTTGAAGTTATGGAACCATTCTACAAACTATTTTCGAAAATATCAAGTCTCACAAACCACAAACCAAAGAGAACCTATGTATTGACCTATTATTCTTTACATGAACCTGCATGAACCATATAATGATTTTAATTATGCCTACCCAAAATTATACCTACTCTCCCCAATATTATCATATACAATGTTATCACCATGTAGGTAATGGTGGTAATATCTAAGCAGTAAGCAGCAAAGCAAACCTCATATTCATATATATATATACATCATATACATATATATACACATGCACCAGGTAAACAATAAGGTTATGCTGTTTGAACCTGAAGAACGTTTTCACTGGTAAGCAGAAAAATATAAATAATGGAAATCATGCCAAGATGCTGGGTCGAATATGAGACTTGCTTTTTTGTGCACTTTTTTGTCTAGTAAAATTGTAAATAGAGAACCCAAACTTATCTTACATGGTTCTATCCATTATCAGTTGATTCTGTACAAGTACAACTAGAATAGATAGTCAAGTTTAATATAATAACTTCTTATTTTCGAAAAAAAAACATACAGATGAATGATAAAAAATGCTTGAACTCACCAACGAATCCAACAATTCAGCGAGGCAAGAATCAACAATCCAAAAACTAAAAATCAACAATCAACAATCAACAATCAACGACCAACGTGCAACAATCACGGATCACGGAATTAAAGTATTTCGAATTTCGATATTTGTTATGTTCGCGTTGTTCTGTGGCTTTGACTTTGACTAGAATTCTCTTTTACCAGAGGCACGTATGAACATGCGATGCGATGTGGAGTAATCTACTAGAGTCTAGCCATAGCACCAGTGCGAGAATATTGCGCCTGGTGCGCAGGTCGCTGGGCGCGAGAAACAGAAAATTTCGTTGCTTGCTCGCTCGCTCGCCGAGCGCGAGAAGCGAGGCGAGAAGGGTTTCGGCCGTGCGGCGCGGGACAAATATTGGAGCGAAACAATAAAGATCATCATTGGTAAAAGAATACCCAATACCCTTAATTGGCGGCGAATCATGTATCACGGGAACGGGAAGGAGATTTATTGGTTGCCATTGGAACTGTTTCCAGAATATGTACTCATTTATCGTTTGACCTCCAAGTCTAGCGTTTCACACTTTAAAAATGCAATCGAACTGTTGTGCAGAATGTTCGAAAACATTCAGTTCTTTTCAAAATCTCAGAACTCATTGTTTGAAGTTACATCCAACAAAGATAGCCCCGTCGAAGAAAAGTGAAAAAGTGTTTTCCTGTGATAAATGTGGACAACAGTTTATAAATCAGAGGGAGTTAAAAATTCATACAAAGAAATGTAACAATTCATCTACAAATACTATGAAAGAAACAGGTAATTCCACTTGTCCAATGTGCAGTGAAAAATTATTGAGTAAACAATTCGAGAGACATTTGGAAATTTCACATGACTTAACGTTGGTTAAAGAAAATATTGAATGTCCATCTTATGAAAAATATATATAATAAACAATATATAATTGTTCCTATTTCGAACACATTTTATATTTTAGGAATATTTTGAGTTTGTTTTTGTTTATCAAATATACCTAAATTTCAAACTGTGTATCTTTTACCATTTTCAATATATTTAATTTAGATCGCTGCGATATTATTTTTGCAAGGGAAGGGGGAATTTTTGTGGAATTATATAATTATATATGTATATACCCAGATAGCACACACAAGTACCTTCTCAGAATATTATACGAATATTTTCTAGGAACGGTCTATGGATATACAAAGAGGGCTGTTCTAGATATTCTGAGAATATGTTACTGGTAGGTATATTTATAGTAATAAAATTTAAAAAAGCTTGCTCCGGTGCGGGCTTGCGAACCTACATAGTTATTTACCTGTCACCTTAACCACTGAGCTACAGACCTTTTTAATGAATGATATGAATGGGAAGATCTCAACACTTATATAGTGGCATACAACCATTATAATAATGGGTTTGGTAAGGGGAACACTTTGTATATCAATACATGAATAATAACATCAATTTCATAATTTGATACGATTCTGTATATTCTCAGAATATTCGAAAAGAATATTCTTGTGTATCTATGTCAAATTGAATGTTCATAGAATATTCGTTGCAGGATGAAAATATTTTATGATCATTTTAAGGACATTATGTTAGAATATTCTGAAATAAGTAATATTTGAACATTGTCATTCTAGAATATTCCATTTCAGAAGCTCATTGGAACATATTTTCAGAATATCATTAGTATATTCGCAAAGTATTCCATGAATGTTCACAATATTCTGAAAATATTATTCAATAGACATTCTGGAATATTATATCCCAGGAGCTTCTAGGAATGTATACTTTCATGTAATACTATCAGAATATTCGCATGGAACATTCCATAAATATTCGCAACATATACTGAGAACTTTCTATGCATATTCTTCAGAATATTATTCTAGAAGATGACATTTTCGCAGCTTGTAAGAATATTCTGAGATTATTCGTGCTATCTGGGGATATATATAATATGTAATAATTATGAACAGTACAGTGTTAATTCAATTTGAATAAATTGATTTGAGGTGTGTCACGATTCTAGGGATCACCCTGTAACATGGTATCAACTAGGAAAGCAGTTGTCTAATGTATCATTTCACAACAATGACTTATTTGTTTTTGTTTCGCTGCAATTTCTCGCGCCCAGCGAGCAGCGAGCGACGCGCAATATCATTTCACAATGACTTATTTATTTTTGTTCCGCTGCAATTTCTCGCGCCCAGCGACCTGCGCACCGGCGCAATATTCTCGCACTGGTGCTATGGCTAGACTCTAGTGAGTAATCTTTGGAGTAATCTGGCGGTGATGTCACTGACTCATAGACTAATCTAGACCGCCAATTCCAATGTTACACCATAGGGCTGTTCTCGTTCGGAAAATAATAAACAGTCCGAAACCATCGGAACTCAATCGGAACCATGTGCAGTTCCATGGAACATGTAAAATGCCAACAGTTCTGTGGAACTACGCAGAGGAACATAGGCGTATCGAAGTAGAAAGGTTGGCAGGGGCAATGACGGCCAAATATCTGGACTGTCTGACGGGAACTATTAATCATTCCAAAATAACGTCATTTGATAGGTTGCTGAGGGGCAAACATTGTATTTTGTCAAGATTTGTCATATGAAACCAGAATTAGTGGGATCGTTTCCCTTGGAATCCGAGTTGAAACCGGAAAGAATTTCATAATTTTGTTTGGTGAAACTGTTATTATATTGTGGATGTGGCCGGGATGGTCAGGGCTATGCTTATCAAAGGTAACCTAACAGATAGTTTGTGTGCCCCTCAAGAAACCATATGTCAAAATCACATGTTCTAGAATGGTCCATTCAGGTCTCAAAGCTTCCAAATACTCAGATATCAGAACTCCATTTCAGAAAACGGCAAATTTGCCTGTGGCTTCAATGTCCTGGATTTGCCTATAGAAGCATCAGGAAGCCTTCTGCTGGCGTAAAAATGGTCTGAACATAATTATCCTCCATGAGCAAGAGACACTAAGTCATCTCCACAAATTTATTATCTGAATTATTAGTGTCTGATAGGACTATCAATAGTCCATCATCAGCTGAAGCCTATATTTTTCAAAAGACAATTTGTGGAAGTGAAAAAAAAAGAAGCAACAATTGTTTTGTTGTTCTAAAATTGTTCTATCCGTCATTCGGTTGCCCCCTTACGAGCAACCCTCAGAAGTCTTCGAAAGTCTTGTGCGAGCAAGGAATGACGGGGGCCTTACCTTTTAACGTGTGATCCCAAACACTTTCTTAGGCCATCAGAAAAAGTCTGCGTTCATGGGACTCGAACCCACGATCGTTACCTCGACGTGAATCGATATTGAAGCATCGAAGCACTGAGGTACGTCGGCCTACAATAATATTATACAATAGAATTTACATTGTTACAAATAATGAAGGGCAAAATGCCCATGGCCCAAAGGGCGGTTACCAACACTTGTTCATTCAAGTAATTACTTCAAAGGTGAATCGTTCAACTCAAAGACTTTGTCGCACGAACCGTTTTCGAAATGAATATAAGCATATCCTGTCAATAACATGTCAATTTTGCCTACTTATTATGATTCGCTCAATACAATAAAATGTACCAAAATCCAATCTGGATCAGTAGTGGGGATACAGACAGCTTTTGCTTTCAACCAACCAATCCAACGACGATGCGGAAAATTCGTGTTAAAATGCACTTATAAGCCCCACCCAGTTATATCCATATTCCTCATCCAATATATTTTTCATTATTAAAAATAAAATAGCGTTCAACTAGTCGGGAGGAATCTTCTTGCGTATTCCATTATTATTAACTAATTTCGTCCAAGAAAAAAATTTAAGAGAACAATATAGTTATTAACATGTTTCAGAACGGATATATATGGCTTATTTATCTCCAGAAAAATTGAGAAGCAAACCCGATTTGGATTTAAAAAATAATACGTTTGATATGAAGGATGAATATCTAGAAAGTATTGACCACACCAAATTTCTAATTGATATTTTCAGAAGTGAGCGAGATAATTTTATTAATAGATAAAAATAATTAAACTTTGACCCCCTGTAGATCCGCTACTGATCGAGATTGGACTCATGTTAATATAAACTTTTGTAGAAATTTTTAATACAAAAAATCAAAAATGTGATATAATTTGATTATTTTTTTTACCCCTACTTATCATTCTTCTGATCCATGACCTATGGGACACCCTGTATTGGATTGTTTGAATGAGAAACTTTTGGAATGTTCATCAAGGAAAGGTGCTAGACTGCTAAACGATTTCTTGTGACCAGAAATATAACAATCCTAAACCACCTATCGTAAGCAAAATAATTTTAATTGAATAAAAAAATTCATATCAATTCAGGAGCTGCGGAAAGATAAATAAAAAAGAATAGGTATAACCGGTTTAACACATGGTTACTTCTGGATATAATGAAGTTATTCTACCATTCAAAAAATCGGAAATATTATGTAGATTTCAATACAGAAATAGAATTTCTGATAATTATATCTATCTATATGTAAGTCTCGCGTGCCTCAAATCTTATGATCTAATCATATTTCTATACGTTGTCAATCACGCCTTCTCATTCAATTATTCAAACAACGTCCTGTGTATCAGAAATAAATAGGTAGTCTATTAATCGATGCCGAAAATACTCATCACAAGGAGAACTTGACATTTGCTCGGCATTTGTTACACCGCGAGGTATCATGGAATCTTGTAATTTCTTCACACATTATGATGAGAAGTTCATTCCACATTCATCATACTCATGCGAGAATCATCAAAAATTTCATTCATCAGCATATTTGACAAGAAGTTTATAATTAGTTCATGATCACATCATCATAATATTTGTCACCTGATTTCAGAATCAATGTTATAATGGAATTATTTTTAATGGTAACGTGACAATGTTCTCTATTCACTAATAGGCATTGCTGGGTTGTTGACTAATAATTGAATCATTTTGATTAATTCACTTCATCACTCAGCTGTAGCAGATACAAAAATAAGTTCAAGTACAAGGTACCCCACTACGCCAAGAGGCATTTTTTGTCAGTAGCTCTCCGAGCCTGCGACGCCCGACATCTTGAAAGTGACTTAACAAACGTTATTCGAGTACCCGGAAAAATAAAAACCCGCCAAAATGCCGTTCAATGTTATGATACAGTTATGCAAGATCACAAGATCCAGTAAGTTGTTCCAGAGGAACTTTTACTTACCTTTGTTGAAACCTCTGTCGCCGAAAGATGCCCTGAGACGCCATATCATCACCGGAAAAAATGTCATCTCCAAAACCGAGCACTACATACCCGTTCTCGAGGAATACCAAGCTAGAGTTGCCAGAAGAAAGTACATGCCGAGAGGACTGGGGAAGAAAAGACAGCGAAAGAAAGCCAGCATGAAATACGTGACGCCGTTTTTGGACGAAGATCTAGATGGCCACACCCGTCTTAGGAATATGTTTGCCAGAAAATCCAAGGGTCGAGGTCAGTGTTATACTTACTACGTTCCGGACAAAAACTGCACCCTAGTTGTCCCCTATCAAATGGAACGGGCCATACGAGACAAAGACATCGTAGATGTTATAATGGCCCAATGGACCGAGAAAATCGTGGTGATTCTGAGAGACAACTCCAAAATCACCCTACCGCTAGTCACCTACGATGGCACCTCGCCCTTCTACAGAGGAGAGGGTTGGACCAGGAAAGAAATCGAAGAAACACACCACCACGGCAGAGACACCATGTCCACGGCTCGACTTTTCGAAGCCAAGGAATCGGGAGTGGCGGAATGGGAACTAGAGATGATGAGGATGGCTTCCAAACGCAAGAAGAAGAACAGGGGAGAGGGGCATGCCGACTGGAAGGCCATGATGGCCGCTCAGGCCGACAATATAGATTGGAATAAGTTCGAGGATGACGCCCAACAGATGGTCCAAGAGCAAAATGACCCGGTGGACGACGAACCTATCCAGATGGAAGTCGACGATATGGAGAAGACTCGAAACGTACTCGAAAAGTTGAGGAATGCTGGAGATGACGTGCTGAGCCTGTTGCCGATGATGCCGGAGATCCCGGAGATCATCAATATCATCAAAGAAGAGGGCGAATTGGTGGAGATAGCGAACATTTCTGGTTTGAAGATCGAATTGCGGTCGAACAAAAGGGAGCGCTTTGTTCCCGGTCAGATGGTCAAGTCCGAGGACGGTGACTTGTTCGTGCCCGGGCAAACCATGACGTCAGAGGAGGGGGTGGAGGAGTACACCCCTGGATTCACGGTGATGCTGGACGACGAACCAACGCTCATCCCGGGTTTGGTAATGGGCGACGATCCAAATAAAGCTGTCTTTCTGCCAGGGGAATCCACGATCACGCAATCTGGCGAGCTTCAATTCACCGAAACCGAAGACGATTACAGAATCGAGGAGTCCCCACCTGAGCCGGAGCCCGAGCCGGAGATAGAGGAGGTCGAATTGGAGGAGGAGCAAAACAGCGAGGAAGAGGAGATCGAGGCCCGACCGCCCCCGAAACGAGAAAAGAAGGAGTTAGTTTACGAGAGGCCGAAGCGACAGTTCACAGAGAATATGGGTCCCAAACACCGTGAAAGAGGCCCGAAAAAAGCCCCGAAAACGCAGTCTCAAGTGCCCGCCGTCGAGCCGACTGATTCCGCTTTGAAACGCAGCCCTACGGAATCAGTTCTCTATGATCTAACAGTGCCCCTTTTGGAGAAAGACTTGCTGTTGCAGCAGAAGGAACGCGTGGAAATTTTCACCGAGAAAAAGGCCAAGGAAGAGGTGTCGATCGATAAGAAGCGGAGAGAGATAAAACTCAAGGTGAAACAGATGATAGATAACAAACCGCCAAAGCCGAAGTACGTGCCTTTAGAGCCAGTGAAGAAAAGTGAAAAATTGAAGGAGCTCGAAAAAAGCATTAAAAGAGGTAAATTCTTTGACGTTGATCATAAGAAATACCTGAACAAGGAGAGACCGGTGGCTTTCAATTGGCTCGAGCGAGCTGAGTACGGGAGCATTTTTGATACGGTGGGGATTATGCGCCACCGTTTATGGAAGTCAGTCATCTAGCCTGATGGGCAGCTGCCAATTAGGACAGTCCATTGTGCTATTTTGATATCGTCAATCGGGCCATGCATCGATTACACTCAGTGCTCATCCGCATATATCGAAATCCATCCGCATTCGTTAGTATCTAGTTCATTATCGCTGCTCAGCTCGATACGCGCGTGGACTTAGCTAGTATTCCTATAGTTTATTTGTCTTTTTGAATCCTTACGTGTGATTGACTTTCGAATAGCCATCGACTTTGCGGCCTCGAGATGACCATCAACGTCAAGATTTCCCTTTGTAGAATTACAAGAGCTAGCAAGCTCTTCCAAAGAAACTACTACCTTCCTCTGCTCAAACCCCTTTCTCCTAAAGATGCTCTTCGAAGAAAAATTATTACTGGCCAGAACGTTTTGGGAGCCAGGATCGAACATTACATCCCGGTTCTCAAACCGCACGACGAGAAACAGGCCGAAAGGAAAAGACGAGGCAAAGGAGTACCAGTCATCAAGAAACGTATCCGCAAACATGAGAAAGAACGATATGTCGAACCCTTTTTCGATGAAAACATGGAAAACCACGGCCTTCTCCAAAACATCCTTCGTCGTAAACCGAAAGGTAAGGGCCAACATTACATCTACGAAGTGATAGACAAGAACTGCAACCTGGTCATCGATTCCCAAATGGAAAGGGCCTTGAAAGACAAGGACATCCTGGATATAACCATGGCCCAACGTAGCGAGAAAATTGTAGTCAAACTAGCCAATGGGATCAAGGTCACCCTACCCGTAGCACCCTTTAACGAACACGTACCCCTTTACCGTGGTAGCGGATGGACGAAAGAATTCGTCGAACAGGAACATCACCATGGCAAGGAAACCATGACGATCGCCAAAATGTTCGAGGCCAAAGAATCCGGTGTGGAAGACTGGGAATTGGAAATGATGAGACTGGCCAATAAGCGAAAGAAGAAGAACAAGGGCGATGACCACGCTGACTGGAAAGAAATGCTTTCCGGCTGTCTGGAAAACATGGACTGGGATAAGTTTGAGGACGACACGAAACAAATCGTGGAAGAACAAGAAGAAGTCGTAGAAGAAGAGAATATCCCGATGGAAGTCAACGATATGGAGAAAACCACTAACGTCGCCGAGAAACTGAAGCAAGGTGGCTCGGAAGTGCTCAACCAGCTTCCGATCATGAAAGAAATCCCGGAGGTCATCAAGAACCTCGAAACAGGTGACATGTGCGAGCTGCAAAACGTTTCCGGGGTCAGAATGACCCTGCCGAGCAGCGGAAAAGAGTGTTTCATTACAGGCCAAATGGTCAAAACGGACGAAAACGAAGTATTCGTGCCTGGCCAGACCATCCTCAGTGAAGACGGCGCTTCTAACTACACCCCGGGCATCACCATCTTAGACAACAACGAGCCTACTCTGATCCCCGGCCTGGTGATGGGCGAGGAGGAAACAGCTCCTGTTTTCCTTCCCGGAGAGTCGACTATTACCGAAGAGGGCCAGCTGAAATTCGAGGCGACCGAAGAGGATTTGCCTAGGCGCAGGCAGCGTACCCCCTCTGACAGCCCCCCACCACCTCCCAGACCCAAACCTAAGCCAAAAGTCGAGGAGGAGATTGTCATTCGTCGGCGAGTGTTCGACGAACCGCAAGAACCTGAGCGCAAGGAAAGAGTCAAGAAGAGACCGCCAATAGAGGTGAAACGTGAGTTGACTCCTCCTAGAGAAGTCTTCAGGCCGCAACGTCAACCAATGGAGGACCCGCTGAAGCTATTGGAGGAGAACAGGAGGAAGCGCGAGGAAGAAGAGAAGAAGAGGATGAAGGATCGGCTGGAGGAGAAGATACTGAAGGAGGAATCCAAGGTCGACAAGTTGCGATTGGACATGAGGAGGAAGTTCAAGGATCTTAAGTTCGAGAAGCCTAAAGCGTACGTTCCTTGCGAGCCAGTGAAGAAGAGCCAGAAGTTGGAAGAGCTGGAGAAGAGTATAAGGAAAGGTACGTTCTTCGACGACGATAAGACGAAGGATATTTTGGAAAAGGCGAAGAGCGCGACGAGAATGCTGAAATACCAGCATGTCATGAACCAGTTCGCGAACGATTTTGGGAGACGGTTTTAGCCGAGCATCTCGCCTAAGAGGAGCGACGCCGATGCCGATGCCAGTCAGTCACACCGCGACGACGCGATGGTAACACCTTGCGCCGAGAAGTCGATTCAAATACGATCGTCATTTTTTTGATTTGTTTTAGTTCATTTATTTTTTTGTTACTCATAGTGCAGTGCCTTCACTTCTTAAATCATTTCGTTAATTTGAATCATCCTTTGTATTCGTTCGCCATATTCTGAAATTAAATAATCTTTAAACTTGTGTGTTGAATTTTCTGCAACATGGTCAACTACGTATTGTCTTTTTGCAAAATTACTGGAGCCAGTAAGATTTTCAAAAGAAACTTTTATCTACCTCTGCTCAAGCCTGCTACCCCTAAAGATGCTTTACGTACTTTGAGGATAACCGGCAAATGGCTCCTTGGAGCTAAAGTGCAACACTACATCCCAGTGCTGTTGCATCATTCTGAGAAAAGGTCAGACAGTTCAGACGATTTTGGCAAACAACCCCATTGTAAATCAGGTGACTACACTTACATGACTCCTAATTTAGATCCTGAAAATGATAGCCACAAAATTATTCTGAAAATTCTCGAGAGTAAAAAAAGAAGAGGGTCATTTGCTTATACAGTCGAGGACAAAAAATACAACATAGTTTTTGACTCTGATTTCGAGGATGCCATTAGAAACGGCGATATCCTAGATGTTCTAGTATCACAAAAAAATGATAAAATTATAGTCAAACTGAAAGACAGAAAAAAGATTCCGGTAGAAATACAATACTTTGAGGGTAACCAAGATGACCTTTACTGTGGTGAAGGAGCTACAAGCCCAGAAGAAGAAAAATTCCACCATCACGGTAAGTACACGATGAGTCTTGCTAAAATATTCGAGGAAAAAGAGATGCGAGAGGAAAAGTGGGAAGAGGAACTGAAAAAAATAATGAAGCGTAGGAAGAAACAAAAATGGGAAAACTCCAAAGCGTACAAGGAAATGATGAAACGCAACATGAAAAACTTGAACTGGAACAAATTCGAGGAAGAAGCTAAGAAACTCATCGATGACCTTGAGGAGCCAGGTACTGAAAAACCGATAGAGATGGAAGTAGACGATTTAGACGCGACGAAGAATGTCAACGAAACTATATTAAGACGTGGCCCAGAATTGCTCAACCAGCTTCCTACTCTCACAGAGATTCCAGATCTAATTAAGAACATGGGCAGTGCCAGCTTACATGAAATAGAAGACATTCCTGATGAACAAAATGAATCGACAAGGAAAGTCTCTGGCATCAAAGTCACCCTACCATCAGGAAAAGAATGCTTCGTAAGCGGACAAATGGTCTTAACCGAAGAAGGTGAAGTTTTCGTTCCAGGGCAAACTGTACAGGGCGAATACGGCGATGAATACGTACCTGGTATCACAACCAACGTGGGCAATCAACCTACTTTAGTAGGGGGGTTGATTATGGGAGAAGAGCAAAGAGATCCTATGTTCCTACCGTCTCAGTCTGCTATAACTTCTGATGGTCAACTTACTTTCGCTACGGTACCAGAGGAACGTCCAGTACCGTTGCCAGAAAGCGAAAGAAAACTGGAGAGAAAGAAAAAGATCAAGGAAGAAATTCCACTAGAAAATCTGTATGACAATTTCCAGGTAATTCTCATTGACGATGATTTTTCTGAGGATCTTTCAGAGTCAGAAGAGAAGTCTATGGACGAGTCCAGTATAGAACTGAATAATTCTGAGATTGAAGAGCTAGATATGGAAGCTATACGATTGAAGCAAGAAGAGCATAGAGCCCAAATGGAGAAATTGCAGCAACATTTGTTCGATGATTTGACTGACATTATTTCTAATCTAGAAGATAAAAAAGCTGAGTTGAATAGAAAGCTCGACGAATTGAGGAAACAGCACATGGTGAACCAAAATAATCTTGTAACTTATGTTAATGAGAAAGACGCTCTAGAAATAGCCGAGAGAATCTCTACGGATAAGGACTCTATAAATAGGCTGGTAGACATACTTTTGACAATGACTAGGAGATCATCGACTTTCAGAGATAAAAATAACGTAAGGACCGACAACATAGATGCGAGTTATTTGAACGATAATGCAAACGATTTCGAACTGGCATTGCACTCTTGTTCAAACAAACTAAAAGTTTTATTCAAAACAGCACTGGTAGCTGCTAATGACGTCTTCAAAAATAGACCGAAAGATCAGCTATTGGCTTTACATACCATGGGAAAAATTCTCACTGAACCGCTGAAGAATGACATAAAATTATTGTTAGAACTCACGAACCTCATGAAGACTCAGATGGATAGAGATGAAATATGCAATACAGCGTTGAAAATTCTCAGTAGAGTTGTTGAAGACACCAAAGTAGCTACTTTGAACTCAATTCTGGAAAATCCGATGTCGGTACAGGACGTACTAGAAAGTATAGAGAAAATCCTTGGGAACGATAATGTGATGCACATTTCTTTTTCAAAACTTGCAAAATTGAATTCCGAAATCGTGAAATCTATGATAGAAAATATCGAAGACCAGAGAAGCGAGTTGACTTCCGAGGAAGCAGCTGTAAGAGTACTGCAATCCTCGATTGTACACGCTACCAAAATACTGATGAACAAGAACCTTGAAAAGTGGAAGAACAGCAACAGTTATTCGGAGCTCATCGAAGAAGCAGCCAGCTTTGCCAAAGCACTCAGCCTGGAAGACCTCATAGAAGATTTTTCGAAACCAATAAACGAACATGTCTTCGAAGAATCCATAGAAATGATCAGGAGAATGACCATCATCAGGCAGCTAGCAGAAAGGGACTATTCCTTGAAAACAGCGATCACTAGGATCAAGAAAAATCCAGAATGCGCCAAGTCTGACCCCAGGATCCGGCAATTGATAAGAGAAAGTGCAGTTCTGATTTCCAATCCGGCACCTTTGCTGACCTCCAGGACCATACCGTTGCAGCTCATGAAGAAGCAGAACCTTCTGGCTATCGAGGATTTCTTGGTGAAGAGAACCACTGTGGATTATCCTGTATTGATTTCCAGAGGTAGCATGCAAGCTGTTATTCCTATGGACGCTTCCAGAGGAGTACTAGCCGGTAGAGTACCTTACGTGCTCATCGACGAGAGTGGTGTTACCAATTTCAAGCCAATGCATATGAAAGCGGCCATTCAAGTGAACAAAACTCGCGAAAAAATGATTGATGACTATCTCGGTGTTGCTCGTGAAAAGTCAGCGGAAAAAGAGGAATCCTCGGCTTATTTGAAAGCCAAAAGCAATGTAAGGAAATTGAAGAAAATGTTTAACCATCGCAACTGTGCATGATCCGTATTAAAAATAAAATTGTACATAAGAAATATGTGTGTGTGTATGTAATGCGTGATGTGAAAAATCGTATCTAAGATACTAATTAGTCCTTGATATACTTATGTATTTTTTTCTACACCTGTGTGTATACTTGGACCCGGTGTGAATAAATAGACAGTTATATTCGAAAACAGAGATCTCACACGGTCATATAATTTTGATACATTTTATAAACATTGATTTGGCCACCTACACGAACCGCATGGGAGTATTTTCGGAACAGTCTTTCAAAGGTGAGTCACGGAAATGTTTTCCAAGATTTGAGCTTTCATTCATTTAGGAACGTTTTCGAGTTATTTTTATATATCTGTTGGACTATCTGCTATTAACGAATTTTATGGTTTTATGAGTGGTTTAGTCATAACAATGATAATAATATAACCAAATCACACTTGATATCCATATACAGTTATATCTTTCCCCGTGTGGGAATTTTTTCGTTACTTCTCAAAGACCACAAATTTAGCAATGATGCAAAATGCAAGAAAATGATAGTTTGGTTGTTGCTCAATATTTCGCAAAAATGATAGACATATGATTTTTTTTTTTGTTTTCAGTAAAATCTTAATCTGATAGGATATAACCATTTGAAATTCAAATTACTAGATGGAATATATGGAAACTTTTATACATTTTCCAAATTAGAAAAAGCAATATTTCAAGACATGCAATGGAATATAGTGTGTCCATTTAGTGCGTAATTCTTCGATATCTCGGAATCAATTATCACAAGAGAAAAACTTTGGAAAAAAAACTTTTTCAGTTACTAAAGTTGCTCATTTCGAAAATATTTCCAACAATACTGGGTGTCTTATAAAAGCGGGGCAACTCGAAGACAAGTTTTTTCAAATGGAACACCCAGTATTGTTCACTCGAAATTTATCCCGCTTAAGTTCAGCTCTACATCGCTGTAAAAAAAATTCAATTCGGTTGCGGCGTTGCCAAGTTATAATTGATAAACCCATTTTTACTTATATTGAAGGGTCACGTTCAATTGGGTATGGTATATTTATTGATTGAAATTTCGAAAATATTTTTGGCATACAGTAGTAGCAAGGTCTCACGTATACCAATCCAGTGATCTTGCGAGATAATCCTCTACAGGGTGCTGAAATTTACATTCTGAATATTGTAAGATTCAGACGACGATCATAAGAATTTTTCAAATGGAACACCCTGTATTTTTCATCACGGATTTATTTCGACATCATTCGCCTTTTCATCGCAGAAGAAAAAATCAAAATCGGTTGCGGCGTTTTCAAGTTATGAGTAATTTCCTTATTTTTACTACTATTTCGGCGTAATTTGTACGTCATGATGGTTTCTTAATTTGATTTGAGTGTGGAAATATTGCTTGCCACATGACATTCGAGGTTCTACATAGATCATTCAGGTATTTTTGTGATATGTGCATCGTCCAAATTTGTTATATTCCGTAATCTTGTTTATTTAACTATACGTATAAATACAAGGTATTTTTGTAGCAGGTCAAAGAAAAGGAACATTTGTAAGGTCCTGTAATAGGTCCTAACTCCACATAAAATCAATTACATATGTATAAGTACAACATGAATCCACTACGTGTGTATTAAAATAAAAAATATTATTATTATAAAATTATATGTAGATATTGAAATGAAATTATTATATATATATACCTATAAACTAGTACTTCTATTATTTCAGGTATTAGTACGCATATCGCTGACAGGTGTGTCCATATACTCCTGAATTGAATAGAACCCATTTTCTGAAAGAAATCTTTTTAATATTTTTTTGAAGCAAGGCGTGTTTAGAATCTTCCAACTGGATGGTAATTTATTATAGAGAGCAACATCTAGGGAATTTTTCGAAGATTTATTTAATCTAAATCTATGTGGTCTGAGATGCCCAGCACCGCGAGTGTTATATTCATGAAAGTTTGAATTTTCACTCAGTTCATTATTCCTATTATGAATTTCTAGTATTTGGTGGAAAATATAAAGAGCAGGTAGTGTCATGACTTTGAATTTCTGGAATAAAGGTTTACAATGGTCTCTGAAGGCAACATTAGCAATAATTCGAATAGCTTTTTTTTGAAGCTGAAATACTTTGATAGAATCAGATGCATTACCCCATAAAATTACCCCATAAGAAATATGCGAGTGAATGAAGGCATAATAGATATTCATTAGTGTGTCAGAACTTATTACATTTTTCAGTTGTCTCAGAATAAAAATCGAGCTTGAAAGTTTAGAGCAGAGCTTCTCGATGTGAAACGACCAATTCAGAGACGGATCTAAAAAAATTTCTAAAAGTTTTGTGGGTTCATTGGTTCTTGTTGCCTGTGAAGAAAATGTTATATGGTTCGTTTTGCTTGCGTTGAGTTTCAGACTGTTTGCTGCAAACCAACATTCTGCATTATTTTCAGTAGCTTCATTTATTGTTTTCTCGTTTATATTTTGGTGAAAAATAGTGGTGTCATCTGCGAACATGATACAGGTTGAGTCAACTAAATGATAAAATAAGTCGTTTACGTAAATGATAAATAGAAGGGGCCCCAGCACAGAGCCCTGCGGTACCCCATATTTCATTGCTACTGTTTCTGACGTGATACCATTGAAGCACACTGACTATATAGAAAAAATATCAAATTTTCACTTATCTTTGGACGTTTCGGGACCGGTTCTGCTCCCGTTTTCAACATGAAAAGAGATTGTTTCAATAGCGAAGTCGTATAATATGTCTTGAAGCTTTTCAGTTTTCAATGACAATTGGTGACAGTAAATTGGATGAAATTTGATAGTACTGCATTTTAGAGGATAGCTCTTATTTCACTGATCGAAGAATCCCGAGAGATAATGTAAAAGGGTTGAAACCACCCTAACCCCGTGACATTTTTGGTCGGAACTTTCTTAGGAGTTTTAATAGGGTTCTCAATTTTTTTTCAATGAGATGACTGATTGATTATCTTCATTTTGTAACTATTGTTACTGTTCCGAAAAAAAAATGTTTTCCTAAATAATGCAGACAGATATTCCTAGTAAGAGTTTGATATCAATACAGGGTGTCCCGAAATTAGCCTGTCAAACTTCACCAGTGGCATCTACGACTAACAATGAGAAGAAAAGTTTCAATTAACATGAGTCGATAAATGTCTTCCAAGGGAGCTACGGCCCCCTGAAAGGGGTCTCTAATTTCGGGACACCCTGTATTATTATCAAACTTTAACTAGGAATATCTGTTGACATTATTTGAGGAAACATTTTTTTAGGAAACAGGCGTAATACGAAATTTTCACAAGAACAACAAAATGAAGATAATAAATCATTCATCTCGGTAAAAAAAATTGAGAACCCTATTACCACTCACTGGAATGATCTGAAAAAAAAAATGATAGGGGGTGAGGGTAGTTTCAACCCTTCTACAATATCTCTCGAAAATCTTCGATCACTAGAAGAAGAGTTATCCTTTAAAAGCACTACTGTCAAATTTCATACAATTTGTTCCACTCATTTTCGAACAGCGTACAAAAATGTGTTTTTTTATATAAACTTTGAACTCGTCCCACGGACAACCGGTACATTTTTTTATATAAATTAGTTGGATCTAATCATTTTATTTTGAACTGAATTACAACGTGGTAGCTCTGTGTCCCAGCAATTTTGGTACACCCTGTATGATGATGAAATATCAAACTTTTTTCCCGTCACAGAAAAAACGATGGAAATTACACTATTGGCACCAACTAAAAGCAAAAGTGCTACTTCATTTTTGTTTAATTTCCATTCTGGATTGAAATATAAGTACGGTTGATTCAGTCAAATAATGGTTTATTTACATTGAACATCAAAGATGAGATCAAAGCCGCTTTACGAAAGTAGAATCAAATTTTCTCGACAATGTTTCATCCGCCAAAATCAAAGTAACATATTGTCCCCTGCCATTTCAGTGACATTTATCGGTGTCAACAATAAATTATTATACAGTGCACCGCGTGTGCATTGGCAGAAATCCAGGAGCTGTTCGTTTCATTATTATTACATATCAACGAAATGCAACGTAACTGTCATACGCTTATTAGAACATCGGTAAGGCTATCAAAAAGCAGTTATTGTTATAAAGTGGGACAAATGATATGTTTTGGCAGGCGCGCCATTTTCTCACATTATTTAGGTTTCCAATGTTGATATTCCACGATAATCCGAGAAGTAATTCGGGTATGTACACATGCCATAAAATAAGCGAAATGGGTCACGACGTTCGGCATTATTTGTATGAATTCGTGCCAAAAGATTTGGTGTACACCCCAATCAGCACCAGACATCTTAAAGACGTACATTTTACGACTTACTTACGTCTTTACGTCCAGGGACGTATAAAGTACGTCTTTAAGATGTAAATCCATGTACATCTTAAAGACGTACACGAATTTACGTCTTTAAGACGTACATTTTAGGTCGTATCCACGTCGTTCCTCCCATGTCGTATAAAAGACGTATTAAAGACGTACATTCCAGTACGTCAATTCGACTCATAGAACAATAATGTAAGTTATTTTCTGAAGAAAAACAAAATATCATCTCTTCACGTTTTTCATTTTCAATTGTTCAGTTTTTTCTTATTTTCAACAAAAGTGATGTTTTTGAATTTTTTCGTCCGACATTTTGGAGCCTTCGTGCTAGATTCTCGAATTTTTACAAAAAAATCATATTCTCCGACCCCAAAAGTCCCATAGTGATCAATTTTGAATAAAATCGGACTATAATCACAAAACTCGTCCGCCATTTTGAAGCTGACATCTTGGATTTTTCATTTTCGACAAAAGGAATTATAATCTCTGATCCCGGAATCCTTCAGATGCCAATTTTGGGTCAGATCAGACCATAATCAGAAAACCATATGCCACATTGGATTCACCATCTTGAATATTGAATTTTGATTCGAATCGGAACATGATCAATGAGAAAATCGTCCGCCATATTGGATCCGCCATTCTGTTTTTTCCATTCAATAATAATATCACAACGAATTGTCACCGGAATAATATTTACTTGCCAAATTTCAAATCCATCGGACGATTTAAAGTGAGTCAAATTTAACTTGCACGTTTTGATTACAAACATACACAAGGACATGTTGAACTAAGTAAAAGCTTGTTATGTGATATATAGAACAAACAGAGTAACAGAAGAAGTGAGTATGGTATAATCATCGAAGTCAAGCAACAAAGAGCGCGGTTAGTACTTGAATGGGTGACCGCTTGTGTCTACCGTTTGATGAAGTCGTTTGTTTCCCTTTTTTTTGCTTGTCTGCACTTGTTGCTAACTTCAGTGCACAGGTGAAAATTAACTGAAACTATGTGATTTTTCCGTAATTTGAAAGATCAATTTGAGGTCATGGACCAAAAACACCTAAAAAAGACGTCTTAAAGACGTACATATTAGTGGAAAATGTACGTTTTAAAGACGTCTTAAAGACGTCTCTTGGGCGTAATATGTACGTACTTATGTCCCGACATGTACGTCTTAAAGACGCCTTTAAGACGTACTTTTTGGCTGATTGGGTTACACTATCTCACTATGCATGCTTATATTTCAGAGCACGCTCTCTTCATTTGGAATATTTTCAGCATTGCAGTGTTGCCGCTTCTATCAAAAAGTAGCAACAACTTTGTTATTTCAGACAGAATACCCTGTATTTTATTGTATTTTTAGATTCTCCCTGAAGATTCTCGTAAGAATGTGAAAAAAGTCTTTTCAACACCTTGTACCCAAGGAGGTCACCTTTTTTGAAACACCCTGCATGAAGATGTCCCTTTATTAGAACGACAAAATAGTAGAGATACCTTTCGCAAAGTCCGGAAGATACTAAATATTGAGAATACTGAAAGTTTTGGAAACGTGGCTATATGTTTACATTATTCTTCCCTCTATGACCAGTTTTGGATCTGACATGATTTTTTGATGAAAGAGTATTACTGATGGAAATATACCGAGCATAAATTTGCAAAGAAAAGAGTTTTTTTGGCTATTTCTTCGTAGTCGTTTTATTCTTCCCCAAATCAATCGAACCTGGTATTGTTGGATGCATAAAATTTTCTAATATAGATATATTCATCCATACTCAAAGTGATCCAACGAATTTTCACTTATAATCTTCCAGATATGATGAGAAGACATTGACATTCTGGTATAACTCGTTTTTATTACTAAAATGTGAGAAACATCAAATAACAAATTAGTTATCTGAAATCCAATGTCTTCGTAGTTTTAAATTCAAATTAAACTTGAAAAAATATATTTCCGATGAGTTTAGTCAAATATGATGCACTATATTTTTACGATAGACGTTGATTTTACTCGATAGTAACACACATAACTAACATAACATCTGATATTATATGTCTAGGGAGCTTCAAATGAAACTTAAAAATAGTATATTGTTCAACGAGCACGGAATGACAGTGATTTCCTACGAGAATGAAGTTCGAGTAGGAAATCAGCATTCAGTGCAAGTTATACACTATAATTCTTCTACGGCTATAATAGATAACAGCGGCAATTTCGATTTCTTCGTCTTGCAGCCATCTGATTTTCTGTCAAGTGATGCTCATCTATTAGACAGAGCAGTCATTGCTTGAAATTTGACATTCCATGAGCGATGAGATTTTCTTGATATAATAACACACTAGAGTCATTGCGATATCAGATATGGAAATAAAATTGATGACATACAAAGTACCTCATTGATGTATCGAACACAGTAGAACACGAGCAATATATAGAAAAACTATATTTTCGATGGGTTTAGTTGAATATGACGTACTATATTTTTACAATAGAAGTTGATTTTACTATCTAGTTAATAAGGTTTATTACTAAAATTTCAGGAACATTAGAAAAATTAATTCGTTTTCAATCATAATATCTGATATTACATGTCTACATAATATAGACTAAACTAATGGCGATCGTACGATTATTGAATTCCTCCAATAATGTAAATTATATAAAATTTGAAATTTTGGCGAAGGCCCAATTAAAATTGGCGTATTTTTTGGATCGAACTTGTTGGAAATCGAAATTATCAATTTTTTCAATAGCTTATATGAAATTTACAAAAATACCATCGAACATTCAAACAAGAAGAAATTCTGTGAAACATTGTATAAGAGTTTTTGAAACATGGAGATAAAAAGTCTGAATTCAGTTATAAAATAAAATACAAACTTCCTACGCTATCGTACGTATTCGTTGCAAATGAAAAAAAAAAGAAATAAAAGTTCCTACAAGCATATTCTTGAAGTCTTCGTTTCCTTAATATACACATTTGTGAAACACATTTTGTGAAAAATCTGAATTCAGAGAAAATAGTCTGGATTCAGTGGAAAAAATCTGAATTGAGATAAAAACGAGGAGAAGAATGTCTGAATTCAGAGAAAACACTCTGAATTCAGAGAAAAATCTCGGAATTTACAGGAGAAAGTCCGAAATCAGAAAAAGATAAAATACCTACTCGGTGGCCTATCTATACGCTTCCGTGAATAAGCACACGGAGAAAAAGAAATTGTTTAATCAAGCAAAATTTAACAGAATGAAGCAAATATAAGTATCATATATGCACGACAAAATATAATCTTGAAATGAATGAATCTTTATCTTGTTTCAGAGCGAATTTGAAGTTTGAATCAAGTAAATATGCCTTGCATGAACTCTGGATCTTATTCAATCAATCACATCCGAGACATTGAATTGGCCCAAACAATTATTTTGTTTGATTCTCAATAACAAGATTCGGTCAAATATTCAGTTAATTCAAAGAAATATTTGGTTAATTCAAAGGAATATTTGATTGATTCAAGAGAAAACCGTATGCCCATTCGACAAATTGTTTGGTTGAATCAAATTCAGTATTGATTCGGAAATTTTTCTGAAATTTCACATTAATAGAATAAACTAAACTAGGAAACTAGTTGTCTTCCATCATAGATCTCCAGTCTTCACTTCTCTGCAGCTGTGAGCTGATGCGAAACTATTTTGGCTTGAGTTCGATTTATCCAGTTGATATTTCAAACACGATTGACACGAAGAATCAGTCTTCACCTATGTAATAAATTCGAGGCAGGCATTGACGAGGCAAAAAGATCGCCATCTAGAGGCGAAAATTCAACTTGATGTAAAATGATCGGAATATTTCATTGAAATTGCATGTTTCGTTGCTCAATTCAAGCAAATTATCCGTTCGAAACGAGTTCATTGCTACATCGGAATAAGAAAACTTGTATGTTGTTTCGAAGCTATTGATATTATACTGTTGAACCAATTATACTACATTCTTGATTTGAACAAGCTGCTTCTATGGAATAATCATGTAGCTGTTTGCTGTTTGATTCAACAAAAAATTGTTCAGTCCAACAAAAATAATTCAAGCATAAATAATTTGTTGATGCAACAAATCCTTTTTTTTTTCGTGCAATGTTAGAACTTTCTATAGATGTTTTAATCACCTTGATTATCATGAAGTGCAGTATACTCTCTGAAAATAGATTGCGATCTGGCGTAGTGAAACCATTGTCATCCTCCATTCTAGTATTGGCTGTTCGACTTGAAGTTTGGTTTATTTTCAAGTGGCAACGCTAGGTTATTTATAATCCCGCAACACAAAAGAACATTTCCACCTCACCTTTAGCTAACGAGATCTCGAAGGTTAGAAATACTGAGTGTTGTGTTTGTTGTCTTCGTATTCGTTTCATTTGATGGCCACCAGCAGAGTCATCAATTTATTTTTAGATGTTTATTTGAACTCATCTGTGCGAACCGTGGATATTCTTGAGAAGTTTCAATTGAGCTTTTCATTCTTATTTTTCGCATTGGCCTATATTTACCCAGCGAGCACAATCATCCCTGGGATGTTGGCATGAATACGTTTTTCTAAGACGTAATATGCACTTCCCAAAGAGGTATTCGAAGGATGCAACATCAGGCGTACCACAAGGCTCCAATCCGGGGCCACTACTTTTCAACATTTTCATCAACGACATTGGTAATGTTATTGACGTAAACTTTTTGCTATATGCGGACGACCTGAAATTATATGGGTGCGTGAATCACAGCATAGATGATTGTCAACAGCTTGCTGACAATCTGGGTCGAGTGGTAGAAAATTATTTTATTTATGGACAACATCATTATTTATCATTATTAGGAGAAGAACTTTGATCGTTGCAGTAGGAACTTAGAAAGTAGGAATCTATTTGAGTGCTAAAAATCGGTCCGGACATGACTTAGTAAGAAAAAAATAAAGAAATTTCAACCTTCTGAAATGAAGAATAACCCAAGGAAGTATCTTTAAGTGGATGAAACCATAACTGTTTGGCAACGAATCGATATCATTTAGTAAAAATATAGCAATAGGGAAAAGGAATCGTTCAATAAATACTTTAAAAGCTTACAATTGTTCGAAATAACCTAATCTAACCCGGTATCGTTAAATTCGTTATGATAATTCCCAACCGACTATGGAGAAAATACAGGGTGTCCCATTTGAAATCAAAAGTTGATGTCATTTCCAGGAAAACCGGATATGAAGAAAACCAAGAGGTAAGATTTGATTGTTGGAAGTTCCGAAACTACTGAACCGATTTGAAAAATCCTTTTACCATTAGAAGCCAACATTATCCCTGATGAATATAGGCTACCATTTACCGCGAAAAAATGCTTCATTTCTACCAGAAAACGGGTAATAGTACAACAGGGATAAGAATTATCCTCACGTACTTATCTTTTTCACCTAACTTCTAAACGGCTCAAACGATTGGGTATAGGTTGCGCTGCTGTCGGTTTTGAATACGTGTAGAACAACGAAAAAAATACAAAAGATACTGAGAGAATAAAAATAGACGTGAGCATATAATACGTATATAATACTAGGTGAGCACGAAGAAGAAATAACTAAAAAATATGTACTGTAGATACGCGCAGAGCTCAGAACGACTGCAACAAATGTCGTATTTTTTTTTAAATGGCCGGGCCGGACAGCTATAGTCTATTATAATAGTACCCAAAGGAAAAACATAACTAAAAAATATGTACTATAGATATACGCGCAGAGCTCAGAACGACTGCAACAAATGTCGTATTTTTTTTTAAATGGCCGGGCCGGACAGCTATAGTCTATTATAATAGTACCCAGAGGAAAAACATTCTCTCATTCCCCTCCTGCAACACGAAAGGTAAAAGTACCATAATTTCAGTATCATATCGCCTGAATCTTCTCCCCCCACTCCACCAAAACGGATCCCCCGAAACAGCCCCCCACTTACCCCCCCAGCCACCCGAGATCGATGCTCTACAAGCCGGTCTACCTCAAACCGGGCGAGAAGCAGATGCACCCCCCGGAATCGCTCATCCCCATGGGGAGGCCCGCTCCTTCTCCCCCACCGATGCCCCAGGCGCCCCCCACGCCACCGATCGCTCCCCCCGTCGGAGGATACGGAGACGAGGCTGCAGGAGGCGCTGATGATGGCGATGAGGGGGTGAAACGTCTGCCCATGTTGATTGCAAGGTGAACACAAATGAATTTTGAGGATAGGCAATAACCATTGTCTGCTAAATATGGAGAAAAAATCTAGTGAGCTGTAGTTACTGGTCTGCTCTATAGCTCAGTTCAGTGTATGACCACCAGAGGATGTAACCGTATCGGACGAAAGGATCGTCACTTTTTTCTAGAAAATTTTCGATATTTGTGGTTATGTAAGTTGTCAGTGTCAAGAACCGTCGTGCCATCGTGACTTGTATTGTATGAAAAAAATCTTTCTTCTTCAATTCTCGCATTGTTCTAATATTCCTTTTATTTATAGATATACTTTTGTATTGTGCTCCCAGCATTATAGTTTATTCTGATTGATAATTTGTTACAAACTCTGTCTCTCAATTGTGTCTATCAGAAAGTGTGAAACCGGCTCCATTCATAGATTTCCAAGTGATATTCTTCTGCGACATTATTGAATTCATTCGATATTGAGTGTTACAGGCTCATTAGAAGTGAGATAATCAGAGCCCTGATCAAAAGCTAATAATCTATACTACTCATTCTACCTCCCATTTCATTTAGGTGTTGAACGTTACGCAATTGGAGACTATTGTATTGTCTGTAGAAACCATTTTGAGAAGAAATAATTTTTTGAATTTTTGAATGACTGAGTGACCGTGACCCGTGACTATATGTCTTGAAACTGAACAACAAACTACTCCACTACACTGTTTTACCACTAACCAAACCGATTTTTTAACGCCTCGACACGTGTTTCGCTAACTATGTTAGCATCTTCAGGAGAAGATTAAAACTTGAAACTACTCGGCAGGCCGAGAATGTCGAGAGCACCGCTGAGGGAGCTGCTCAACTCGTTTACGACTTTCAAGGTTATGTAGGTTTGACAGGAAAACAATTGAAATGAGTGCTTCCTCGAGTTGACCGTATGGCGGCACTACGGTATCGGCCACAGAAACCTGTAGGTGATTTCCATTGTTTGAGTAGACCAGATACTACAGCTCACTAGATTTTTTCTCAATATTTAGCAGACAATGACAATAACAGAGGAGTAACTACGCAACACTAATTTCGTTGCACCAGAAATTTTGCCTCTGTTGAAATATGAATAACTTTTTTCTGCTTTGAACGATTTGAATTCGGATCACACTGTTCGCTAGCCCAGTCCTTCAGCTATAATCTCATAATTCTATTTCTTCACATAAAATCGTAACAGGGTGTTACCTGAAACTGTGCAAAATTTCGGAAATTTCAAGAGTATCCCAAATGAAGAAAACCTTTTTCTTCGACTTTGACAGTAGAGGCATGTAGATGATCTCATTATCTTGGGACTCTTCTTGAATTGTCTCCTTATCTCTTTTATTTACAGAGTGATCTCAAAAAATTAACTTTTTGGTTTTGCAGTCATACCTTTTTTCCTTGTCAACCGATTTTTGAAATCTCAGGCCCATATTAAAGCTTAAACTTCAGACGAAGAGATATGAAGATAATGAAATGACTTAAGATGAACATTATACAGTGTGTCTCACTTCTAATGCAAGAATATTATAATTTTGTATACTTTCGCAATTATTACATCAACATGTAGGTACTTATTTGCATTTGCATTTCAAATTATTGTCTCTATGGCATTGTCTTTTCTTCTAATTACATTTAATTGCCTCGTTCTCCTCTACACTAATACATTTTGTTATTATTATCATTATTAGATCCGGTGAAATTCTCAGGTGTTTATATTGACCCTTTTTTGACATTGCATGGAAACTCATGCAAACAAATTGATCAAGAAACTCTCTTCCATTATATCCAAAATAATGTATCTGTGGATATTCTCATGACAGCCTATATGTCGCTTACTTCGATTCGAATATGACATATTATGCTCTTCTAAGCTGGGGTCGATCCTGCCACCTATCTAAGGTCTTCGGAGTTCAAAGACGGTGTGTGAAAGTTATCTCAGGACTTACTTAAAGAGACTCCTTGTGCCTATATCCTCGAATGTGTTGTCTAGGTAAAAAAAAATTTGGATGCATATAGTACAGCCGGAGATTCTTACTACGGCTACGACACACGTAACACCGTAACAGAGGTAAATTGTTACCTAAATATCATCGCCTTGAAAAGACCAGAGACGGTACTAGCACCGAACATAAACAGTGACGTTTTTATGTTCGGTGGTATACTAGTTACTTCGGCCCCAAAATGTACAATGTACTCCCAGATGAACTCAAAAATGTAAAGGACCCCGCACCGCAATAGGGGGGAAATTGGCCTTCTACTATTGAATTTAGGGCGTTGATAATTGGGACACCTGATCAGCATCACGAGTTCTACGATATATCCAAAATTCGATAAAATTCACCGAAAGCCAATTTCCCCCCTATTGCGGTGCGGGGTCCTTTGAATTCAAATTGTTTTACTAAAATCTTTAAAAATTATCTTTTAACAAAAGCATTTTACTCAATTGGAGAATATCTCACAAACAATTTCAATGATTGGGTATTATCAAAATAGAACTGATCAAGTGAACAAGACCCAGAGTTTTTTTCTAATTATTTTAACATGTACATGATTTCGATAGTCTTATATACAGGGTGTTTCATGAGAAGACTCACATACCGAAATGGTTAATAGGGGAAATCAAGACGAGTTGATGTATATTTATATGGACACATTTTTTGCCCCTCCATAACGAAGATACAGAGTATTATGTGAAATTGCTATAGAACTTTGATGGTCTATATTACAAAAATGATTCGTCGTGATCTGCTTAAATTTGGCAGGAACGTATCTCTACTGAACTATATTCAAGATAACATATTATGAAAAAGAATATCCAGGTCCGGACTTGGGAAAATTTCATGTTTCATTGTTATGTCAAAAAAGTTCACTTTGTGACCACTTTTCTCGAAAAATTCCATCGGATTCAGGAAGATCAGACAAAATTCTATGGGAACTGCTCTTCAGTTCACACGGCACACTTTGACCGGTTCAACAAAAAAATATGGAACAAAATCGTTTTAAATTTCGACCTGGCTGATAACTGTCAACTTTCAACTGGTATCATGTGAATTGATTTTTTCTTCATTTTTGTTGAATAGTAATTGACAGAAAGATATACGAGAAGAAAAAAACACGATATTTTTCATCGAAATTCCAGATAGATATTATATAGGTCCTGTTTTTCATTTGTGTGACGAGACGTGCCGTTTGTTGATAATCCGAACTGATAGGTAGGTACTAGGCTAGTACTAGGTAGGTACCAACTGATGAAATTACTACATGAGGATTCATGTGCCCATATAATGGTGATTTATCAAATTAGTTATGCCATCACGCATAAACTATTGCATTTGCTATTTATTCAAAATTCCTAATGTTCATCCCCGTGAAGGATTCACTGCAACGTATTCTTGGGTCTGGAAATATTCTATGGTATTAAACATAGCATAGCATTTGTTTTTTTTTGGTCTTGTTCAGCATTTGGAATATGAAGTGGCACCTAGAGTGTAAGAATATTTCGATTACCAGTGTTTACCTATCAACAAACGTCACGTTACATAAAATAAAAACAGGGTCCACTTTATAACAAATTTATAAAATAGAGTCACGAGTAATCATATCTATCTAGAAGTTCGGTCAAAAACTAACATGCCAAATCCTGAAAAAATCAGAACTAATCTCTTATGTCAATTAATATCTAATAAAATTGTACAAAAAATCAATTCAAACGAATCCAGTTGAAAGTTGAGAGTTATCAGCCAGGTCGAAATTGAAAATTCATTCGAATGTTTTTGTTCCATATTTTCTTATTGAACCGGTCAAAGTGTGCCGTGTAAATTGAAGAGTAGTTCTTATAGCGTTTCGTCTGATCTTTCTGAATCTGATGAAAGTTTTTGAGAAAAGTGGTCAAAAAGTAAACTTTTTTGACATAACAATGAAACATAAAATTTTCCTAAGTCCGGACTTGGATATATTTTTTTAAATATGTTATCTTGAATAGTTTTAGTAGAGATACGTCACTGCCAAATTTCAGCAGATTACGACAAATCATTTCTGTAATATCGACCATCAAAGTTATATAGCAATTTCACATAATATTCTGTATCTTCGTTATGGAGGGTCCAAAAATTTTTTCATATATATACATCAACTCGTCTTGATTTCCCCTATTAACCATTTGACTATGTGAGTCTTCTCATGAAACACCCTGTATTTGTATATTGTCCAGCGACATGTATAAGTGTATGGACCTTTTCATGACTTGTGTAAGTACTTAAAATCTATCTATCTATTATTATTCTTCGGATTTACGGGCAAAACATAGATGGAAAATTGTCGTACCCCCCGAGGCCACCAGGGACGTGCTCTCGGGCAGGGTACCCTACCTCCTGGTGGAGAACGAGGGCATCACGGTCTTCAAGCCAGTGCACGTGTTCGCGGCACTGAAGCTGCGCAAAGAGACTGTCGTCAGGTTGGAGGATTATGGCTGCGTGGGAGCGCATGAGCGGTTCCTGGAAAGGAAGCCGAAGAAGCGGGAGGGTTTGGGATACCGGAGGAAGTATCTGTCGCCAGAGCTGGTCGGGAGAGGAATATTCGTAAGTAAAGTGTTAAGGTCTGAAGTGGACCCTTTACGTGCAGTTTTTTCTATAGATTCCTCTCGGAGCGAAGTTCCATGCCAAAGTACACCATCATTCCATTTCTTCTTTTCGTCAAGTTTTTCATTTTCGTGGATCTTGTTTCGCGATGTGTTCATTGCATTCATAAAGAAAAATAGCATGTTTGATACTATTTGATCATCAAACAAAACACAAGCATGCCTTTCCTCTAGAAAAACCGATCTCACCAACATAAGCTTTTCAGGAGTAACCATACCTTTGAAGACATCCATTTCGATGCTTGGTATTACTGTCAGCAATAAAATCTTCCCTGGGAAAATCACGTGAGATCAATGGCTAAATGTGCATCCCAAAAACTTGGTTTTCTGTTTCGGGCCAGGAGCTATTTCACTTCCAGTCAGTTGCTTATGATCTATAAGGCACAGATACGACTTGTCCTGGAATACTGTTTCCATATTTGGAGTGCAGGACCCAAACATAGCCAAAAACTGTTGGATTCTATCCAAAAAAGGGCAATTCGTCTCGCTCACAAACTCACTCACTTCTCTGGAACACCGTAGAAAAGTTGGCGATCTGGATTTATTTTATAGATATTTCCATGGACGATGCTCTTCTAAAATATCAACGATTGTTCCTCCTTTGGCAGTCCCCGCGTGATTAGCCCGTCGAGTTAGGGCCACGCACCGCTTCGTGGTCACTTTGGAGACTTGCAAAACATCTCTTTCCAAAGACTCGTTCATCCAACGAACAGCGAGGCTCTGGAACACATTGCCAAGGGAGGTGTTCCCCGAGGCATATAACCTCCAGAGGCTCCAGAAATTAAAGAAGAACACCAATACCTACCTTATTTTCCTCGGTTCTCACGATGTTCTCTGAACATTACAGGATATCCCCTTTCGTGGGAACCAGAACATGAAAAAAGAGTCCAGAGTCCAGCAGAAAGAAAAAATATATTGGTCTAGAAAATGGTCCTTGCATCATAGTGAATTGAACCATCTTGATGTCTAGACAGAAATCTACATATAAATAAGATATATACATATATATTTATCTTTCATTCTTTTTTCGACCTCTACAAAAAATCACATTTCACGTTTTAATTTCCGAACGAAACTCCGACTATTTCCGGAGGCATGTACTTTCTGTCCGCAAACACTTTTCGTCTGCTGCAGGGTTGCAGTTTCACTAATACTTACTAAGTCTTTAGTAGATCTCCTGATTTGCATATTGATCTAGTGATCTACTGAAACATTTCCTAACTTACTGAAGGTATTTTGACACTTATTCATTATTATAATCACCTTTATTGTTATTAATCTTTAGATAATCACATACACTTATGAATTCCATGATATTTCAGCACGCTCTGTTAAAATTAATTTTCCGAAAATGAGTAATGAATTTACATATATATAGGTACTAAGATGTATAAATCAAAAAAGGACAATACTTCATCTGATTCAGATCAAATTGAATTTTTTATATTCCTCTGTTGTAACAGTTTGTTTCTTACGTTAAACTTTGTTGTTTGTTTTGTATATTTGTTGTTCATTTTCACTATTCGTTCCTGTTTTTTATGTACTCAAATCTTATAAGTACCTATGTAACTGTATTAGGTGATATTTCATGAGAATGTTTGCAGTGTGTATAAAAGATATAAAGGATACTCGATTTCAATTTTAGTTCACCCCTGCTTATAATTTCAGCTATGAAAAAAATATGCCTTGAAAATTTTGAAAAACATTTTTTTTTTCTATGAAGTGCCTCTTTTGTAGCGAAAGTTGCTCAAAATATCATCTAACCAAATTTCAAAGTTCATACACCCTACGGACCCAGATTTTGATTGTCTGATTAACTTTTTGGTTTACGAGTTACTAATAATCATTAAATATAATCAAAAAAAAGAATAATCATAATCATATCACATTATTCAATTCATAACATAATCTCGGAAGGAATATGCAGAATTGATCTTTTCAATAATTATCTGTTCTTGTGTGTATTCATTAAACATCATTCATTGTAATCACATTCAATTTAATTTTAATTATAAATGTTTCAAGAATATAGAGCTGTGCAATAAATAAAGAGTGAAGGTAATTATAACATCATGAGATGATTGCCATATATATGAATTGGCCGAAAATTAGGTCGATGTTCCCTTTTATTTTCAGTGGCAGTCGATTATTGATATCTGGCAGCATGTCGATACTCTTTACAGTTGTTTTCATTTCCACTACAATCAGAATAAAATATTCACATGTCCTGAACTTTTGGAATTACCATCCGAAAAAATACCACTATGTTGTAAGCGTTCCCATCTAGCTGGAAATTAATGAAATATTTGTATTCATATAAATTATGTTTCAATTTGGTCCACTCCACCTCTGTACTTTTGTATTCGTAGGGCAATTTTAATTTTTTTTTTCGTAATTCACTGCTCGAAATTATCTACTTTGTGAGCAAAGAAAGATTATCAATCACAATTTTTTTGCCTGCTGCGATCACAAAAACTCTAGCAAAATTAAAGAAACCAGATAAGGAAATAATGCTTCATCAATTCAAACAATACCTCATAAGGGGTGTTTTTTTGTCAAAGTTACAATTTTTAAATGATTGGATTTTTCAAGTAACCCTGTATAATAATTCTTAGAATTCAGGCATGATGGTAGTCAGGATTAGATCATCTTGCTACAGAGTGAGAATAGAATCACTAGAAATTCAGATTTTTTATCAAGAAATAAAAAAGAAACAGCAATTACTCCTAACAAATTCAGATTTTTGTATTCTCGATCTAATCTCCTTCATTCTCAACACTTTTCATGATTTCAGATCTCTTTCCGCACGTCATATTTTCAACTCTCCTCCAAGGATTACAAATTCAGGCCAAGAATTATAGAAGAGTTGCAACAAAGAAACAGTTTGCAGAAGAACTGAGAACAGTTGAAAATAACGTGCGAAGGATATGAAAAGTATATGCAGAATGAATGAGATGTGATCGAGAATACAAAAATGTGAACTGCTTAGAAATGGTTGATGTTTTCATTCTCTGTCTAATCTTTTGATTTGTTGTTGATAGGTATTATTTAGTTTCTTCTCCCTTTTTATTTCTTGATAAAAAAATCTAAATTTCTAGTGCATGAATTCAATCGTTATTCATCTCACTCTGTAGCCAGATGACCTAATGAAAAATGCAATTATTCAAACATTGTAACGTAGATAAAAAACACCCATGATGAGATATTGTTCTCAAAATTGATATAGGAGTATTTGTGACCAGTCTGAATCGACTGGCATTATTGAATTTTTCGTAAAAAATGCCTAATCCGTTTTCTTTAATTTTGCTGAAGCTATTGTGATCGCAGTAGGCTAAGAAATTGTGATCGATGATTTTTGTTTGCTCGACAAAGTTAATTTTGGGTAGTATATTACGAGAGAAAAAGTTACAGGGGTGGGGTGGACCAAATTGTAGCATGGTGTATAAACGAGGAGAGAGAATTCGAAAATATCTGAAGAAATAAAAATTTTAGCAACTCTCGGTTTGGTTTAAACAAAATGGCGTCAACAAATGCGGAATGTGACGATACGTAATATATCTGAAAATATTTCAAAAATTGTCTCCCGAACTGTGCCACCTTGTATACTTCACACAAATTATTATATTGAGAAGAAACCACGAAACGGTTCCGTTATTCATAATGTTATATTATAATCCAGCATCTACCAATTACATTAGAGGTAGATATTTCAGATCCCTCGTAGGTATATACAGGGTGTTTCATAATTGAATGCTGATCCTAAAGGGTGATAATCCTTGGATGATTTTAAGAAAACTTCTTCATGTGAACATAGGTCCGTAACAGCTTCGTTTCTGAGATACAGGATGTTGAAATTTAACAAAAAAATCAGTTATTCCCCAATATCTCTGAAACCGCTCTGGCTTTTTTCTTCATTACAAATACTTAAAAATAGTTACCATAAAATTATAAAAATATTGCTCAGATCTTTTGGTTACCACAATTGTGAAATTATGACTAAGAATAGGGACAAGCAAATGAATGCATTTTATTTTCTAACTCAAAAACCGTTCGCCGGACGAAAAAAAGACAAGAGACCATTTTTATGAGAAAATAGAGGATAATTACAAAAATAATATTCATTTGGAAAAAAGACAGTGGCGTATCATTATTTTGATGAAAAATATGACAGGGTATGTTAACAGGGACGCCACTGATGGAAATTAAGAAATCCTCCATTATGGAAAAAATGTATTTCTATTCATACTCGGCATGTACCAAAATTGAAGAAGAAAGCCAGAGCGGCTCCAGAGATATTGGGGAATAACTGATTTTTTTGTTAAATTTCAACATCCTGTATCTCAGAAACGAAGCTGTTACGGACCTATGTTCACATGAAGAATTTTCCTTAAAATCATCCAAGGATTATCGCCCTTTAGGATCAGCATTCAATTATGAAACACCCTGTATATATATATTTTCTCTCGTATATTTATACTTTGGAAACTAGTCTGATGTCTGGTTGAACGATGTAAAATACGATACTCCGGAATACCCCTGATCATCGTTTTTTGAATTTTCTCAAATTTCATCCATAAACAGAAGTTTCCCATTCAATTTGCACCTGTTCACCTGTTGCTTTCCGACGACAGGTGAACACACTACTGTGCACGTCTGCATCGCTCTCCCCATATTATCTTCAAACCAAAGCCAACTTTTCTTCTTTGAACCAAGAGTACCACGACCGATCGCTTCAGTATCAAGCAGGTGTCGGTAGGTGCCGCTTATATAACTACACACTTTCGGTACGACCAGCGAAGGTACGACCGTTGTTTGTAGACCATTACAGATTACGGGACCGACTTTTATCAAAATTTTTGAGTCGCGTGCCGCGTTGCCATTGTCAGTTAGCCGGATGTGCCGCTTTCAATAATTCGACGTTCGTGTATCAAAAATGTAAGTCTCGTTCTACCTGATGCCTACCTACGCGCAGAAATGTGTGTGATTGTGAGAGAAATCCTGTAATAAACATTCTTTGAGCTTCTTAAAGTGGATAATCTACAGTAATAGCTGTGCAGGTTATGTTGCGCGGTCTTGTTTCATATTTTTTTAAAAGTCGACAGCCTTCTTGACCAGTTTCTACAGCGAATTGAAGGTTGCGGTTTAAATAGCATAATTTTCAATAACTGCTGTTTTTCAAACAAGTAAATTGACCTAGTGGAATATTATAGAATTAATGATGATAATTTATATGATTGCCTGGATTATAGCAACATTGTAGACGATTTTCTCCAGATTATTGAACATTATAGTTAACTTGGTTAGAGCTTGACGCGGGATTGTTATGGTCTGCGGAGCAATCTTGATTATTTCTTTATGTTGAATTAGCATATTCATTCTACTCGGTAAGAATGGTGGATGGTACAGGAAGTCTCCAAGAGATAATACATAGCGATTGCACGAGACTAACATTAAGTATATGAGTAGGTATTCATACAATTCTACGATATTCGATATTCATATTCAATAGTGTGTGCTGGATCCATCTGATTTGTAATCGAGCTTGTAATAATACTGATGGCACCATCACATACAAGCCTTTTTGCACCATCTTGATGGTTTATACGCCACTATCTGTGCATAATGTCAATGAAGATCTTGCTGAAATTACAGCCTGGGGAACCAACTACTTATACGCCTTGTTGAATTCAACGCCAACACAATTCAAGTCTGATGTATTTTCTCTAGAAAGGCGGAACTCAGTATGCCTGATATAACAATGTCTGGTACCATCATTCTTGCCAAATCCATTACATCTATGCTCGGTATTTCCATCAGCAATAACAGATCCATCGCGGAGACTTCTTCACAAAGCACAGATACGGCCTGTTCTAGATTACTGTTCCCACATATGATGGGTTTGAGCACCCAAACATACTCAATTTCCCTTGGATTTCATCCAGAGAAGAGCCATTCGCCTGGTGGGCGATGTCACACTCACAAACTCTTTGACATCATCAACACTTTTCTATTGATACTTCCACGGGAAATGTTCTTCAGAAATCTCTGCTATCATTCCATCACTATAGCAATACCAATCAGACGAACTCGACAAGCCCAGTGAGTACAATTCTTTCGTTGTCAACCTCGAATAATGTCGAACAACACTTTATCAAAACTCGTTTGTCTATAGAGCGGCGAAGCTCTGGAATTCATTGCCTGAAACGAAGCATTCCCTATTATAATCTCCAGAAGTTCAAAACAATCCAATACCTACCTCCTCTCCCTATCCTCCTTAGGTACGCACGACGTTCTACGAACATTATAGGGATTCCCATTCGTGCGCTCCAAGAGATAAAAAAATTTATAGGAAAACCAAAACTATCCTCCAGTAGTAATTTACAATGCCAGTACATATTATGGATAAACCCGAAAATAACAATTACCTTCCATTCAATCAGTCAGGATATTTACTGAAACTTTTGTTGCCAATGAAACCTGAATAGGAATCTTTAGTAATTGGGCCAATAAAACATTAATATCTGCATGGACATGGATGGGCTGGATTTTTCACATCGTTATTTTAGAAGCATTCGACCTAGATCATTCTGTAGTAGCAGAACAAACTTTGTAGGACTTATATAAAATTAGCAGCAGTACACCTACCTACCTACCTACCTACTATATTATTATAAAAAATCCGATTGAGGAAAAATACTTTTGGAGAAATCGTCAAGATCTCCGACAAAGCTATAGTTAAATTTCAGGCAGAGTAAATAGATGCAAAAGATCAAATGTCGCCTGAGAAAAATATTTGAGATACTAACCCTATATGTATATGACATGGCACATTATAGAAGCCTATAGGGAAAATACCACACTTATAGAACCACCTGATTCCTAAGGAGAATATAGGAATAAAGGAATTGCTATATATATAACCACGGAAAAGTCAGATCTACATATACTTACTACCGAGCTCACTACCTGAATATAAACGTATTTATATGAATGCGCCAAACCAGTAGGTATTCATCATTTCTGATAATACCTACCCCTCTGATTGAGTGTTAGATTGAATACCTCGTTGAATACTTTTTAGCTCGCTTTTTAGTAAGTAGAGGAATCCATATCTGCAGAAAACGACGGAAAGATTCTATGAAGAGTGAATTTTTTGTAGAAAACTAAAGGGGGTGGATTGTCCCTGCCCCCCCCCTAAATGACGCCTATGATTAGCTATCCCGAGCACTATTCCCACATCATTCCAATCGTTCGTGTCAGCTAACGTAATGCTCATGTTATGGTACTGCTGGTACTGTTTCTCGACGTATGTATGTACCCATATCCTTATCTCATCTCGAATCTCGCGAAACCGATAGGGAGATAAATGATCCGACCGATGCACTTAAATGAAGCCTCACAACCTCACATCGAAATCCTGATGGTGACCGATTAGAAAATAATGTAATGGCGAAGACATGTTGATCAGAAAAGTCTCTAGAATGATCATTTTATAGACCTTTTATAGATACTCAGGGCAGGCCCAAACCATTATTGCACAAGCGTTGGGGGCACCGAAAGAATGGTCATCAGAAAACACAGCTTTTACAATTTCAATAAGAAGTTGAAGCATCATCTCCTGCATAATATATCATATCAAATCAAAACGAAGTTATGGTAATGTTAGTCAACTAAAGATACATGGTGCATTTGGTCTGAATATAGTTTGATCTCCTTGGTAAGCATACCAACTATCCATACGGTATAAACTTGTGGCCATTATAATAGGTTGTTTTGTTGTTTATAATTTGCGGACTGGAATAAAATGCTGCGGACTGGGTATTTCCAGCAAACAAATCGTTGTTTTCATTGCATATCTGTGGATTTGGCTCATCCAACTAATACAATATATTAGAAGAATAGGTTATAATTTATTATTTTTAGCTATAAAAATCATACTTCTTGTTTGTATTCATTTATTCTGACAGTTATTATGTTGTATATAATGATCGAGAGGATGATAAAATGAGCAGATAGATGAAAAATATAGAAACATTCTTGACGTGTTATTCTGATAATTCTTCTTCATATTATGTATAATTGCACAGGTTCAACTTTTAACGACTTGACCTCTCGAATATAATTATGCAAATTATAAAGATTAACAGAACTGTTCTCGGAGACTGTCAAAAATGTCACCATACAAAAAAATCGATTTATTGCACACAATCCAAAATATTCTCGAGACCTAGATTACAGCCTACAGATACCAGAAGGTATACCTGATGTATTATAGAAACTGCGTTCACACATTTATTTAGGAAGCTCTGAACTGAAGATTTCAATTATCGTGAGATTGAGGACGAATATTTTCGATATAAAACTGACTAATTATCAGTTGCTTTTTTTATGGAATGTTCAAAGGTTTAAGGACAGTATCCAACACGAATTCATTAGATTGACTAAAACTTGTCTCTGCCTCATCTTTGAAACCGATAGGAAAATTAAAAATCTCTCAGACCTGTCATTTTTTTTTTCACAAAATTGCCCTTGATTTACTATTTTCGATAAATCAATGAGGTACATTGTATTGTGGTGGAACTCTACCATCAAATACGTCATCATTGTGTTACCAATTCCATTATACCAATAGGTGAAGTACTCACATACTAGTTCACTGTCACAGACTGTTTTCTCCTCTGGCTTCTGTACTTTTTTGAATAATTATTATTGAAATCCATGGGAAATAATCGTGACGACATAAATACCGTAACTCATCCAGTGCAACTAACTACAATACGACTTAAGAATGGCGTATATCTTTATCTCCTACTTCGGAGAATCTTTAATGAGACTACTACTTGTGATAAATGCATTATATTTTGAAGATATTCCAATCACGAATCTATATATTGGTAGAAATTATAATGAAATCACTATTGCAGTCTCCAGGGATATTTTTTGGTTTCTTATAAAATGTAGATATACCGGGTGAATAAGGAGACATGTAGCAGCCTGTAGTTTTTTGATTTGAAGAGATAAAATTTTGAAATTCACAGGAAGTATATAATAAATGGTAGCGCACTTTACGAACTTAACGACAATTTTTTTCAACCATACCTGTTTGACCGGAAGTGACCCCAACTTTTTTTTTAAATGTCACCCTGTACATTTCTTCAGTCTATCTTTTTCGGCTTGAAATTCTCTATCCAACCATGTATCACAAAGTGGCATTTATTTCTCAATTCGCTGTTGAATTGCTTTTTATTCAAAAAGAATGAGTTGGCTGTGACATGAATTCGATGATATATCGACACTTGGTAGGCTTTGAAATTTAAAGATCATTAGTAAACCGATATTATTCTAAATGTTTTGATATCCTGATCAATGTCTGCAGGTTGTCAATAGCTTGTTTGAGTCAAGATGAAAACCTTCGAAAATAACTCATGATATTTAGGAATCTAAGATAGGAACATATTTTTTCGAATTCAGCTACTCGTACTGTCTTTTATTTTCGCCATGTACCTATCACATAATCTTCCCATTTGGAATAATAAAACTAAAATTGTTCCTCTTACTCTTATACGATCCACAGGGCTATCAGTCTTTTTTTCATAATTATATCACTTAGTAGGCGGTGTACCTACACAAAAATGTTTTATGTGTTTGACAGTTAATCGATTGCATCAATAATTTTTCTTCTTCATTTGTGTGTTGATTAAAATTGCATATTAACAACATATCGACTTTTTTGTTTCTTGAATACATTTTCCGTCTCTATTAATCCGGGAATAATTGAAGCTCTCGTGATATTATAAGTGAAAATGTATTCTACTTGACTGAGTGAAATGGTAATTCAATGAGTGAATATAAGAAATCAACTTGTAGAATATTCCGAGGATTCTTGCCTGGATTATGAACACTGACTCTGCTATTTCCAAAAAAGATAATTCCATTGAGAACGATAAACTCCTCATTAGCAGCAACACACATTTTTATTGGCACAAGTTCCTTGGTGTCTCGATATATGCCTCAGGCTGAAGACAATCGAGAGACTTCCGAAGAGATCTCGCTTACCATATGGCATCTATAAATAACACCTAATAATTCCAGTCTTGTTGAGGAGTGGATTCTTCATCGGTCGGTATTCAACCGTATTTCGAAAAAATATGTCTAATTTCATACCATATCAGCGGCTCCAAACAACAACAATCCATCATTTGGTTCAAGGGGTTCATTTATTCAGTTGTTATATTTGAATATCGTCGATTGGTTAGCGGTTGTTTTACGGATTGGCCTGTGAACAAAAATTTCGGGATAACCACCAGGGGCGTAGCAAGTCAAAGCAGGACCCCTTCATCATAACACGAAATAGCTTAAATAAAAATTATATTGTAAAAAAAATGCATGGTCGTTCCTATAATGATTGTAGGAGGTTACACATGCACATAGTAACTAATGTTGAAATGTGACCAATAACGACTGATCTTACGAAAATACAAAACTAATGCTAATCGAACTATTTATGCTGAAAAAAGTCTACTTTTCTTGCCTTGCGATTCGCCAACAATGGAATCATTCTATTTATATGTATAAGGTCCAGGCTGTCTCATTTTGTATTGACAAAATTACCAAGCAAGAAACCCTGCTTTGCGACATTTTACTTCTCGAATTTTCATTCAATCGTAAGTCTGAAAATTATCTCTCCGAACTTGCTACAAAAACATAAATTGTTAAAAAAATAATGAAAGCACAGCATATTTCTTTAAATGAGCTAGAGATCATTCTTGATTCCAAAAAATCTCCAAGTAATCAATCGAATTGTTTGAACTGACTTGATCTGATCTTCATAAATGCACCTGAATGACAAAATTTCTTCCGAAAGCAAATCCGAATAGTCATTGCGATGAAATAACCTAATGAATTTCTCAGAGAGGAGTATCGACTCAGCATCACAGTGTTCTCTTGTGACCGAAAAGTACTTCAAATCTTTGAACTTCGCTGTTCAACCCTTTGAATCGATTGTTTAGTCGTCCGGTACACGACAACTAATTTTTTTTTCGAATTCTAATTCAGGAATTCTTTGATTCTTAAAACTTGAATTAATACCCCAACAAAAAGCTGAATCAGCTCTTTTATTTACAATTCCCTCGAGGTTTGCCCTGATGTCTACAATATCTTTTGAAGCAGTTTCTAAAAGCATTGACACAGAGCTTCCGCCTTTGCGCCCGAGAAAGTGAAGTATTTTTTGGCTATGCACTCCGAAACGAAATGCAATGTAATAATAAATAATAAAGTTGATTGATTCATAATAATATCATGTGAATACAGTCACAACGGTCTCACTTTGTATAATATAACTACTCAAATTGTAACGTATTGAAGAGAGTTGTAACGACACTGAATCTGTCTTGCAATCAGAACAGCCACCCGGGCCCCCTGATAACCACTTTATGAATGCTAATCAGTATCAATACTTTTTTCTACGGCTATAACACAAGATTGCTCTTGTTATACGACGCTATACCACAGTGCTATACATAGTGGAGTATACTACGGCCTTGCCAAAAATGCTATCTCGGAAACTAAGCGAGATAGAGGTATAGTTACTTTGGAGAAAATGATCCCCATCGAATTTTGAGCAACTTTGGTTTTTGTGTGTGGTCTGTCTGTCTGTCTGTCTGTACTCTGTGTTAATCATAAATCGATATATATCCGGAACCCTTTGACATATCGACTTGAAATTTTGCCATCTTATTGTACTCAAAACAATATTATGTCATTGAAATATGAAGGAAATCGGAAAACTCTAAGGTGGTTTTTCCGGGTTTTTTCGATTTTTCACCGAAAGTTTCTTGCGACCACTCTACAAATCGCAAAAGTGGTCCGATCGATTTCATTTTTTGTGAAAAAAACTCTATCAGGGAGAGACGAAGCCTATTGAAATTGAGCAGGGTCGGAAAATTCCAAGTGGGTTTTTCAAGGAGATTTTCCGAAACACACGGTTCGCTTTAAAACGACATATCTCCTGAACCAATAGACTAAATCCAAATTTGAATAATGCACCGTATGCCTCTTTGATGACGCAACAAATTATTATTTAACCATTTTTTCGTGCATCCATCGGAAAATGGAAAAACAAATGAAAATCAAAACATCAATATTTGAAATCCTTTCAATTCAATATATATCGAAAACAAATGGAAAAATCGAAAATTCCTCATATTCTCATATATATACATTATGTCACGTGGGTTTTGTGGTTTGTTCCATAAATTGACAAAGGTAACCAGCATCTGATGGCTCATCTTCAAAACAATTATATGATTTCTTCGTTTTGAATCATAAAAATTCATTACTCTTTTCGGAATAGTTTTTTTTTTAAAACAAACAGAGATTCCTACCTATTTTTCTATATCAGTGATTCATTGAAAAAAATGTTGAAAGTAATGCTGGTTATAATGATAGAGAATTATTATTGATGATGCGAATAGACTTCACCCCGACGTATCTATACTTATGGCACCTAGTTTATATTATGAATATAATCGTATATTTACGGTTTTTCTATACAGGGTGTTTCGTAATATGTGGGACGCACTCTGGGAGAAAATAAAAAAGTGCGAAACAACCTGTATAACTCAGAAGTGCATGAAAAATTAAAACTGGCTTTTTTGTGTTAATAAAGTGCATCATGATTGAGCATGATTTTGTCTTCTGAATAGTTATTAACTAGTATATTTCTACTATCATCTGATGATAAATACATATGAAGATGGAATTTGATGATTTTTTGTTTTTTTTTTTCAGGGTTCCGATAATATCCGAAAAACGATGAGCTCCGGACCCCTTTCCAGGGGGTACGGGCCACGTGCCTGAAATATGAGGGAGGAGGAGTTAGAAGTTGCCCTGAAGGTGAGAAAAATCTAAATTTATTATGTGTGTAAACAGGTCGTATCTAAATAACACCGAAAAAATTCAAGGGCTGTTTCCAGTTCAATCTAATAAAAATATGAGACTCAGAAAAACCGATGGCGTACAATGACACTCACCATAAATATCGATAAATTTACCCACTGTTAGCGCCACTGCAAATATTATTTCGAATATAATTGCACTAGAAGAAACTCCATATTACTATTAACAAAAACACAACGTTTTATTGAAATTGGTGAAAAGACAATTGAGAAATAAATAGAAAAAAAGATTTTTCATGGAAATATTAATAACCTGTATCTCGAAAACGAAGCAAGGAATCACCACTTGAATTTTTTCGGTGTTATTCAGATCTCGATTAAGATACACCTTGTATTCAATCAACGGCAAAAAAACTGCAATTTTTTTAATCCTTGTCGGATTTTTGTGAAATTTTGATCAAATCGTAGATTCATGTTATAAATATTAGTTTCCGGGAAAAGCTGAATATCAGGGATAAACTAAAGCTACTACAGCATTCAACAGCCGTGGCATCTAGTTGATCAAATTTCTCAAGTGGTCTTGAAGAATGGCCTAAAATTCTTCTTGAATGGCGAATCATAGCTCTTGAAGAGTATCTGACAACGCCGAACGAAGGCGAATGAGCCTCTGCAGTTGATTCCTAAGATGCTGTATCGGTTCTGAATTATTTTAAAGAAAATTGAAAAATTCCTTACTTACTTAAAACACTTGTATCTTCTCTTGAAAAGAAGACATTAACGTGAATCAAGAACCATTGTGTTAAGATGAGACGAAAAAGGATCACACTTCAATACAAAACATGATGAAACAGAAAGTTGGAGTTATTGTTATAATAAAAATAAAAAAAAAAACATACTTTCTTAAAACACTTGTAACTTCTTTATAAAAGTGGTTATCGACAAGAATCAAAAACCATTGTGTTAAGAAGGGTTCACAGTTCAATCCAAAACGTGATGAAGTTAAGTTATTATTATTACATATAAGTAAAGACTGAGACAGAGATGTAAGCCCAAAAACTAAAGGGACCAACAAGTTGATACAATGCATGCAAAAAAAGTACATAGAATACATACATAAGAAAATATAAGCAAATGTCTATCTTGTTCATAAAACTTTTCACTGAGTCAGAATTCACAACATCGTTGGATAAGTTATTCCATGTTTAGAAAATACGATTCACCAAAAAAATATTGTCTCTGCCTCATGATGGCAAATTTCTCCTTTTTTAATCTGAGAGTGTGGCCACGTAACCGCGAATCATTGTTGAAAACAAAAAGTTCTTTCTGATTAGCATAATCAAACTCAGCTATGGTTTAACCGCTCACCTTTGCTACAGGGCGTTGAGAAGTTGAGGGTGAAAGTTTATCATTTATGTTTTTCCCTGTATAATTATCAAGCCCTCAGCTATTCTTAGGACCTAATATTCAGGCTAACATTCCGAAACATGAATATACGATATGGTCGAAGTTTTACAAAAATTGTAGAAAAATGGCTGTTTTTTTTGCCGGTGCTGAAAGTTATTTGGCCCTGTATCAACCAACCTCGACCTAGCAAACGAAACATCCAACCAGGGTTTTTGAAAATGTTCTCTTTAAAATTGCATTTTTTGCTACCAGTTTTGCTCTGCCGCCTTCATCAGTTGGTAATAAATATTAGATATATATACAGGATGAAGTCTATTACAGTATGTTGGGTGTGGGAAAATGCAAATACCATGGTACTGTAATACTTATTTTATTATTGACATAATAAAACTACGACCATATAAGACGTTGAGAAGAGAAAGCACTTTTATACCTACCGATATTATTTATTAACATCACCAACCCACAATAACCACTAATCTCAAAAGCCTCAATGTAGGTACTGATTCATTATTATTACACGAAAATGGCAACATGCATTGTCATACCTACATATTGTTTTCTAATCTGCGTGATAGCTTTCACACCTCAAAGTATTATGTGTGCATGTTCAATTGAAATAATTGAACAATCATCCCGATAAATCAAAATGAGGTGCGCTATGATTACCCATGTATAAAATGAGTTGGAGAAAGGATATTTCATGCAGTTCCAATAAGTCCAAAGTCATTTATCATCTATATAAATCCAAACGAATCCGATTGAAAAAATCAATCTTATTGTTTACAGCGCACTGGATGATGATGAATAAAGCCAACGGATTTACTGTTATTCTTTCATATAGGATGTGATTCATAACATTTTTGACTTGCAATCATTATTCGTTCATCACTCGGTATAATAGACACCTTCATCTGTACGTAAAGATTAATTTGCATGTTATTGACTAAGTATTTCAAGTAGGTATGAAAAGCAAACAAATAAATTGCATTGATTACAGATAATGCAGATGCAGATTGAGTTGAAGAATGTGAGAAATGTAGTAGTCCCGATATAACGTCACTTGTTGCTTTCTTCGATATAATGATAAGTGACTCGTTTTTTACTGAGTAAATACATATCAATTTGTTGACTAATGGCAGTAAGATAGCGAAAAGTTATTCTTTTTTTTCCAAGAGAGTCATTTTTCGAAGTTATTAGATTGAGTCGAGAGAAAGAAGAATTGAAAACAACATAAGAGTGAGACGCAAGAACAAACTTTGTGCAATGAAATCAGCTGATGGGGACAAGTTAAAAAAAATATTTATTCACAACCATATATGTAATGTTGTCATTGTTGTTGTTGTTGTTCTATATAGTTAGAATAACATGGTATTCACTACTAAAAACTTGGTAGATTCAAGATCAATTAATGAAAACATCCTTTGTAGACTAAAATCACTCATTCATATGCCAACATCAGTATGACACTGAAAAGTGTCAAAATTTAAGCAGCACAACTTCCAAAGAGAAATATTTTGCATTTTCATGTTGAGAACGGTATAATAGACACCCGAAAAATCAAGTAAAATGAATGTGTCCCAGAAGAGCTGATTTCATCAATGTATCAATCACACTTGGGGTCTAGCGGCCAAGATTACAGAGATATAGGATGTTCAAAATCGAGATTTCTCAACTATAGAATTTTTTGTTATGCCGAAACTATTCAATATTGGCGAGATTATTGGTCAAAACGGCTCACATGCCCCTATCACAACTTTTTAATTACTATCTGCCGACATTTAATTGGAACAAATACAGGGTGGTTCAAGATTCAGAATTCTGATGATCACCCTGTAACTGCTCCAATTAAATATTAATAGATATTAAATCAACAGTTAATATAGAGACATGAGAGCCATTTTGAATATAATGAACGAAAAAATCCCAAAGTTTAAAATCTAGATTTTGAACTCCCCATATCTCCCTATATCACCCTATAAATCTTGCTAGACCCTAAGTGTGATGCATTGATGGAATCAGTTCTTCGAGGAAAATCTGAAAACGCAATGAAATACGGGGTGTTCCATAATATGAAATATCAAAGCTCCTATACTACTTTCTGGTATAAGCGGAATTGACATTATTTTAGATCGATAAACCAAGAGCAACTACATGAGCAAACAAAATTTTCAGAATGATCCTATGTCCTGCCCTCGTAAACGTCTGAGGTCTAAGGTGTATCATCGACCTTGACCCACCCTGTATATCGTTAGATTTTTGCTGCTCTGATACACCACTATTAATTTTGTTATTTTAATAGTCTCTTCAATTCATTCATTCTTGATATCTTGTATTTTTTAGCAGGTAAAGTACGTATGTGTTTCGTGTTTCATTTTTGTAAACAATCGTGTAAACAATCTTTAAATACACTCATGAGTGCCCAAAATAAAATTATGGCAAAATGAAATAACAAACAATTTTTAACGATATAGGAAACGTATTTTTAGATTACCTGCAACCATATACTAGACTCTGATTTTATTACTACGGATATTACTATAACATTTGTTGAGAAGCAGTTGAAAATCTGAAAATGATCTGCTGGAAATTGAAAAAATTCTAGGAAACTTAACTTCTGTATGTTGTATAGTTTATGGATGATTATTTATCATCAGTTTTTTACAGGTGGTTATAGTGGGCAACGGTGGGGTAGGCAAATCAAGCATGATCCAAAGATATTGCAAGGGTACCTTCACCAAGGACTACAAGAAAACAATAGGAGTAGATTTTTTAGAAAGACAAATAGAGTGAGTATTTAACTTTACATTTGTATCATGTAACCAAATGAAATGGAAATGTTTCCCAATTAAAATGTTTTTTCTGTGACGGGAAAAAAGTTTGGCATTTCATCTCTGTTGGCAGGTTATAAAATGTCACTTTTCATAAATTACTTTTTTCTCGTGGGGAAGAAGTGAGTACTTTTTTCCCGGATATATATCACATATATATACACTGTTGATGGCTTTTGTTGTACTATAGTTCCAAAAAATGGGTCAATAATACCGTCTCCGAGAAAGAACTGCAAGTCCTTTTATCTTCCATTCATCTTCGCGGTTACGTATATTACTAAACAACCACTAAATTCGCAATTCTTTGAAATCAAATCACAGAATTAGACTGACAGAAGTGACATCAGATATTTGATTACTTCCAAAGAATGATGCAGATGCCTACAACGCAGGTGTCCCTATACTGTTAAAAACTTGAAATTTCATGTCGATAATTTTCAGATTTCAAAATAATGTGATATCTTCTCAATATGGATTCGTCCCTTCTTCTGTCACAGAAAAAAATAGTGTATTATACACGGGAAAAATATTAGATTTTAGCACACAACCTGGAGCTAAAATCTACTACTTTTTCCCTTATATAATAAATAACTATTATTTTTATACTATATCGTGTTAAGTTGAATACATGTAGGTCATTGTAGGTAGTTTCTTAATCAATTCAGAACTTTATAACCTAGTTGCATTATCTCTGATAGATTGAGAATCCGCCATTCTGTAATCTTGTTCGACAAGAAGATAAATAATTTTACTTAATTGAATGCCCAGCCTATCCAAGTTTGCAAGCATAAGGTGATTTCAAACAACAAATATTACGAAAGCGTAATTTTAATGGCCAATCGACATTCCAGAGCCAATAGAATTTTCTCATTTTCCGCGTACAAAAATAGAAGGCCGTTTGCTTCCTTCTTCCGCGGTATTACTAATATTGGTAATATTATACCTACACAGCTATTTATATATCAGAATATCATGTAATTCCAATCCCTTCACTTGTCTTTCTTCAAATATACAGGGTTCTGCATCTCACCTTCCGTCTTCTATTCGCGATAGAAAATAACACGTCGACCCACCTGACGGCAGCAACTTGAACACTTCTGAGCGGTTTTGATGATATGACCAATTAGCACAAACAAAAAACAAATGTGAACCAATGAAAACAAAGTAAACATGCCGCTTTGACAGCTTTCAAGATCTCCGATAGGTGTCGTACACTTATTTTCTATCGCGAATAGATCAGTTATCAGTTGAGTCAGGATTTTGATATTTTGCAGACTCCAATTGTTTCTTAGGGCGCATACCAGGAAAATAATTTCGATTTTACAGGGTGCCCCAAAAAAGTGTGGCGTCAAATATGATATATTTTTTTAAATGGCATGCCATATATTTTGTTGCACATTTGAGTGCTCCTAGTGGTTACCTACATTCTCCTGGAATTTAATTGAAATCGGTTCAGTGATATTCACGTAAAAAGAAATATGACAAAAAAATCAATTTTGCCCTACTGATAACTGAGTTATATATAAGATGGTAGGTTAGATGCAGGACCCTGTATAGAGTATATGTTACTTAATAATATTTACTTATTTTATCTTTTGAGACAGTCAAGCGCTTACAAAATGGTTTAAAAAGTGAAGTACATGATGACACACAAAATACACAATAAAAATTGAAATAAATGGCAACAATGGCTACTAACAAACCATCCTGCAGGAACATTTGGAAATTATATTTTTAATGAATGTTGATAGATGATTGTATAATTTCATTCCCATATATCTGAAACTATTTTCCATCAGTTTTGTTGTTCTGTGTTTTGGAATGCGTAGGATATCTCAGTTTCTGGTGTCATTGTAATGTTTTGAACAATTCATTTGGAAGGTATTGATGTTATTATTTCTCACATACAGAAGACAGTGATAAATAAACACGCTGTAAAAAGACATTATTTTATATTTTATTAAGGTGGGTTCACAAGTTTGTTGATATTCCAGTCTGAACATCTTTCGAATGTTTCTTTTGTTACATCGACTGAGTTACCTCATAAAATGATATTATAACACACGTGACTGTATACTAGATTATAGTATACATTAATTATTGCACTGGTGGGATCCCTCCTAAGAAGCCACTGTAAGAAGAAGATATCTTTGTATAGAATGTAATTTTTTTCAATTACTGTTTATGTTGTCAAAGTTTAGTTATTAAGGTAACATTTTCAATCTCACCAGTAAGTGTTACTAAAACGTGAGGTCAACGTGGCCTATTTTATCGAAAATATTTTAAAAAAAGATGTAGGTTGTTTGAACAAATGGAGAACCTCAAGTTATGTTAGGTTTTTTTACTATCGATGTGAAACTTCAAAGTGGCAATTCCGAATGTCCAAAAAAAAAGTTGTAGGCCGAATTGTGAAGTATTCCAATTATTTTCCAGAGTAGACGGAGAAGAGGTGCGGCTGATGCTGTGGGACACAGCGGGCCAGGAAGAATTCGATGCCATCACCAAAGCCTACTACAGAGGAGCTCAAGCCTGCGTATTGGCTTTCTCCACCGTAGACAGGGACTCATTTGAGGCGGCACATTCGTGGAAACTCAAGGTATGTACAGGGTGATTGGTTATATTTTACTCATCAAAAACTATCTCGGTTTATATTGGTCCTACAGAAACGTTGAAATGAGCAAAGCAAAAGTGAAGTATTCTTTATGGGAAATGTAAAACCTTCACAAACGATAAGATGTCCACAAAATTCTCAAACACAGGACATGTTTCGCTAACACAGTAGCTTCATCAGGTGAAATACTGGTACAATGAACTAAACTAGCCTAGGCTTGCTTAACTTTTTATACATCCTACTTTCCCAACCTGAACGATTAAAATTACCTGTGGACAGGTTCGACAAACCTTCATTTTCGAAAATTATACACTGAGGAAAATTTCTATTAACCATAGTCAGAAATCGAATTACCCCAGCAAGAAACTCTAATAGCATAGGTGACAAGCGAGTTATCACCTGTGATTATAAAGTCGACTTTGCTGATTATAACCCACCTGCGATTATTAGATATAGAACCTTGCTGTCACGATGTTTCTTAGTAGGTATCTGACATATTTGCTACGGCTAGTGAGTGCATCTAATAATGGGAGTAGGGCAATGTTATAATCGTAGGTAGGGAACTTTGCTACTCTTGATGGGTGATCATATAGATAGTTGGCATGACCTTCTTACTGTAGTTTTTAAAACATTTAACTTGTTTCTGTGTGGCCGCAAATGACTGAGCTACATTATCTTTCATAAATTTGTTCGAATTAGCATTCATATCGAATTCTAATAGCTTACTTTTCACAAATTCCAACTTCAAATCATTTTCTGACATTGTTCTGATAGCTGTCACCACATTTTCAAACTCATTAGGCATTGAAAGCAGGGGAAAACAAGATATATCCGATTCATCAAAATTACTTCCTAAACTCTTCAATTCTCTAAATATTCTGTCACATTTAGAAAAATGATCTTGTAAATCAGTATTATAACTATACTTGAGACTTGTTATCTGTTTCAATAAATAAAACCTTTCTTAGTGAAAATTCTTTCCAACTTGTTTATCATATCAAAAGCCATATCAATTTCCTTGATGTACTCCAAATGTGAATCTGCTATAATCTGTATTATTACCATACATGCTTTATTATTCTTCTTGTGCCAATTTTCATCTCTTTGACTGCTTCCTGCTCCATTCAGAACTTCACTTAATTCCATAGCTCTCATTACTGAATACAATCTGAATTTCCAATTATCAAATCCATTTACATTGAAAGGAGCAATCCCATATTCATTTTCATTTCCTGATTCCATTTTTCCTTTTCTTCTTACTTCAATCTTCTTTCTTCGACCAAATTATTTTACTTTTACTTTCCTTTATTTGAACACACTCACTCTCCTTTCTTCTGGGCCCATAACCAATGTTAAGAATTGATTAAAACGATTCTAGAAGACTGTGTTTTTATACATTTAATTCTTCATCAAAAAACATCGTACAGAATTTTTATTCTTTCAACTGAACTGTTATTTTTGTTTTAACAATTTCCATGACAACTATATTTTTGCCTTCTAGACTAGACATGAAAAGTATATCAATAATATTGACAGAGGTTTGCTTGAAGTTACAGTGTGTTCTATATATTTCAACATATATGCTACTTTTAAGTCCCGTTTATGTAGAAATGAAGCTAATTTTTCAGTTGATGATCCGAAATAGGTTGAAGTTCTATAATTTGATTTTATTATTCTTGATGGTAGGATGGTAACGGCCGAGACAATTAACAAAAAGAAATCTTTATGGGCATTCAAGGTCTAGTACTAGAAAATGCAAAACCTAAATATTTTACATCATCGTAAACCTAAATATTTTACATAAGATGATATTTTTTGACGAAACACCCTGTATTTTATTTTCCCGATCGATAGACCTTCTTCTTCTGATTTAAAATCCATATACCTTATTGAGGTTGAATCTATAAGTTCTCGAAAAATATAGATTCTGAGGCAGCTGTAGAACGCCAGAAATCGCAGGATTGTCGTCTAGCGTTTATAACGAAAATTGTCTGGTATGTATGTACAGGGTGATTCGCCATAAATGACCCCCCCTCTATCTCACTCATTTTTGAATCGATTTGAAATTTGAAAAATGATCTGAATTGATTTTTCAGGATTTTTTTTTCCCGTTGCATCAGAAAATACAGGGTGCTCGGAACAAACGATCTACAAAGTACTACTTGATTTTTTCAAACGGAAGACCCTGTATTTCATTGTATTCTTAGATTCTTCCTGAAGAGCTGATTTCATCAATACATCACACTTGGGGTCTAGCGGTAATGATTACAGAGATATAGGGTGTTCAAAATCGAGATTTTTCAACTTCAGGATTTTTTTGTGTCGAAATTATTCATTATTGATCAAAACGGCTTCTATGTCCCAATCTCAACTCTTGATTTACTATTCATTATTTCAGAAATGGGCGACATTTGAAAAAATTCCAAAAACACGTGAGTTTTAATTTCTGAAGCCTCATCTCATGATATTCATATGAGAGATGTTACGTCACCGGTGTTGGAGTAAAGACGTAATGGACGATTTTTTCAAATACAAATAGGGGTCATGTGACACCTTGATTGAAAGGTCTACCGATCATCTATTCAACAGTCAAAATGTTGCATAAGAAGATTGAAATTAAAATGGATTATCATGTGATTAATTGAATCTTGCAGAGGTCTGCTACTGAGAATTGAACATCGAAGGGTCGTCTAGTTAAAAAAATACGTCGAAAAAAAAGTTCTAAACTCTAGTTTTTGGTTTTTTTTTTCAAAAGTCGTCTTGTTTTGAAATGAATTTATTCCATACATTTGCATCATACTGTATATAGTCTTTTTTCAGTTTTCAAACTCGTGAAACTCGTCTGCTTGGGCACTGAGTTGGACCAACCACTTTTACAGTTGTAATTAATATTCTACATGTCGATATCATTTTGAATGAAGAATTTTCTCGATGTGGTTATATCTTCGAAAATTCATAAATAATCAATCGTGTTACTGAACTCGCTTGAAGATCGAGGTCAGCCATGCTCATTTAAAAATGTCCTCAATAACGCAGGAATAGCAATAAATCACTTGATCTTGAAAGTAGCAGATTTTAATTGATTTGGCAAAATGACTGATCCTAAATTTCATTACCTATGTATTCTCACATCCCACCTGAATATATTCATATTGTGCTGAGACTGCTGAGTATATAGCGAGAGTATTTTTGTTTTTCTAGGAAAGTGAATCATCATGATGCGTAATATACAAATGAACTCCTCTTGACAGATTATCATTGCTTCATGCATCTTTGGAATACATGAAACTTATTTTTTCTCCAAATGACATTAAAAGAGTATTTTCAATAGCACTTAACAGGCAGAGAAAATACAGGCTTGAGTTTTGGTGGTATTGATTTCAACCAGGTGTTAGATTGCCAAGCTGTCGTCATTCATTGTTCGGAACTTATCAAATTTTTTCAGTTATGACATATGTTCAGATCATAGAAATTATTTGTATTCAATTTATATTCAATTATAACTCATCTTAAGAGTTCAAACATTCCTTCCACTAAGATGGGAATCATAGAATAACATAGAATCTTATTTAATTTAACTTATACTTATATTAAATTCAGTCCATTCCTTATGGGAAATAGAGCTGTTAAATTGAATTAAATATAAATTAAATATAAATGAGATTCTATGAACTGACCAATTCTTCAATATTTTGCGTATAGTACCTAGTGAATAAAGTAAAAGTGACTCATCTAGAAAATCACGAAATTGGTCCAAGATGTTTTTCACAAAATCTCACACATTATTCGGAGAACGATTATTTTTTTGTTGTCGAAATTTTTGCTGCTCTTAAATCATGAGGTGTAAAATGGTGGATGACTAAGCTTGTTTTTTTTTTGTTCACAGGTAGAGAACGAATGTGGAGAAATACCAACTGTGATTGTACAGAATAAAATAGATCTTATCGACCAGAGCGTTGTCAATCCGTAAGTATAAAACCTTTATTATATCACCAAGGTAGTAAAGAATATCTGTATTATTCAGGGACCACTAGTATATCTCGAGGCTTCAGCCGAGGTATATAAGGTCCGTGGTAATAACATTCTTCACACTGTATATTACATTTTTCTAATCACTATCCAATATATTTCAATCATTAGTTCTGTGAAACTGATATATTGGACCTCTGTTGTGACTACTAAAGGACTTTTTCTCAATTGTAATCTAGTAGCCATATGACAAGCATATGACGTCGTTATTGATAAAACCACTAGATTCGAGTGCTATTCCTGCGAATCTCGCATCACAACAGTGAATTCGGGTTAATTATAATAAAGGTGCCTATGTCATTATTGACTAGTAGTTGAATGAATGACGAAAACTACCTTGATAGTAAATACAAACTTTACGCGTTTAAAAGGAGTAAAAATTGGTAGGATCTGCATCTGTTCTACCAGCTAGTGGTGGAAAAACTTTTTTAGGCGCGTTCAGCAATTTTTTGGGTGAGGAAAAACATTGGATTTCGTTTCACCGCCATGTTAACCGTTTGTTTGTTACCCTTTCACGCCCAAACTACTCAAACCCGCTCAAACCTTTGTGTACATATTCTTAGATGTATTAGAAAGAACATATTATTATATAGGATACTTTTTATTAAACCAAAATCAAGATGGCGGACAAGTATTGTAATTATGATCCGCACTCTATTCAAAATTGGTATCTGAGGGTTTTCGAGGTCGGACATTATGGGTCTGTTCCGAGGTCTGTTCGTTTGTATTGCTATGAACTTGCTAAAGTAGATTTTTTTCCATAGTTGTCTCTGTTCATGGCATGATGTAAACAAAGAAAGTCATAGAAAAAAATCAAGTTCAGCAGGAGCAAGGACAAACGAACAGGCCTTGTGATTCTCTTGTCAAAATTTGAAAATTCAAGATAGCGCAACCAATATGGCGGACGAGTTTTGTAATTCTTATGATCCGATTCTATATTCAAAATTGATATCTTGGGGTTTCCTAGGTCGGAGATTATGATTCTTTGGAGATTCAAGATGGCGAATCCAATTATGGCGCATGAGTTTTGTAGTTCTGATCAGATTCCATTAAAAATTTGTATCTGGGGGTTTTCGAAGTCGGAGATTATGAGTCCTTCATCAAAATTAGGAAATTCATGATGACCGATTCAATATGGCGGCATCAAAATTGGGAAATTTAAGACTGCAGATCCAACTTGGCCGACGAGTTTTGGAATTATGATTATATTCAAAATGTGTATCTGGGGCTTTCGGGGACGGAGATTATGAATCATTCGTCAAAGCGAACTAAAAGGAAGTAAAAAATTAATAATCTAATAGCTTGACATTACAATTCACAATAAGTTACTTAGTTTCCACTTCTATCGCCAGTCCTCAAAGACTACCCCCGCACTTTTGCATGATAGTCCAATAAATAAAGGGAAAAAGTTAACATTAATTACGCACTATTTTCATCTTCCGGTTGGAAGTAGCTTTTGGTACCTCATTAAACATGAGACAAAGTTTGACTGAAAAACGCGTGCGATGGTGGAGAAAATGGCCCCAAAAGACCAGAAAAATAGGTTTTCAGCCAATATCTCCTAAAATATGGCAGTTAGAGATTTTCGGTTCAGATGGAAATTGAAGTTCAGTTAATTTTCTACAAAAATGGTCCTCATCATTTTTCTCGAAAATTTGCCCGGTTTCGAGAAAAATGGCACGAAGCTCGAATAATGAGCTTCTGTTGTATGCCGGAGAGCACCAGTCCGTGTATTTACACATCGGCGGGGGAACAAATTATTCAATAACTTTGTTAAAAATGCATATTTTCTCATGATTCAAAGTTCATGTGAAAGAGGAATTCTGCTGCTATCATACCCTGTGAATTGAGTCATGCTTGACTCTTTTGGCCATATCGGAACATGGGTCAAACTTTCTACTCCCGATCAATTTTGACCTCGCCAGGAATTTGTTCCTATTTTTTTTTTGTATTGCACTAATTTACTCAAAATTTTCTTGATTATGGGTCCTCATAAGGTCCTTTGTCATCCCTGAAATTTGAATACCCTATTTTTTTTTAATTTTCATTTAATCTTTGTTTATTGAATCCCAATTTTTTGCTGTTTTTGGAGCGCGGGGAAATTTTGTGAACAACCATCAATTAAAAATGTATACATGATCCGATTGGTTTCTATGATACATCACTTGAAAGCTAATAAGGTCTACTTTTCGATTGTGCAATTACTTTTTTGGATGAAGTCGTCCATTTTTCAATAAAATTAGAAAAAGCGGGGTCAAGGAAAAAACGCACTTTTTTTTCGGTGTTTTTTTTTCTCCGTGCTCTTTATTTCTAACATTTTAACACCTAGACTAGTGTAACGGAGGAATTCCCACCTTTCCATCGATGTATATAAGTCATACCTTTGATATCCCGGGAAAAACCCAGTATATCTAAATGTACACGCTATAATTTATTACTTTCGTTCCTCCGTCGTTCGCCGCGTGTGTGCTCTACGTGGCTCTCGGGTCGTCTGCTACAAACCATGCGGCCACGCAGGGTATGATAGCAGCAGAATTCCTCTTTCACATGAACTTTGAATCATGAGAAAATATGCATTTTTAACAAAGTTATTGAATAATTTGTCCCCCCGCCGATGTGTAAATACACGGACTGTGCTCTCCGGCATACAACAGAAGCTCATTATTCGAGGTGCGCTTCGTGCCGTTTTTCTCGAAACCGGGCAAATTTTCGAGAAAAATGATGAGGACCATTTTTGTAGAAAATTAACTGAACTTCAATTTTTATCTGAACCGAAAATCTCTAACTGCCATATTTTAGGAGATATTGGCTGAAAACCTATTTTCCTGGTCTTTTGGGGCCATTTTCTCCGCCATCGCACGCGTTTTCCAGTCAAACTTTGTCTCATGTTTGATGAGGTACCAAAAGCTACTTTCAACCGGAAGATGAAAATAGTGCGTAATTAACGTTAACTTTGCCTTTTTTTTCCTCCTTCATTTATTGGACTATGATGATCGTTGCAATTTGCAGGGAGGAAGCTGACCTCTTGGCCCGCGCCCTCGGCTGCCGCCTCATCCGCACCTCTGTGAAGGAGGACCTCAACGTCGTCGCCGTCTTCAGGCACCTCGCCTCCAAGTGCCTCCAAGAGCTGAGGGACCCCCCTTTGCCCCCCCTTTGCACGATTACGGACTACTTTGCCGCCGCCCCTGCCACCTTCGCCTCTGACTCTCTCACCATTAGTAAGTCCAAACAAGTATATGTATCTTTTCGGTTGAGTAACTGAAGATAGTACAACAGAATTGATTTACGAACTGAAAATATAATTCGTGAAACGTTTTTAGGTATCTTTTTCGCGTTTTGGTTTTCTTAGGTTTTTCCCCATCATATTTGAAATGTGAGTCTGATAGCAATTTTCGAACATTTTTACCAATTATCTGTGAAGAAATCAGGGTGAAAAATATACCAAGAAAAACAAATGTTTTTTCTGCAACCGACACAAAAGTCGTCCGTTTTGATACCAAAATTAGCTCTTAAATTGACGTTTCTATTACTGACACAAAAATAGGTATGTTGCTAGGCAACACATTTAGTTCCTAGGAGCTAAAGTTGAATTTTAAATCCTAGGAGCTAAAGTTGACTTTAGCTCCTAAGAACTAAAAATAATGTACTGGACATCATCAAGAATAAACAACATTGTGACGGTTGGGTATTTGGGTTGAGACGCATAAACCTGATTTGTTTCCGATTTCAGCAGATTTGGCATTACTTACCCATGATGGAGATATAAATACACATTATAATAGTTCAGTATTGGAATTATAAACATCTCGGTTAGATATTTTTGTTTTGATCAGGGAAGCCTTCAAGATTCAAATGCTTGCTTGATCTGTATTTCATTCGTTATTCTCGGGATGGATAACTTGTTTTTGAATAATCACGGCAAGCAATAGTTTTTTTGTCTCAAACAACGATATTGTTTAGCTTCATTTGATTATCAAGTCGAACAGTGTAGTATGGAGAGGAATAAATAATCAATAACCTAACATTTTCCACGTCTTTGCTATTAGAGCACCTGGTCCATACACAAATATGTCACTCTGTGGTTTGTATTTATATTGAAACTACAATTCGAACATCCTAGAAAACATAACCTGCTGTTAATGCAGGTAGAATATTCTCACCACATGGATTATTTGTCAATATTTGTTGCATTGCATACATATGGCACGCATTGGTGGTTACTTCACATGTTTATTTGAGTTAATTGTTTCGGTTTGCAGAAAAAAATAGCATGTTTCATTCGGATCAAAAGTGACTTTGTTCGACTCGCAAATTTTGCTTTCGCTCGGCTTCGCTATACGCTCCGCCTCGCAAATGCAAAATTCGCTTGTCAAAACAAAGTGTCACTTCTGATCCTAATAAAACAATCTACTATTTCTGTAGTCTATCGGTACGAAATGTTGTAACCTGTTTTCATAATCATTTTCGTCTTTATTTCAGGTACTTTTAGCCCTAGTCATTCGTCCAAAAATAATGGAACAATAGTACTACGTCCCCATAAGCAAAAAAAGAAGAAAAACGTCCTCAAAAATGCCTGTAGAATACTCTGAAAATATCATGAATTGTAACCAAAAATATTTATTGTGGTTATATTTTTTGCCATGTATGATATTGATTTATATTGATTTTTTTAAGTGAATTTACTTCGAATTTTTTCAATTTGTATTCTCTGATATGTATATTAGGCCAACTGGTTGAAGTGCTAATAATGTATATATTACACTTCATGATCAAAATTATTGTATCTTCATAATATCTACATCTATTAACTATGATTCTCGAACACAATTTTCAACAGAGTTTTCAACTCACAATTAGAGGGTTGAAATTGCAATAGTTTTGATAATGAGGGTATATAGTTTGTAAGTAAATTTCGTATTACGAAATTCCTTGTATCATATTTTGAAATACAGTGTGCTATGTTAGTGAACTAACTTTGGAAATGAGTGAATATGAAAGTTTGTACCTACCTATACCAATAATTTAGTAATATATAGAGTGTATAAAAAAAACTATGGTATTTCCCTGATTTCCCAAAAAGTATTTTTATTGGGGTAACAATAAAATCAACAAAATATAACAGCGTTCACAAATAGTTATTTATTATACAAGGGAAAAAAGTAGTAGATTTTAGCTCCAGGTTGTGTTGTCTCCCGACGCGTAGCGGAGGGAGACAAAAAACCGTGAGCTAAAATCTAATATTTTTCCCGTGTATAATACACTATTTTTTTCTGTGACAGAAGGAAGTACGAATCAATATTGAGAAGATATTACATTATTTCGAAATCTGAAAATTATCGACGTGAAATATCAAGTTTTTAACAGTAGGGACACCTGCGTTTTATAGACATCTTTATCATTCTTTTGAAGTAATCAAATATCTGATGTCACTTCTGTCAGTTCAATTATGTGATTTGATTTTAAAAAATTGCGAATTCAGTAGTTGTTTAGTAATATACGAAACCGCGAAGTCGAATGGAAGGTAAAAGGACTTGCAGTTCTTCCTCGGAGACGGTATTATTGACTCATTTTTCAGAACTATAGCACAACAAAAGCCATTAACAGAGTATATATATGTGATATATATCCGGGAAAGAAGTACTCACTTTTTTCCCACGGGAAAAAAGTAATTTATGAAAAGTGACATTTTATAACCTGCCAACAGAGATGAAATGCCAAACTTTTTTCCCGTCACAGAAAAAAACAATTATTTCTAGCCAAAGAATGTTCATTCATTTCAGTGAAATCATGTCAAAAATTGAACATTTATATGGAAACTATGAGCCTCATCGAATTGAGTTTTTATAACTTCAAACTTCAAGAAAGATACAGAATATAACGTCCTTTCCATAAATCTACCAGGAGATATTTAATAGGTACCAATACCTATACGTTAACAAAAAATATGGTTTGAATGTATCTGAAAAAATTACGTAGGTACTTATATATAGGTACCTCTAGTTGCCGGAACATGTTAGAAAATAATAAAAATTTCTTACTCTATACAGGGTGTTTCATAGGCAAAGGGAAATATTTCAATGGTACATAGGGGTCACCAAGGGGGTTCTGAAAATACCATATTTGTTGGTCTCAGAGTCTTCATAACGGAGATACAGGGCGATTTATCGATTTCGAATAATTATTCATTCGTCTATAAGTATTGAACTACCAAGTATATTTTCCTAAAATTTGGTATGGAGCTTATACTTGGGACGTTCAATTCATTCACCTATCGGGTGAAGTGAAAATCCAGGTTCGGTTACATTTATTCGAAATATTAAAATAACACACTGTATGTAATAATTGACAGAGTTCATCAAAGGAATCGTGAGGAGGAGGAAAAACTGAACTGGATTTGATGCTTTCTGTTTTCCCGCCACCAATTCTCATCGTAACAATCATAAACAGAAAACTAAAAGTATGTCAATTTGAAGAGTATTGAAATTATGAAACCACTTTCAATTATGATTATTATTTGATATTTACTTGTTGAATGATCGTTCGATAGAACTTACTCAGTCTCACAGTCTTTATAACAGAGATACAGGGTGAATTATCGGTTTCGAATAATTATTCACTCGTCCATATAAGTATTAAACTACCCATCGCAGTAATATTTTTTCAAATTTGGAATTGAGCTTACTTGGGACGATGGATTCATTGACCTATCAGGCAGAATGGAAATACAGGTTCAGCTTCAGGAAAAGTCTCATAGTCTTTATAACAGAGATACAGGGTGAATTATCGAATTATAATTATTTGGTATTATTTCCATTCCGCCTGATAGGTTAATGATTCCATCGTCCCAAGTAAGCTACATACCTACCAAATTTGAGAAAATGTTACTGGGTAGTTTAAGACTCATGGAGACTGTGAGACTTAGTGAGTTCTTTCGAGCGATTTTTTGACTGAAATATCAAATAATCATAATTGACACTGGTTTCATAATCCCAATACTCTTCAAATTGAAATACTTTCAACTTTCTGTTTATGATTGTTACGATGAGAATTGGTGGCGGGAAAACAAAAAGCATCATACACAATTCAGTTTTTCCTCCTCTTCATAATTCTTTTGATGTACTGTGTTAATTATTGAATACAGTGTGTTATTTTAATATTTCGAATAAATGTAAATTTTTCCTGAAGCCGAACCTGGATTTTCACTCCGCCCGATAAGTGGATAAATTTAACGTCCCAAGTATAAGCTCCTTACCAAATTTGAGAAAAATATACTGGGTAGGTCAATACATATAGACGAATGAATAATTATTCGAAATCGATAAATCGCCCTATATCTCCGTTATGAAGACTCTAAGACCTATCAAATATGGTATTTTCAGAACAACCTTGGTGACCCCTATCTACCATTGAAATATTTCCCTTTACCTAAGAAACACCCTGTATAACTATACAGGAAACTGATACTTTTTGTTGCACTGTATACTATATACAGAGATTTTAAAATAAGTATACATACAGTGTGTGGTATATCAACTCGCAACATTCCTAGTTCGGAACCCGATCACCGATTTTCGAAAAAAAAAATCATAATATTTGTAGTACTCAACGAGATATCTTCGAGAATGTGGACAAATCCCAAATATTCTGATTCCTAAAGCCTACTGATGTATGTTGAAGGGGTAAATAGAGGACGATGAGTATATATTATATAATGGTATATTTGTTTTGGAAAATCTGTCAACATCAGGATTCAAATTAGAAGGGAGTTGTGAGTTGAGATCGCCATATTGTATATTATACCTATTGAACACATATAAATATGATAAAATCTATAATGAATGTTCCCAAAATATCAGAATTTCAATTAATTAATTGGATAATTAATCAATATTGAACAAAAAATGTAAAGAAAATATCAGATCATAAATAATATTCAGATTCAAAAGATATTGTACAACCTTTCATTTGTATCTAATTTTCTCATCAAATTTCTATGTAAAACTCGACCCTGTCTATCCGAACACTAGGTGAGAATTCGAAACTAGAAACAGTCTCGAATATGTGAATACATAAAAATCATCAGCTTATATCAGCTACCATCACTCCCATTACTATTACAATCATCTACATCTGCCAGGGAAACATTACTGAAAATTTTCGATTTCCTTTTAACGATTTGAGGCAGCAAACGGCTGAAATCCGTCACTTTCTCCACTACAAAATCCGGTAAAGGGTCCCCTTCACGTAGCTGCCTACTGCCCAAAGGTACCCATACACTACACAACAGCTTGGCGTTGCTTCCCCCTAAAATGTCCGTCTCCAGTTTGTCTCCTATCATGACGCAGTGTTTAGGATCGACTGCCAAGGTTTCGCAGGCTTCAAGAAATATTTCCGCGCTTGGTTTTTCCCAAGGCAGATCACCGGAAACCAGGATGAGGTCGAAGTAGGACTTGAGGTCGAGTTTTTCCACTTTTTCCCACTGGGCTTGGGACGGGCCGTTGGTTATCAGGGCCAACAGGTGCGATTTCCTGAGGGTTTTCAGGAAGTGCGTGATGTCTGGGGCTAGCGAGAGGTACTCGTACCTTAGTGTCAGCCATTGTTGGTAAATATCATCTGGAAATTGAAAAAAAGTAAGTGATTCCGTGTGATTCATAATTCACCAGGATTTTTTTAAATTTTTGTTTCATGATAGATATCAGGATAAGAGGAACTCTTCCCATGTCTGAATCAAATGAAAGGAAGATCCAATAATAATCTGGCTGGACAATCAATATAATGCCCATTATACAGTGTGACCAAAATATAAGGTTGCACAGCATAGCATCGGGATAGCGGAAACGGTAGGAGTTGTGAATTCTTTCGAAAATTACACACCCAACATTTTCGACCAATTAAAATTTTTTTGACGTTCATAGGTAAAATGACATCTACATTCACCTTCAAATCACGATGAATTAATTCCATAAGTTGTGAGAAGACATATTTCTACCAACTTTAGCTAAATTAATTTGTAAAATACATATTTTTTATTATTTCATTTAACTAGTCATTTTTTCATACTTCAGGTGACCTAAAAATATTACGTAGGCGAATTTCATTGATACTAAATAGTACTTCGGGTTTCTCGTGAGAATTTTGTTTTGTTCTGGTTCCCACGTTCAGAGAACATCGTGAGAACCAATAATAGAAATAAGGTAGGATTGGTGTTCATCTCAAATTTCTGGTGGTTATATGCCTCAAGGAACACCTTCCTTGGCAATGTGTTCCAGAGCCTCGCTGTTCGTTGGATGAACGAGTCTTTGGAAATTGGAAAGAGATGTTCTGCAGGTCTCCAAAGTGACCACGAAGGGGTGCGAAGCCTCAACTCGACGGGTTAATCTCGCGGGGACTGCCAAGGGAGGAACAATTGTTGACATTTCAGAAAAGCATCGTCCATGAAACATCTATAAAATAGAGCCAGACCGGCAACTTTTCTACGGTGTTCCAGAGAAGTGAGTGAGTTTGTGAGCGAGGCATCACCCACGAGACGAATTGCCCTTTTTTGGACAGAATCCAAGAGTTTCTCGAGTGATAGAAAAGATATAATGGAGTGAATCCAAAAAAGAAATGATAAAAAAAGATAAGGCAAACCTAAACGTTTGGCTGCTTCTTGGTGGTGAGTTAATTTCTTGAAGAAGTGTCTTTCCTAAATGAGAAACAGACATTGTGACCAAAGTATCTTGACATATCTTGACAGTTTTTATTATATAAGTCTGTCAAATCCTATCATCTCATTGTCATTCACTCTATCGCCCATTCCATCGAGATGCATCCGTAAATACCGAAATTTTAGGTCATCATCCCCCAAATTCCCCGTGCGACTTCCTTAGATGTTACTCAAAGTGGTGACCTTGACAGGAGACGAGCGCATGCTAGACGTGGAGCCCACTGACAAAATCCTGACCATCAAGGAAAAGCTGGAAGAAAAGGAAGGGATACCGCCCGAACAGCAGAGGCTGGTTTTCCAAGGAAAGCAGCTGAAAGACGATAAAACTGTGAACAGCTACAAGCTGAAAGGTGGTACCGTTCTCCATCTGGTAGTAGCCCTGAGAGGAGGTCAAGAAAATTATGAAAACGTTGAATACCTAGACTCATGAAAACTTCATGAACCTATAGTGGTAATAAAATCACTGTGTGGGCATATAACTTTATTTTTCATTATCATTTTTTAGGATTTATATCGCTGATCGTATTACGTAAATCCTGACGATCAAGGAAAAGCTGGAAAGGAAAGAGGAGATACCGTCCGAACAGCAGATGCTGGTTTTTCAAGGAAAGCAGCTGAAAGACGACAAGACTGTGAACAGCTACTATAGCTGAAAGTTGGTAACGTTCTCCACTTAGTAGTAGCCTTGTGAGGAGGCCAAGAAGATTATAAAATCGTTGAATACCTAGACTCATGAAAACCTCATAATATACCTGGTGGTAATAAAATCACTTTGTGGGCATATGAGTTTATTTTTCATTATCATTTTTTATAATTTATATCGCTAATCGTATTACTTAAATCCTGACGATCAAGGAAAAGCTGGAAAGGAAAGAGGATATACCGCCCGAACAGCAGTGACTGGTTTTCCGAGGAAAATAGCTGAAAGACGACAAAATAGTGAACAGCTACAAGCTGAAAGATGGTACCTACCGTTCTCCATTTGGTGATAGCCCTGAGATGGAGGCCAAGAAGATTATGAAAAAGTATAAAATAACTAAAGACTAATACTACTAGTAGATTAGTAGACTAATATACCTAGTGGTAATGAAATCACTCTGTTGACATATAAGCTTATTTTTTATTATCATTTTCGATATTCGCGATTTATATCGCAAATCGTATCACGTAAGTCCTGACGATCAAGGAAAAGCTAGAAGACAAATATGGGATACCTCCCGAATATCAGAGGCTGGTTTTCCAAGGAAAACAGGTGAAAGGCGGCATGACAGTGAACAAAGCTACAAGCTAAAAGGCGGTACTGATATGGGCTTCATTTGGTAGAAGAGCCCTGAGAGGAGGCCAAGCAAAGGCCAAGAAAATTATGGAAGTAAAATACCTACACTCATGAGAACCTTATCATAATATACCTAGTGGTGATAAAATCACTGTGTGAGCAGATAAGCTTATTATTATTAGCATGCTTTTATTAGCTTGGTATGTATTGTATGCTTGTATTAACGTAATCTTCGAACGTGATTTTGACCCACTTCAGAGAACATCGGATTGATTTGAAACTTCACACAATTATCAAGGGCCGATGACAATAACAGCATTAGTTGATAGATTTGTTCCATTATCCTGATCAGGATGTTCAGAATGAGCTTTTTTTCCTGGAATAAAATGGTGGCTGAAGTTCCGCCACCAAGATTTCAAATGTTCGTTTTTATTCTTCGAAAAACTTTTAACAATGCTTTTCATATTCAGAGACAGGGCAAGGTCTTGCACCAAGTACTTGTATGAATAGTTGCATCCAGAGAGATAGGTGATTTTGATCTACTTCAAAACGTCGAATCAAATTCAAACTTCGAACACTACTTTCATCACGGACCGATGAAAATATAATATATTTATAATAATAATATAATTTATCCTGATCAGTAGCCCACAGAGGACGCCAAGAAAATTGCGAAAGTAGAATACCCCAGGACTCAAGAAAACCTCATAATATACCTATAATGGCAATAAAATGACTGTGCACATATAAGCTTATTTTTTATTATTATCATTTTAGATTTAATTAGCTTATGCCTTATACAGTGTGACCCATTTAAGATGGAAGCACCCTTATAAAACTTACATTTTTCAACCGATTGGAATGATTTTTTTTTTGTTAGGTAGATATTCAGAAAGTCTATTAGAACACCAAATATCATGAATAAATCTCCATTTCCAGGGCCAACTAATCTGATTTATCAAGGTCAAAAATCTAAAAAAATTACTAGCGATTTTTTTAGAAAAAATCTGACTACACCACTGGATTTGTGACATTTTCAAATGGCTAACATGTAAATTACGTTGAAATGCGTCAATCAATAAAAAAGTTATAAAGGAATGAAATTTGAAAAATATGCCGTTTAATCAACCCATCAATTTTTATTACTGAACAGATTTCGATGAAACTGTGATCAGTAATATTTCAAGACATCCTGAATCCACTGGAGTATACAGAATTTTCATAAAATTCCTGAACATGAATTGGTGGGTTGATTAAACGGCATATTTTTCAAATTTCATTCCTTTATAACTTTTTTATTGATTGACGCATTTCAACGTAATTTACATGTTACCCATTTGAAAATGTCACAAATCCAGTGGTGTAGTCAGATTTTTTCTAAAAAAATCGCTAGTAATTTTTTTAGATTTTTGACCTTGAAAAATCAGATCAGTTGGCCCTGGAAATGGAGATTTATTCATGATATTTGGTGTCCTAATAGACTTTTTGAATATCTACCTAACAAAAAAAAATCATTCCAATCGGTTGAAAAATGTAAGTTTTATAAGGGTGCTTCCATCTTAAATGGGTCACACTGTATATACCTGCTCGAATTGAAAGAAAAGTAAAAAAGTTTGAGACAAATAATATGGACGAGGTTTGATTTTTTTTCGAAAACAATGCTATAGATATGTAGAAACGTCAAAAGGGCTTCAGCACCGTTAGGAAGTATTTTCGGACACATATTGATGGGAACATTTTTTCTTATCTTCATCTGCAGAATCACCTCCTCTAGTATACGAATGTTATTCTGGACCACCTTGTATAAACTGTATATTATGCTAATTTTGAAATCAAGAACTATATATTGTTACATCAAATCATATGAGTTTATTTTGAATATAAAAAGTACAACATTACGGGTAGGTATATAGGTAGTTAAAAGATTGTATGTAAATTTATAGATGTACACATACATCGATCTATACATATACATTCATAATATAGTAATTTGATTGGATCCCAGGGTAAATTCTTAGGTATTTCTAGTACTTAGAAAGTACCAAACATATAGAAGCATAATGTATGCCAAAAAGGTGACCATATCGAAACTTTATAATTCCATATGCACTTCAAGCACTCCTCAGTGCTCTCACCAAATTTAAAAGACATCCATTCTTGAGCCTGTAATACTCAATAGTTCGGATATTCTGCAAAAACATTCCTCTGAAAATCAATCTTTGTTGGGATGTTGGAAAATCTTCGTATTCAGACTCCAGTTTTGTTTTGATATCCAAAATTGTTTCTGTCGAGTCTACCTCAATGATTTTTTCTTCTCCAACCAGCGGTTTTATTCTTAATTTCATTTGAATTTGATTGCATGGGAAACTGCACTAGAATTTTGGTTGTATACAAATGATTTTGAAATGTGTGAATTTTTGATGGTTGATTTGACCGAATTATTTTTGACTATGACATTACATTATTACTTGTCAAAAATTATTTTAAAAAATCCATTCTGATGTAGTAAACCACATAAATCAATAAACGTTCAATGAATAAAAAAGTGTTATCTTCAGCTAAAGTTAAACTAAAATAATATAAAGGTTACCTACTTGATAGTTTCATAATTTCTTCCTCATGTCCTGAAAATTGAATTCTATAGTGGCTAACAAAAATCAATAAACTATTTTGATGAAAAAAGGTTAGTTGTTGTTGGATGATCATATATATAGAAGTTTATATATATTTGGAGTGTTTCCTACAACCCTAGGCCTCTGTGCCTAGGGCATTCCTTAGGTGTTTCAAATAATTTAGCCCAGAATTCAATATATTATTAACATTTCTATAGACAAACCAAAGAAACAATCATTTTGTTTAAATATTTATATTAAATCACTTTTGAGCTGAAGAAAGATAAGTAATTTCCACATGTTGTATATACACTACATAGAAACAATTCCAAATAAATATTTCTGAAGTATAAAAAACATAATAACACAAAAATTATTACACATGGTCATGAAGAAATCAGTTTTTATCCTAATCAAAATAATTACAAGTACATGTAGAGGAATTTCCACAAATCTTCATTCTTTCCAAGCATTCCCTAATAAGTTCAGGATCTGTATATTCATCCTCATACAAAAATTGAAGCCCACTTTCCTCTTCAGTACACTCTGCTTCATTTTTCCTGTTTGAATCTTTTTTTAACTTTGTTGTTTTTTGTATCAGGTCAAAAAGTGGGCCATTATCAATGATATTTTCAAATTCAACAGGCTCACAGTGATCCCCATCAGTAGCAATCTGAGACCCAGATGCTTCTGAGTGTGCTTCTGAACTGCTACTTGAAACTTCAGCTTTAGTGGAACTACCTAACCCTACTCTTTTCACAGCTTCATCCATTTTCTTCAAATAGTGATCCAAATCATCTTTTTTAACTGTGTTGTGGAAAGAATAAGGAGGTGCGATAGGTGGCTGCACAGGATCTCTATGTTTGTATGGCTCTTCACCTTCCAATGTTAGGGGATATGTAGCATCAGAATCATAAGCACTAACATCCCCACAAACAATAAATGGTATTATCACTCTGTTTATACCTTCAAGAGAGTTAAAATCTTTGTTTGACACATCCAAGTATGGGGTCATCAATTTGGGATCAAATCCCTCAGGAGGTGAATAATTTTGACAAACTACAAAAGCTTCAATGCTTGAATTCCTTGAACTGCTGGGTTTAGCTACATGCACTTCTTTAAACAGAGCTAAAAGCTGATTTGTCAATAGGTCATTGTCTTTTCCACGAAAAATTTTAGCTACAAAGGTACCTCCTGGTTTTAGGACATTACAACAGATATGCAGGGCACCCAAGAGCAGCTGTGCTTGAATATAAATGTCCATACTGTGCAATCCAGTAACATCTGGTGCTCCATCACATATCACCAGATCTGCATGATCTCCCTCAAAGTGCCCAATGATTTCCTGAGCTGTAGAATACTTGGTGATGTCGCCTTGAATCTGAATAACACCTGGAAGAGGAGACATTGGTTGCAGATCAACAGCTACTATCTTCACGTTTTCATTCTTATGTGATTCATATTCTTCCATGCTTTCCAGCCTCTGGTGCAGTTCAATTTCATTGTAAAATAAACAGCACTTGTCCCTGATCATGACTGTTTCGCCCAAGTAGAGTTTTCTGGAGAGGACTTGGCTCCAGCTGCCTGGAGCGGCACACAAATCAACGGCCTTGGTGACACCATTGAAAATGTGGAATTTCTCATCGATTTGAAGGAGCTTGAAGGCACTTCTGGCACGCCAGCCTTGCTCCTTTGCTTTCCGGTAGTAAATATCGCGTTTATCTTTCGAAACCTTTCCCATTTTAGAATCAAAATACTTGCGTATAGGTTAGAATGGATTCTTCTTCTAGTTTTTGGTTGTTCGTATGATTGACCATTGAACAAAACATATTGAGCTATTGAGGTTGTGTACATTAACTGTTCCGTGAAAGTGAAGCAAAATATTTTTATGGCTATCGAGTCAGAGAGGAAGGTACCGGTCGGATGTTAGATTACTATGAGAAGATGATGAATGACGTTTCGTTTAACGGTTTAAACTTTTCGAAATCCCGCATTTTCGAATTTGCACAAATTACTTTATTTGCTTGTGTTGTGCATTCGGAAGGGGAGAAGGTGTAGTATTTGAAACTTCAAAGTTCTAAGAAACCTCGACTGGAAAAATTCAAAGTGGGAACAGCAGAACTTGACTGGATGGAAAGAAACAATAATTATCACATGGAAGCATTAAACAATAATCACCTCCAATCTCCTTAACCGGGTATCGGGGCCATCGGGGGGGACCGGGGTATCAGAAGGCTCCTTGAGTTGCTCAGCCAGTGGTGTAACTACTAATGTGAGGTGGGGTGGGAGGAAAGCATTGGGGTGAGTTTTTGTCTATGTCTACACTCTGATGCTGATAAGGTGGATATATGTTTTTGTTTTCGGCTATTCTCGTTTTGCTCACCATGCATTTTGAGCTGATTTTGAGAATATAGCGCTTTGTTGACTTATGAAAATTGTCCTCTGTAAATTCTTACCTTTTCTATAACTCCCAGACATATATATATAAGCCGCCATATGTACCCTCTATGTCTGTTTCTATTTATACCCCTATGAAATCTTTGTAACTAAGTTATATAATTTGGTATTTTGATCTTGAAGAGTCACTGCAGTAGGAAAAATGTGGATACTCGCAGTAGCCAAGGTCATCATCTGTCGATGAGACATAAAAACATCAACATAAAAACTATGAGAAAACATGTCTAACTTTCAATCTATCTAAGCCAGGAGTTGGGAATGTTTTCCTGTAGTTTTCATGGCTGTTAAGGTTGATTAAGGTCATCATCTGACGTTAGGATGACATGAAAACTAAGGGTGTAAACATTCCTAACTCCTGGCTCAGATTGAAAGTTAAACATGAGGAAATTGTGTCCTGGTCAGATCATGACCTTGCCTACCAAGAATAGTGACCTTGACTATAATAGGTGTTTTTTACCTACAGGAAGATCTTTATGGAGAAAGATTTGTCTATTCCAAGTCCTAATTTGCCTTGACATTTAGCCAATATCAAAGATCAATAGAGAAAGCCCTGTTGACTTTTGTGTTAATTGTGTGTATTGATTATAGTGATAAAAAACAAAAAAAAAATCTCTGATATAGGTATAAGTTATACTTATATTTTATACCTAGGTCGAGATCCCTTTATATGAAGAGATGAAGAACATAAAATATCATATGATTGAAATTATAGCACTTTGATAAAGTTATTGCAGTCCACCACTCCTATAGAAACAGTGATGAAAACGCTGAATATTTGGAACACTCAATGTTCTTCAATAACATCATAGGAATTTACTATGATAAAAAATAAAATGTATAAGTAGGTATTGGATTTCTATGTACTTACCTGTTAGATAGGAATGTTCTCCAAGTGCATCAGTCCACAGAATTTTTCTCCAAGCGTCTAAGTCCATGGGGGGATTATCAGGACATTTTCTAAACATTTTCAGGTACCTCTTACATATTTGAGCTGCAGCATTAATTGACAGTGAATACTTTCTATTCAAAATTTCTCTCAACTGTAACAGATATCAAAACACCTCATTATTAATAATGAATTTCATGATATCAGCTTGCTTTCAATATTTTAGTATATTATACAACTGGAAATGAAAAATAGATTCAGATTGGAGAGAGCAGCTGGGACTCTCATTTAAATTATGTACATCTGAAAATAACTTGCAGTTGTGGGAGTTTACCTACTCTCACGTTTATTTTAAGAAATATATATATGTTCACAAAATACATATTACCACATCTCTGGAATATGGTGTCATATAACAAATTAAAATAGTAGGTAACAAATAGAAATAGCTTTATTTTCATATCTCAGCTCCACTATACAGTGTTTGTATCAAAATCCTTACAAAATTAGTTTGCAATAGAACAAATGCATTTGCTAGTTCCAAATAATTATCAAAACATTACTGGGAAAACAATAAATAATATGAAATCAGCATAAAATTAGATTACAAAATTTTCTCCAGCACAAAATTCAATCACCAAACAGCTTTTTTCCCAATTCCATGAGTCTATGGTTCCGACAAACTCTAAGAGCTTCAGCCTTCTTCAAAACATCTACTACACTCTCATTGGCATCAACAAGATGGCACAAAAAGTCTTCAAAAGCGGATTTAACATTTGGAGGCAATGTGCCGATTTTGACTTTCTTCAATAGTGCTATGATACCCTCTGCCCAGCCGCTTTCAATTGCAAATTCAGATATCCAAGGGATTTGAGCAATAACTGCTGCCAGAGTCTGCATCCCAAGAAACCATAACTCCATCAGTTCCATCCAGTGCTCCTTGTAAGCCATAGAAACCACCAATGCAGTAGGGTCATTGGACTCATCTATGTTGTAGGCATCCCAAAGGAAGCGTATGGTCGCTTGAATGTACCGGCAAATCGAAAAATCGTTCTTTTTCACCTTCTTTGATAGTTGCTTGAGCAGCAGCAGTCCTAAGATGGCCAAGTTCCCATGCAATACCAAATTTTCTGGTATGTCTTTCAACTCTGGTAGATTCTCAAAAATGAATTTCAGAAGATTGTTGAACTCCTCAGACTCCTCCACGTATTTTGGCTCTAAAACGGTCAGATTCATAAGCACATTGCAAGCACTGATCATGGCAAGTCTGGAATCCTTCATGTCTTCCAAGATTTCTGGGGTAAGCTCAGGTACTGGTTGACTCAGGACTTTCAAACGTTCAGATCTAGGCACTGGTGGTCTCTTGTAATGTACAATTGTCCAATGGAACTCTAGTACATCCAATAACACCTGAGCCTCTTTTCCTTTCAGCATTATCTGCCTTGCTTCATCTTCTACAGCCAAATGACACAATGCAGGTAACATTACACGCAAAATATTAACATTACTGAGAGGGTCATTAGCCTGTGGAGTACCAGCTTTCTCAGCAATGCGTCTAGCTCTGTACAAGTAAAATGTTTCATTAGCTAACTCAAGAATGAAAGGCAACAGCTGGTAAATTTGGGTTCTCATAGCTGTTGTTTCTTGAGCTAGCCATGCTACTAGCACTCTTATTGTGGCACAAATAAAAAGCTTATCTTCACCACTAGGTTTGTTTTTGTCATTGGAAACTTTGATGAGCAGATTCACTATAGCTGTGAAGGCTCCTTTCAAGCCAGTGTACAAAGTTTGTTTTTCTTTTTGATCTAGGTCAATTTGATCTGTAGCTATGAAGTTTATTGACTGTTCTAATATGAGATAACAAGCTGTTATGAGGTTTTGTTGAGGCGCCAATGCTTTGAGAATTTTTCCATCAAGTTGCATTCTGATTTCAATGGCAGCCAGTTGAATAAGCAACAGGAAAACTTGTTTGCCCTTTTCCTCATCACTGAAAATCCATTCTATCCCCAGAAGGTCCAACATGCTGGAAGTTAAGATAAGTGCAGGGTTTCGTTGAGATGCGCCAATTTTGCTCTGTAGCACATCACAGAGACCTTTATACACACTCTGGGGCCACGACTCACTCTGTGCTGATTCAGCAATAACATTTGGCGGGCAGTTGTATACCAGAGCATTGAGTACTTCACAAATTTCGAATTTGCGTTTATCCTGATCTGTCTCAAAATCTAGGGCGATTTTGTTCAACAGAGCATGATAAGCTTTGGGGTCTTTGTTGTCCCAAGAAGCTCCCTGCTTTGCTACAAGTAGTGCCATCACATTCAGTGCTTCATCAGACTGGAAACTACCTTGGGAATAGATTTCACTTAGCCTGTCTATAGCATTTGCTTCTATGAGTGCTTTTTGACCAGGTGCAAAGGATGCTATGCCTTTGAGGCAGTTGTATGCCTCACCAATCGCCATCAGGCTATCGTCGTTCTCCGAATCGTCAGCTGCTTTGACAATATCCAGGAAAACAGGGACAAAATCAAGGAGTTCCTTCTTGATGGCAATTTCTTCTTCATTGCAAAACACCGTGATAATGGATAGTGCTAGAGACTTGTAGATGGAAGGAGGGCAATCCACAGGGACGTCCGTAGTGAGCAGGAGCCTGCGTAAGAAGTCGAAGCCGATTGCCTCGAATATAGCTTTCTTGGCATTGGGAGTAGCATGCTTTCCTTTCACTAGTTTTGTCACCATAAAGAGGGCAGCAAACTTTTCGGTATCGCTCGTAGAGTTCTTCAATATGCTGCAGCACTTTTTCACTGCATCAGAAACCTCCCCCATGGTGGAAAACTTCGGCGCGACACTAGACACAGACGACTTTTCTTGCGGACTGGAGTGCTAACATTTGGAGACTGAAGCGCTCCGTAGCTTATTTTTGGTGTCGAATGCTATGAGATTCTATATTCGGTCATATCTACGTTCTCGGCGTATCGACTTACTTATTTTTAGAATTTTCTCAGCCGTTGACATTACGAAATAAAATAGGGTTAGGATGCTATATTTTGTTTTGTTATTTCCCAACTTCAGAGCAGTTCGCTCACGGCGCTCGCGCTTTGCCACATTTGAAATGTTGCCAATTAGGGATAAAAATGTGAATAACATGGAAGAAAAGAGTGGTAAAACAGTAAAATAAAAGACCTGGTGAAAAGATCTGATAGGTTTGGTATTTTCGTGTATAATGCACTATTTTTTGCACAATAACATCATTAGGTATAATAAAATCATCGATGTGAAAGTTGAAGTTCCTGAGTTGCAGGCAGGCATCTTTATTATTCTTTTGAAGTTTTGAAATAATCAAATACCTATCTCTGTCAGTGATTATGTGAATTTGATATTCTTGATATTCGATCAGTATTCAAAATATATTATTTCAAACTGAGATGTGTATGTAAAAACTTCACAAACGATAAGATTTCCACAAAATTCTCAAACACACGACACGTTTCGATAACACAGTATAGCTTCGTCAGGTGATATACTGGTACAATGAACTAAATTTAGTTGTGTTAGCGTTGTCGTGTGTTTGAGAATTTTGTGGAAATCTTACTTTTTATGAAGTTTTTAATAGGTCGCGTGCACGATGACCGACCCTGGAGGCAAAATATTGAAACACAACCTCATTCTTCTGTGAATTATTGAAACACAACCTCACTTTTTTACTTGGTTACAGAGGAATCAAAGGATTGAAATAGTTTTTCACAATATTTTGGCATACGAATCGTGTTTTTTGCGCTATTCATTAATTCGAGCATGCCTTCGCATTGTGCTGTTGTACAATGCACAAAAAATGCAGCAAGAGACTAAAGAATATGATTTTTCAGGTAAATAGTAATCTCACATAGTTATCATTATGAAATGTTGTCATTCCTTATTGAAATTCCTTCTGCCTTCTGTCACTTCTGCAATACAAGCTAATACTGCTAATAGATTGAACATGTCTACAACACACACGATCGTCAGCATGTCAGACCAGTCCTCCCGATTGATTGCATGAATCCAATTTTCTGGCATTATTTTGGAAATTTCAGATGTATTTCTATTAGCTTCTATCGCAGAAAGAATTCCGATGAGAAATCAGAGAAATTACCAAATTTCAAAAATGAAAACTATATGTGAGTGACTATAATAGTACGTAGGTACTTACTTTTAAATCATATTGTACCAACCGGATTACTTCGTCTTCCGCTGCAGTTTTTGTGCATTTCACAACAGCATAATGTGATGGCATGAGCGAATTGATGAATAGCGGAAAAATACGATTCGTATGCCAAAATAATTGTGAAAAACTATTTCAATCACTTGTAAACAAATAAGTAAAGTGACGTTGTGTTTCAATATTTTGCCTCCAGTGTCGGTCATCTGACAGTTCTTGCACGCAACCCATAAATGAGATGTGTATGTCAACAACCACATTTTATTTTCACATTGAAAAACAATAGCATAAATATTTGATTCAAATGCCTTGCCAAGTATGTAGTAATAACTACAATAAAATATAATGGCAGTGTATTATTAATAGCTCTATATTTATATTCGCGATATAAAATAAGCGTACGACACCTATCGGAGTTCTTGAAACCTGTCAAAGCGGCTTGTTTACCTTGTTTTTAATGGTTCACATTTGTTTTTTGTTTGTGCTAAATGGTCATATCACCAAAACAAACCGCTCCGAAGTGTTCAAGTTGTTGCCGTCAGATGTATGAAGTTTGGTGCACGACGCGTAGCGGATTAAATTTACTTGCTTTGTACACTTGACCAATTTTAATAATTCGGTATGATGTTGTATTTGTAATGCAGGAAATATTTGCAACCGTTAAAGTACAAATATACATAAGAATGTACAGAGTGGGCCAAATTCTAAAGGGAAAGTACTTTTCTCGAACTAGATAAAAGAAAACTGATGTGGGTTACTATGGGTCTATTTTCGTGCAAAACTCAATGGTAAAAACCTTATATCTGTCTTCGTTTCGGAGTTACAACGTGTTCTTCGAAAATGGGCATTTTTGAAAAGTGGCTACAAATGTTTTTTGCAAAAAGTTCTCGTTCTCATGAAAATAACTGCAAAGCATAGATTTCTTGATAAAAATTATTCCTGGGGCACTGAAATCTGCCTTCCTGTAACAATAATTTAACTTGTTCTTAAAGGAAATGTTCTATTTTGAACCTAAGGATCAATTTTCAGGACAAACAGAATGCTTTGAAAATGTTTTCATAAAAACGAAGAATTTTTGCCAGACAAATCATTTTTATAGCTATTTTTAAAAAATTCATATTTTCGAAAAACACCTTATAACTCTGAAACGAAGATAGAAATCGATATGCAGTTTCCACCATTGAGTTGTTTATGGGATTTGATCGTATAGTGAATATATATGTTACCAAAAATATTTGAGAATTCCACATGAAATTCGGGCAGGGTATGCTACAGGAAAAATCTTTTGGAGTGGGGGCATTTTTTCATTCATAGATACTTCTTCCAAATTGTTCTCCATGTAATATGAAATAATAAATTTCGAAAATCTATATCCTGTTGACGTGTATTTTCATCAGGTTTTATTTTAAAAAATATTCACCTGAATTTTTGATCAATGTATGCCGTAAGTACTTGGATAAGCAGCTAAAACCTATGGCAAGATCATATGTATCCAATGAAAAAATGGAAGGAACAATACAATTACACAAAATGTAGTATGCACATGGGTCGTATCATTCATAAAATGCATTGGATCGATCGCGGTATATGTATAATGAATATCAACAATTATTTTGAAAATATAGACAACTCTAAGATGAACGATACTACTACAAAATAATTATTAAAAATTTCAACTGAAACAGACCTATTACAGATTTCCTTCCTAATACTTATTGCAGAGCCGACAACATTGTATTCAGCAGAGTATATTGTTTTGCGTCTGCGCTGTGCCGGCTTAACAGGATCGAATCGAGGCCATGTGGCCGTGTGCGTGACTGTGAAAGTTTACGTCACTTTGTCATCATTTTATTCCACGGTATTTCTATCGAGGAACATGCGAGGAACCCGATTCATCTCAGTAAAAACTGATTGGTCAAAGACAATTGAAGCACATCACTAAATCAATTTACCTTATCGCAGGTACGTTCGTCTGCTCGCCTGGTGGCGATCAGGGTGTTGTCGAGATCGAAAAAAACGGCCGTCGTGTGTTCCATTCTTTTCGTGTATGTTGGTTGCTAGCGTCACAGATCACTGAGCGTTGAGGTTGAGATGATGAAAGCAAGAAAGTCAGCAGTTTGCGTGATTTCAGTAATTTGCGTTCACAGTCCAAAATTATATTGTTCGTCATCGATATTGGGCTTATGGAAGTTCACCGTCGATTGTGGTGACTGGTTTGGCCATGTTCCATGTTGGGTATACAATTAGCTTTATCTGTATCAGTGGGGGGCAATATTTGCTGAATGATGATCCATACAATAATAAACATGGAAAATACCCTGTATGAACTGTAAATTTGTTTATGTCATGACCTTTTAACATTATCGGGTCATTACAGTAATTACTTAGATTATACCTGTGGATTATAAATAATATCTGCCTATTAGAACCTCTAGTTCAAAATAAATGCAACCACACTAGGCAAATGTTTCAGAAAAATATCTCGATTATCCTCAATGATTAATGATCTAAACTAAACTAATCTAAAGGAAAACTTCATCAAAGAGGTTTTTATTGTCAACATCAAGAAACGTTTTCTTTTTCTGTGACGGGAAAAAAGTTTGGCATTTCATCTCTGTTGGCAGGTGCCACTTTTCATAAATTACTTTTTTCCCGTGGGAAAAAAGTGAGAACTTTCTTCCCGGATATATATCACATATATATACACTGTTGATGGCTTTTGTTGTGGTATATTTCTGAAAAATGAGTCAATAATACCGTCTCCGAGAAAGAACTGCAAGTCCTTCGACTTCGCGCCGCGGTTACGTATATTACTAAACAACCACTGAATTCGCTATTTTTTGAAATCAAATCACAGAATTAGACTGACAGAAGTGACATCAGATATTTGATTACTTCATAAGAGTGATAAAGATGCCTACAACACAGGTGTCCCTACTGTTAATAACTAAAATTTCACGTCGATAATTTTCAGATTTCAAAATAATGTTTTTTCCTTGTATAAATAAATAACTATTTCTTCAAAGCAAAAAAATATACCCAGATCCAAAAAAAGTGTATAGCGCTATATCAGTCTATATGACGTGATTAAAATTCAGGGAAACCATAACAATTAAATTGAAAGTATTTTTTCTATATTATTCTTACCAATGAGGTACTTTGTACGTCATCAATTTCATTTCCGCATTTGATATCACATGACGTCATTGTGTTATTATTTCACAAAATCTCATCTCACATGAAATATAAAATTTCAAGCAATGACAGCCTCGTCTTATAGGGATTACTTGGAAAATCAGATGACTACAAGCTGAAGAGATCGAAAATCTGTTAGCTGTAGAAAAAGTAGTGTTCAACTCGCACAGAATGCTAAATTTTCACTAGTATGATTTCATTCTCGTGGGAAATGATTGTCGCAACTCAGATGGTTTTGGTAGATTATTTGGCAAACGGCGTGTCCACCACATGTCGCAACTCATATGTTGCTCCCCTATGGATCGCAACTTGGCTACTCGCTTGGCTTGATGAGAGGATTTTGATCATTTCACCACCCAACCATATTCATCCCCAAATGAAGAGCCAAGATAGTTTAGTAATAATCAAATAGTAATGAATTAGTAATCAGTAACTCAATAATAATGGATAATCAGTAATGAATGGCTTATCGATTCGGAATCTATTTATATTTGGAATCGATGCTAACATTGCAATTTTCCGCAATGGCAATGCTCGATACCGGGCGTATAGCTTAGCCCGCATCGCAAGCTACTCTGCTTTAACCTGATCGAAACGCTGTACAAGATGTTTTAATTTGGAAAAGTTTAATTTGAATAAAGATCTAGAAATGAACGAAAGTTCAAGTGATGTTATTTCATAGACATTTGTACTTCTTGACACTATTCCTGCATCATTTTAGTCATGATTCTATCAAATGTTTTCTACTTACATTCCAAATCCGAAGTTGGTGAATACATTGACTATAAACTGGTATACAAATTACCACATGGCTTACCAAGTATTTTATAAAAATTGATAGCAAACATAAAAATTCCAGTTTGTTTCCATCTATTTTTGCATCCTGCAATTCCACTACAAAAGAAAATTGTTATGATAATCCCCAGATTTTGGGTCTTTCCCAACTTGGAAAAAAAATGAAAGCAGTTTGAAATGAAACAAAAATGCATACATAACGCTACAAAACTTTTAATGAGCTTGAACGTATACAAGAGTTGCAGCCACTTATCATAGGCCTGTACACCAAAATAATACTTAAAAACTAGAAAAGTTAACACAAGAAAAATCGCTCGAAATGTGATGTTTACCAATTCATATTTTTTTCTTTGTTTATCACATAATGAGTGGAAAACGCTAAGAGAAATGATTATCAAGATCTAAGCAATGAGTATTTTCAATAAAAAAAAAATTAATAAGACAGTCAAAATACATTAAACGAGGAATGTTAACAATACACACAGAGACAATGATACAGAATTAAAATAGGTTGGTCGTTTGCCCCCTTTTTGTAGAAAATGAAGACAATTTATTAAATACCAAACACAGCCAAGAAAAAGCAATACTGACCCCAGAACATCCTCCGTCTCAATAAGTCAATTTCCAAAAGTGGCAAACGAAAATACTGATTGTGATACAGTTGATAAAATGCCAATGCAGTCTTAATGTGGATCCAGTCTTCAACTCAGTTGGCACATTTTAGAAAAATTTTTCCCTTCCCATCGGAACACAGGAAAAAATCATCAAACTAGAAAATCTCTCACAATTATAAAACAGAAACGCATATAGATCTATCCACAGGGCAAACCCACAAAAACAATAATCATTATATTGAAATGTCATTCTAGAGCAGAGCACCCTGTAGAAAACCAAGAAAGCTTCTTAAAAATAGAGTTCCGTGATAATAAATAAAAAAGAGCACTACAAATGTATACATTTACATCGAAACGCATTAGATATAAACAATTAAACCTCCACACTTACAGGGGGAGCACTTTCGGCAGAAGGCTCTTCCATTTTCTTCGCTTTGATTTCTTCTACATTGCTGGACGATTCTTCCTTTTCACCGTTCTGTTTTTCTTCATCGGCGACGCCATTGGTCGTTTCTTTCTCGATGCCATTCGCCATCTCGCTTTTGTTCTCCTTCTCCTTCTCGACTACCTTCGTCTCTTCTTCTGAAGTACCATTCTCTGTTTTCTCTGTTCCATTTTCTGCTGGTGCTGTCTTACTTTCCTCAACGGGTTTACTTTTTTCAACAGTTGAGGTTTCTTTTTCGGGTTTGGTTTCTTCTTTTTTTGCAGCTTCTGATGGTTTAACTTCTTCTAATTTAGCATCTTCTGGTTTAGCTTCTTTTACTTCAGCAGCTTCTGGTTTGGGTTCTTCTGCTTTAGCAGCTTCTGGTTTAGTTTCTTCAGCTTTCTTTTCTTCTATTTCTGGTTTGGTGTCCTCTACTTTGGCAGCTTCTGTTTTGTTTTCTTCCTGGCTCTTGGAATTTGTCTCAGTTGGTTCAGAAGCTACCTCTATCGTTTTTTCTTTGTTTTCAGTTACTTTATCTTCTACTGTTTTTGTTTCAACTTCTACTTTCTTTTCTTCTACTGGTTTATCACAGATTTTGTCTTCTTCAACAACAGTTTCTTTGTTTTCTGCAGATTTGCTAGCTTCTTTTGGTTTTTCTTTGTCTGTTTCCTCAACTTTTTTTACTTCCGTTTTTTCTTCAACTTTTTCGACATTTTTCTCGATTTTTTCTGCAACTTCGTCACATTCCATTGTGGATTCTACTTCTGGTTTGGCTTCAGTCTGTGGTTTTTCTATTTTCTCTTCAGTCTTGGATTCAGCTTGCTTTTCTTCAGTCTTTTCAGGGGCTGATACAGTTTTAGTCGGTTTTTCAGTTTCGGTTTGCTCAGCAGGTTTAGCAGTGGTTTCTGGTACTGGTTCTTTTGTCGGTTCAACGGCCTTCTCTGACGTAGCTGGTTGAGCCACTTTCTCTGAAAAAAATCCAACATTGGTAATTCTTTCAAGTTAAACGTTTTTTGAACACATCAAACAAACAATATGCCCCCAAAAAAAATTTTATATTTACTCCTAGTAGAATAGAATTGGTATTTAATTACATAACTAATCCGATATATTGGTTCCAGTCTTGAATTTCCAAATACCGCCCTTTCCAAATTTTGACAAAAAAATCATAATCTCCGACCCCGAAAACACCCATATAACATTTCTGAAGAGAGTCGGATCATAATTAAGCTACTCTTACATTACAGACTTTTCATAGAAATTGCTGGCAACTGAATTGCTGGCCTTTGTTAAACAATAATTGCGCATGCGTTTCGGCCTATTTTCACTGCAACTTTCAGGCTTGAAATATATAGAAATGTTTCTAATTTTGAAGGTCATTCACGCGCAACTTTGCATATTTTCAGTGATTTTAGATTTTGACAACTTAATTATCGTGTTGGTGGTTCTGTATAATGGTCGACTATAAAGTAGAAGAAGAATCATTAACATTAAATGTAGGCTCATCCATTCTCAGATAGTTTTTAAAAGCTTTCAAGTCATTACACTCTTTGAATTCATTAGTTATTCTTAGGTTTCCCATTGTTTTATTTAACCATAGTTTGTTCCAACAGGATCTATTCCTCCTGTTTTCCATGCGCCTTTTTATGTAAGTGGCAAGAGCAGCAGTAGTAGTAGTTGCCATGTGTAAAACTTGTATTTTTCCTTTATCCATTTTCAAAATGAATTTCCACCTAATTTCGCTTGACTTGTTTATTTTGAAATATCAACAACTTATAATGTCAAAAATGACGTCAAATGTCAACGTCAATAGTTCGAAATCTCTGAAAGTCTTGGAAAATGTCGCAAATGTAAGAAGACTAGTTTCTCTAGTTTTTAATTTTGCGTGCAATTTATATTGCTTGCAATAAAGTTGCTGCAAAAAGGCTGTAATGTAAGAGTAGCTTTACAATACTCGTCAGCCATATCGGGACCGCCATCTTGAATTTTCTACTTTTGACCGCTTTTGACGAAAGAATCACTATCCGACCCTGAGAACCACCAGATACCAAATTTGAATAAAATCGGATCCTAATTACAAAATCTGCCATCTTGAATTTCTTAATTTTGACGAATGAATCATAATCCCCGATGACGAAAACCCTTAGGTCAGTGGCGGCTCCTCAGAGGAGGCAACGGAGGCTGAGCCTCCTCAGAGATTCTCCTTAAACTGATATTATCTATACTTTCTCATCAAAAGGAGACCAAAATACATGGATTTTCATTTTATACCCTGTCTTTAGGTAAATATTTTTGAATTGGCAACAGTGCTTGCCCACGCATCACACGTTGAAGTCTGCAAATCACGCGTAAAATATTCAACTTGGCAACATCTATTGGAGGCTAGACTCCTTCACAACGCGCAACCCATGCGCGCAATGCAAATGCCCGAATAGCACGTGTTTGTCGTGTCGCGAATTGCGGACAATCTAGTGCGAGTGCATTGTTCATGTTTATGTTAGGTTAATGGTTAGGGGCTCTATAAATTTCTGAAAAATTAGCGATTTAAACGATTGCGATTTAGTGGAATACTTTTTGATGAACCCATTCAGTGTTTTGTCTTATGAAGATGAATTGATTTTGAAAAACAAACGTCCGACACCGGAATTAAAAAATCTGATTGTAACAGGTAGCAAACAAAATCGTTTGTCAATTCTGATAATTATAAAAAATATATCTGGTTGACGGGATCTGAGGTAAGGAATAATAAGCTATTCTGTTGTACTGCATATTATTTTCAACCGATAAGTCATCATGTTGGGGCCTGGGGGGCGATTAGGATATAATGATTTGAAAAATTTGCCTCGCAAATCACAGGAACACATCTCTTCAAGTATTGAGTTCAGGTTAACTGGTAAACAGAATGTCATTAAAGCTATTGATTTGGATGAGTCGTAGAGAGTTGTTTTTCACAATAAATCTCATATCATTCAGTCTCCTCTGTCATGAAAGTCACGAGCCTTAGGTACCAATTTTGAATAGAATCGGATTATAATTACGAAACTCTTCAGCCATATTGGTTCCGCCATCTCCAAATTCCGCCCAAATTTTTAAATTTTGACGAAAGAATCATGTCCGACCCCGAAAACCCCCAGATACCAATTTTGAATAGAATCGGACCATCATTACAAAACTCGTCCGATATGGATCCGCCATCTTGAATTTCCCAATGTTACCGGGATAAATAGTATCCTATAACCTTCCCCTGGTTTTAAGCTACCTCCCCACCAATTTTAAGACAAATCGATCCATCAAATCTTTCCTCTTCATAATATTAGTATAGATTCAATCATTACTTCATTCAATTAATTGATTTTCAACCTGAAATCTATCAATTTTGTTTAACAAACCTTCAGTTTTTTCGTGGGCGTCAACCTCCATAGCTTCATCCTCGATTTGCTCCACAGATGGTGCTGCCTCAGCAGATTTTTCTGCTGGTTTGGCCTCTTCTGATGGTTTTTCCTCTGCAGGCTCTTCTTTGGCTGGTTTCACTTCTTCAGTCTTAGCGACTTTCGAGGGAGGTTGCTCCTAAACGGACAGCAAGAGATAATGAAGAATGAAATGAGATGACATTGTTGAAGATTGAAACAAGAAGATACAGGAAAAAAAAAGATAAACTGTCACAACAGAATTTATTTGGTATACAATTTTCATGATACTAACAATTCTAAAAGCTACTAGAGAACTAGAACTACTGGAACTATGACTACTTCACAACACAATACATTTTTAGTTCATGGAAAAAATGTGGAGGTTATCATCGAAAATAGACTAATCATTGAAATTTAATTTCATCAACTGGTGACAAAAATAATTGTTGGTAGTTCAATTTTAACCCAATTTATAGTATTATAAAACATGGTTTTCAAAATAATGGAAAATATACTGAAAATAAAATTTTGAGGTCACTACCTGACAAAAATATTGATGCTTTATACATGGAACACTTGAAATATTCTATTTTAGTATTCAATGTCCAATCATTGATGTTTTTTCAAAGTTCTCTCTTGACTAATCAAATAGGATGAAATATTCTTGAATACTATCTGTGGGTACATTCATTTTGCTAGATTATTTGGGATTTCCTCCTCGTTTCCATAGCATAAAAATATGAGTGATATTTCAATATACTGAAGCAGATTCGTTTCCGAAACTTCATGACTAAAAGTTCGATATTTTTTCAATACATTTCTCTTCAAAAATTTTTTAGACCAATGGAGTGTTACTGACAAACAATTGATTTATTTTTTCTACAAACGTCAAAAAATGACAAGGTTCGCGCATTGATAACAAATTGCGAAGTGACACTTTTTTTCAGTTTCCTACGTTACCATGATACCTTGCACAAGACAATGCGCGAAGTAAAACAGTGCGCGAAGTACCTACTTCGCGCATTGTTATGTAAAATATATGAGATATTTATGTTTCAACTTTATGGTCCTCAATCGAGCAAACATCCACGAAATCATTCATTTCTGAATGTTCAACAATAACTTTGTTTTATCTCTTGGAGTACACGAAAGGAAATTCCTTTTATATTCGTGAAACATCGTGCGTATCTAGGGAGGGTAGGAGGAGGCCTTTTAAGCCAGTTCAACACTATTTTTTATATCACGCTAAGCATATTTTTACTTCAGAACCATATTTTTTGACGTTTGTAGAAAAAATGTTGTTTGCAACTCGAGCGCGAAATACTTTGGTCATCTCGACTATTTTTTAACTCGGCTACGCCTCGTTAAAAAAATCAGATCTCGATCACCAAAGTAGCATTTCGCGCTCTAGATACAAAAATAACTATTTTAGGCTCTCTGATAAGAACATTTTTAAACGCAGGGACATTTTTATCTGTTTGGTCCTTATTACATGCAAATTGAAATGATACCTACTCATTTTTTCATTTCATAGAAACGATGAGAAAATCCCAATTAATCTAGCAAAAAGAAATATTAATCAGGAGGAAATATCAAGGACCACACTGTTAAGGAATTATGAATAATCCAACAAAAACGATGATTTTTGATGGGATTGAGGAGAAATTTGCCACGTTTTTTTTTTGTCACTACTTATCCTCCATAACCAGAACTAAGTTTTAGGGAATCTGAATATCTTGTCTAAACAGTAGAAGGTTTCCGTTTTGGAATTTTCAGTATGATTCACAATTTACATTTCATTTCATCAGTTCCTGCAGAATTACTTTTCTCACGGCATGGTAAATCTGAACTACTTCAATGGGTTCGAGAATGAAAAACTATTCAAATGCACCTTTCTTTGAATCAGTAAAATATAATAGCATCTATAAAGTGTTATCAGAGTGAATATATTAATTGACAATGATAAAATTTCAATTTATATCATGTTATGGCCAGAGCTCTTATAAATATTATTATGTTGTGAGAAACACCCAGCCATATGAATGTATTAAAAAATATCAACAATAGCTGAAACCACTGAGTCAAAACGTGATAAGCCTGCTTTGACTTTGAAATTTTCAAAATTATGACGTCTAAGTGGATAATTATTTAAAATTGGCTTGAATAAAAATGAGATATATGAAGGATAGTTCTATGTTTTTCATGAAACTACAAATACCAATAAGATAAAATATTACTAAGAACAAAATTAGAAGAATTCAGTCATGTTCACACTCACCAACTGTCTAATAAGTATGTGAATTTTTTATTTATACAGGACAGGACGTTTAATGAAATGGGGCGTGTTGTATGAGAGATAGTGACAAGATAAACCATAATAGAAATTATTTTTTAAAATCGCTCATTTCCATGTTATCTCCTGTATTACAGTGATATTTTTTTCTGATGAAAAGTCGGTCACATTTTTGCCCCCAATTCGCAATTGGATCAAGAATTATAACTTTCTAGAAATGATTTTCCTAGAAATGATTTTCCTATAATTGCGAGAAACTATAATTTGTATTTGCTTTTGTGTGTTCAATAGATATAATTCAATGTTCGTCGTGGCATATAGCCAGGAAAGTAGTTGTTTTCTATTGAATTAACTGAAAAAGAGTAAATATTCTCATCACATAGAGAATGCGAATTCTCAATGTATTGTTTTATATCAATATATATCCTTTTTTGTATGTTCATAATTTATCTGAGAATATTCCTTTTCAACACTATAATTTGTAGTTCATTTTGATCAAATATACATCATGTTAAAGTAGATGCCTCATATTTGCAAGCACCCTGTATAAATAATCATGACCATCGTTGACTGTTTTAATAGTCGTCATTTGTAAGCCAACCAGTTGTATGGAATAGAATAAATAATATTACATCCATGATATACAGGTTATGGACACGTACCAAGAAACAGGAGTTACAAACAACAAAAAAGTTCAAGTGATCCTAACCTAACCTAACCTAACCTGACCATCGTTGACTGTTTTAATAGTCGTCATTTGTAAGCCAACCAGTTGTATGGAATAGAATAAATAATATTACATCCATGATATACAGGTTATGGACACGTACCAAGAAACAGGAGAGTTACAAACAACAAAAAAGTTCAAGTGATAAAATCAATCAAAATTAAAATAGCACTAGTTGTCTACAAGAGTCATTGATCAACTCACTAGAGTTGTTGATTTTGTAGAGACTCATTCCAACTAGAATCTTGAGTGGAATAGCAGCTGTCGATTTATCGGCGAGTTGAACTCTGCCTTTTTTTCCATTGAGTCAATAAAAGCATTTATCATTATTATTATTATTATTATTATTATATACCTATGGATTTGCTCTTTTCTAATCTCCTTCTATGAGGTACATGTTATGTGGTATTATCATCATGAAAGCCTGTGTGTGGTGAATGTATATAATTTTTAAATCTTGAAAAAATGGTTGGCAATGTTCAGTATAATTAACCTTTGCAATGCTTCGTACAGCAGCTTTTTGGAGTGTAAAAACTCTTTGAAGGTGTGAGAAGCTCGAATTACCCCATCACAGGAACCCATACCTCATCACTGAATGAAACATTGCAAAGGTGCAAACCAATGGATCGAAAAGGCAGACTATGGACACTCCCTAATATGGAACAAGGCCGAAGAAAGCTGTCCCAGTCTGCTGATGATAAGGGACAGCACTCTGCCAATTCTGAATTTCAATAAAGCTCTGCATGTCATTTTTTCTACAAGAGAGGAATGGACTGGCAATACACCAGTTTTGCTTCCTGCCAACGAATCAACCGGGTTCACGGATGGCTCAAGGTTTGGTGGTGGGTCTGGTGCAGGAGTATATGAAGGAGGAACAGGGAAAGGAATCTCAGTAACTCTTGGCAAATACGCTTCAGTGTTCCAGGCCAAAGTGTTTGCAATTCTGACGTGTGTCCAAGAAAATTTAGGCAGAAGTGGACGTGGACCAGTCACCATATGCTCGGACAGCAAAGCTGCTATTATGGCATTGAGATCCAATAGGATCACAACTAAATTGGTGTCCGAGTGTAGAAGTGCCTTAGAAAATATAGCAAAAACTAGGAAAGTCAGCCTCATGTGGGTTCCAGGACACTCTGGTATCCCGGGGAACGAGGAGGCAGACAGACTAGCCAAGATCGGTTCAGGAACGACACCCATTCGACCAGAACCGATATTGGGAATACCCAATAGTACGGCTGTCCTTCATGAAGGAAATGTTACAGAGGCAGTTCCTTGAAACATGGCGGGACACACCAGGAATGAGACAATCAAAGCTCCATATAAAGGAACCTTCAAAAAGGCTCACGAGAGAGATCCTGTCACTCAATAGAAGGGATCTCAAGATGGTAGTTGGGCTCTTAACTGGGCACAACCACCCTCATAAGGATCAAAGATGATCCCATCTGCAGATGGTGCTTGGAGCTGCCTTTGGGAGCATTGTACTGCACCCAAAGGATGTGAAAGCCACTCAGCTGAGGAAGCTGCTGAATTTCGTCAAAGAAATCGGCATGCCCAGCTGATTCACAGGACAAGTGGGCGCACAATGGGCCCGACTGAAGAGGCCTGAGTGCAGGGGTCTACGCACCCGCCCACCTGTGCAGAGAAGAAGAAGAAGATCCATATGTGTGGCTCATGTGAGGGGTGGGTGGAGATAAACTCCCAAGAATTTTATTAATTTTGATCTAGTGGCATGGATTTTGTTATACTTTGAGAATAAACATACCTCTGTTTTTGTTTGATAAAAATATAATGCATTATTATCAAACCATTGTTTCCATGGGCTAAAATATCTTCAAATTTGAGCCTGAAGGATTCAGGTGGAGAGAAAAGGACGTATCATCTGCATACAATATTGTCAGTAATTCATGTTTCAATACATGAAAGAAGGTCATTGGCATAAATAAAAAATAAAAAAGGACCTATATAGAAAACGTGATTAGTCTATTCCAACGACAACCCTCTACAAATCCAGCTACAAACTTTCATCTATGCCTTCTACTTTTACTTGAACGAACCTCTGTGGCGGCGGCCTCTTCGTTTTTGCGTTTGGCCGCTTTTTCGAAAACGAAATCTTCGAAGCTCTTGAAGACGGGATATTCCTTAGCGGCGTCTTCCGGCAACTTTTCGTTGCCTTCTCGGGCAATGATGGCTGTCAACAATCCTGCGGATTTAGCCGCTTCCGCCTCTGCAACGTCAACGAATGAAATGAGAATTATTCTCTACAGATTTGTTTTCTTGGAAGCTTTCCTAAGATGTTTTTTATGTTGTTTTCGAATCAGTATGAGATGAAACGAGGGAATTTGGTATACATATTTTTCTACAAGCGTGCGTGATTCACCCTATACCCGCACGCAATTTAGTTTGGGAAGTGTCATTTTCCCGCAACAGTGCGGGAAAACAAAGATATGATAAAATCGCTAGTAAAATAAGTGGTTGGTGATGGAATATAAAAGTTTAAGTTTGTTTGTTGCAGTATTAGGTATGTATGTTCAGAATCATCCATCAAATTGCACTATTTATTGTAAAAATTGAAAAATATTGAGAAATAAAAATTGATTATTATAAAAATCCCCCTATAGATTTGGATTGATCTGACGGGAAACGTCAATTTGTCATGCCAATCAAACCTCAAATAAGTTTGAAATTGTCGAAGTGACAGACACAGCGTTACTTTCATTTTCGATTCAGTGGAAATGCCACAATGTGATCAAAAACTTCTAGCTATAGGGATTTGATACAGATGCGTTATCACCAACGAAGTCTTAAGAAAGGTATGAGAAGCTATACACGCGTTTTATTGAATGGTGCAACAATAAAGAAATGAAAAAACCGAATGAAGAATAGGTATTTTTGGCTCATTTCAAAGAAGTGTCTGGAACCTAGAGACCAAACTCCTAATGGGCCTGCTGGCTTCCGCAATGAACCAACATAATGCGTCAAACTGTAAGTTCACAATAGCTATTACTAATAATTAATAGATAGAGAATATACAGGGTGTTTCATGATTGAATGCTGATCCTAAAGGGCGCTAATCCTTGGATGATTTCAAGAAAAATTCTTCATGTGAACATAGGTCCGTAACAGCTTCGTTTCTGAGATACAGGATGTTGAAATTTAACAAATAAATCAATTATTCCCCAATATCTCTGAAACCGCTCTGGCTTTTTTCTTCATTACAAATACTTAAAAATAGTTACCATAAAATTATAAAAATATTGCTTAGATCTTTTGGTTACCACAATTGTGAAATTATGACTAAGAGTAAAAATCGAATAGGGACAAGCAAATGAATGCATTTTATTTTCTAACTCAAAAACCGTTCGCCGGACGAAAAAAAGACACGGGACCATTTTTATGAGAAGATAGAGGATAATTACAAAAATAATATATATTTGGAAAAAAAGACAGTGGCGTATTATTATTTTAATGAAAAATATGACAGGGTATGTTAACAGGGACGCCACTGATGGGAATTACGAAATCCTTCATTATGGAAAAAATGTATTTCTATTCATACTTGGCATGTACCAAAATTGAAGGAAAAAGCCAGAGCGGTTTCAGAGATATTGGAGAATAACTGATTTTTTTGTTAAATTTCAACATCCTGTATCTCAGAAACGAAGCTGTTACGGACCTATGTTCACATGAAGAATTTTCCTTAAAATCATCCAAGGATTATCGCCCTTTAGGATCAGCATTCAATTATGAAACACCCTGTATATCTCTTGTTAGTTGTTCCTATTTGCTTGAATAATTAATTGAACGATTCAATCAATTTCCTACGCTTGTAGAAAAAATATTGCTCCTAACTCATGCGGAAAGTTTCTTTCCCGTACTCGACTGCTTGCCCGAACTCCGCTTCGCGTCGTTCGTGTCAACGGCAGTCACGTGCGGGAAAGAATCACTTTCCGCACTTGTTAGGAAAATTACTATTACCTACACTTTTTATGCAGTATTCAAAAATGTTAAAGAAATTTCGATTTTTATCTGAGTGTAACTTTTAGCCATCACTTCGATATTACTAATTATTTGCAATTTCACCACGAAAATTGGAAATCGCTATTTGTGTAACAACGGAGGAAAGTGAAAGAAACACTTTTCCTTCCGAGGATGAAGTAATCATTCAAGGTCGGAAATGGCACTTTACAACCATGTTATAGCTATAATTTTTCCGCCTTCTTCAGATAACAAGTCATTTTCAAAAAGATTATGAAACTAACAAACAAAATTTATTAAAAAAACTAAAACCAAGAACTAGGTACAGTAAATGTTATTCATACATTCTACATATTTTTAATTTGCGGTAATTGAATTGGAACTGATACAGGGTGATCAGGATTCTGAATCTTGAACCACCCTTTATCTGTTCCAATTGAATGTAGATAGTAAATCAATAGTTAGGATAGGGAAATGTAAGCCGTTTTAACCAATAATGAATATATTCGGCACAAAAAAAAACTAAATTTGAAAAATGTCGATTTTGAACACCCTATATCTTTGTAATAATTTCTGCTAGCTACACCGTGTGATGTATTGATGGAATCAGCTCTTCAGGGAGAATCGAAAATGCAAATAAAACCTTATTATCTTGAAAATTCTTTTTGAAACACCTATTTCAAAATTGTCCGGTTGCCGAGTGTCACCCTGTATAATTGACATATATTCATATCACTAAATATTATTCATGGTTCAGACATTATTTGCATTTATATATTTAGTGATTTTTAAAAATTCGATGTAAGGAGATACCATAAAAAATATTTTGGCAAGCAATATATTACTCTCATTCTAATGAATCAAAACTTATACATTTTATATAGGGTAAATTGAAAAATTGGCGACATATAAACAATACATTTTTACACATCCTTTAAATTCAATGGTGAAATTAGGACATTTATTTTCTTCTTTCAGGAACTCTCATCAAATTAAAATCATCCCAATCAGCTCTTGAATTTATTTCCCACCTCAGAAAGACAGTAAATTTAAAACCATGCAAATACACTCATTAGCGTCGTGCAGATACATACTAATCAGCAAATTAATATTCATAAGAATATGTCATCTCATTTTGTTGCTGACTCACTAAAAATATGAGAAACAGTGATCGGCACGTAAAGAATATTGAAAATAGCAAATTCCGCTTGGCTTGAATTATGTTTGGACTCAAGATGGTATCAGTAATTCCATGAACCGAAAATTGCCCTTTGTTGAGAGCAAATTAAAATAACACTCTCAATATGCCACAGCAACAAATATTATACAAGGAAGAAGTGAAGTGCCAAATAACAAATTTCAATCAAACAAGTTTCATTTTATCAGGACATAATGTTTTTATTGATAAATACATGTATAATTGTATGAAAGTTTTATTGTCATGGCAAACAATCCAGAATCAAGGTAGTGAAAAAATTTTGTCTACTTCCCTTGACTGAATACAATTTGAAATATATTTATCAATAAAAACATACACAACCACAATATACGTTGTTCCAAGAATGTTGTCGAGACAATACACTCTTTATTGAATGCCAGATTGAATTCACTGCCAGCTTTTCTGTATCATTTGTGACTTAGTTCTATGATTTCAAGTGGCTGTAGATTCAGAAACTTATAGAAATATAAAAAGAATTACAACTTTGATCAGTGGAACCAGTGAAAACAGTTAAGGCAAGAAAATTCATATGGCAAAATATCAACTACAGTAGCAGTAAGTTAGGTCAGTGATGTACCCAGCAAAAAGAGCAATTCCATAAATAGAAATGTTCATACCTGTCAAGACAAAATGTTCAAACTCATTTCCCGTCATAAAATGAAAAATAAATATTGGCATAGGAAGTTAAAATTGGAATATTTTGACATACCTGCAACTAGATCAGTGACAAACAAGATTTCTTCTGGCTTGACCTCCAATTCCTTGGCGATTTTTTCATAGCTGCTGGCTTCCGTCTTTTTGCCGACGGTTTGGTCGAAATAACTGGAGATATGTGCTGATATGTCACCCTCTGTAGTGTGTGAGAACAGCAGTTTTTGAGATTCCACACTGCCGGTAGAGAAAATGGCGATTTTGCGGGTTTTTGCCCACGACTCAAGGCAAGAGGGGACATCGGAGAAAACGCTGAGAAAAAATAATTTTTAATATACTTCTTCGACATCAACTTGTTTTCATCTATATTAGTAATATTATTCTTAGTCTTTTTCGGGATATCACACGGAAACATGCCCGAACACTGTATTGTCAGCATTGTTTATTCTCTGCCATTCAAATTTATGCCGACAAAACGGATTAAAAAAAAATCCCGACAATATCCTAGAGCAACTGGTACAAGCGACCGATATACAGAGGATTGAAGCTTCAAGGTTTTTTCAATTTTCCAAATAATGGCGTAAAAATTACAAGTAACAAGAAAGTTTACAAACAAATAAAGAAATTATTCAGTATTTTAATATCTACCAGTGAAGCACAACTAACAAGTTTATGAAGAAAAAAAGGGATTGACCCCTTTTAAAATATCTCCTTGTAGATTCTTACAATCATTTGACATACTGTATAATCTGAGTCCTAAAATGTAGCCTATGTACCAAATTTGATCTGAATATGTTTATAGAAAAAACTTTCATGTTCATCTGAAGAATAAGCTACTGAAATCTTGATACAGAGTTTTGAAACACCCTGTATAGATAAACAATCTCAATTCCTTGATGTTTTTTACATAAACGAGTGATATGAAGACTTGATATTGAGGTTCCATTTCAATAATGGAAAAAAAATACATAGTGTTCCTGTTGAATTTCTAAAGTTCTTCACATGATACAAAAAAGTTCTAAAGTATCTATTCAAATTTCAATATTTACCAAAATACGACTCCGCCCGGTTCATGAATGTGTAATTCAGATATATTTCAGAAAGTCTACATACATAATTCAAATATGCAAAAATGAAATGATATATTTCAAATTTTCTAAAACTGCCTTGAATATATATACTCATTTGTAAAATTCATCTACACAACTAAAGGATGTCAAATTTGAACATCCTGATTTCAATGTGAATCATGCATCTGTCAATAAATAATTGTTTTCAAGGTCTTGAATGTTAGTTTCACTTAGTCTAGATAAATGAGATGTTTAAGACACTCTAGTTTAGATAATTGATGACCTAGTACTTGGTGATGCTAACATGCAAAACAAAAACAACACGGAACCAATCAGAACTTACTGTGCTTTGAGATCACCGCTGTCATATCCGCTCTTGTAGATCAGCCCTTGAATGGTTTTCAGTCCCACATTTTCGTCGTTTTTCTCAGAGAGCTCCTTGACTAGAGAGCTTGCGGCGGCAAGATCAAGAGAATCATCTTTCAGAGCTTTGACTGCCTCTTTGACAGAACTTTCATCCCAGTTGGTCTTCAGATACTCTTCAGCTTGTTTGGACACAAATGTCAGAAGGGTATCCTATGAAAGTTCCATTGAAAAAATTATTATTCATTTTCATTTCAAGCTCAAATGATCTATTGAATTATGTTGAAATAGAGTTTGAACAAAATAGATATTTATGTACAGGGTGATTCACCATAAATGCTCCCCCTCCAGCTCACTTACTTTTGAACCGATTTAGAATTTTTTTCCCTTTGCATCAGAAAATTCAGGGTGCTCTGAACAAACGACCTAAAGAGTACTACTTGATTTTTTCAAATGGAACACCCTGCATTTCATAATATTTTTAGAATCTCCCTGAAGAGCTGATTTTATCAATGTATCACACTTGGGGTCTAGCGGGAATGATTACAGAGATATAGGGTGTTCAAAATCGAGATTTTTGAACTTTATGATTTTTTTGTGTCGAAACTATTCATTATCGCTCAAAACGGCTTCAATGTCCCTGTCTCAACTTTTGATTTAATATCTACTGGCATTTAATTGGAACATTTACCCGTGTGGTTCAAGATTCAGAATTCTGATCACCCTGTATCTGTTCCAATTATTAAATGTCAGTAGATAGTGAATCAAAAGTTAAGATAAGGACATGAAAGCCGTTTTGACCAATAATGATAATGAATATAATAGTTTCGTCACAGAAAAAAGTTGAAATATCTCGATTTTGAACACCCTATATTTCTGTAATAATTTTCGCTAGACCCAAGTGTGATACATTGATGAAATCAGCTCTTCAGGGAGAATCTAAAAATACAATGAAAAATAGGATGTTCCATTTAATAGTACCCTGTAGATCATTTGTTCCGAGCACCTTGTATTTTCTGAGGTAGCGGAAAAAATCTCTATCGAAAATCATTTTAGATGATATTTAAAATTTTGCAATCGGTTAAAAAATAATTGAGCTAGAGGGGGGGGGCAATTATAGCGAATCACCTTGTACCAGGTTCATACAAGATTTTATTCTTCACGAAAAAATCATCTTATTATAATGAAAAATCGATTTCAAGAAGCGGTTCATTGCTCCTAGCATTTTCTTTCAATTTTTCTCCTCCTGGTATTCATGGCATTTGTTGATACTTTGAAGTTTGTTGAATATTGCTGTCATCATTTAATTTAATGAATGTCATTGCTGCTTTCTTTGTGTAATCTTGCATTATGGGTCTATCTATTAATAGCAAAAGGATAGCAACCATTGCCAAGGTATTATAAAGCAGTAATGGAAAAGTGAAAAATAATGCAATTTTATGCCCTGGCGGGCGGTAACGTGCACTTTATCGCCCAGATTTGCAGGCGTAAAGTGGTACTTTACCGCCCGCAGGCCCATTATCGCCCACGGGCCATAAAGTGTACTTTAACGCCCGCTGTTCTCAAGTCCCTCATATCCACACATCCATTTGTGGAATACCTATATTTGAACTCTCAGCTGATTCTATCGTTATGATTATGATACATGTTGTTCATCCGATTCCATCTTTGCTATAACTTCCTTCTTTGAATAGTTGCTTTCTGGCTGTCTGAAGTTTTTAGCCAACGTCAAATTTAGGTTGCTATATACTGGGTATCCATATTGTTACATCTCAAGGAATGAATATCTGTTAGTGAACAAAGAGTTTAACTCTTACTATAATTGCGAAATTCGTACGGTAATTTTAATATGTAGATTAGATACATAAACATTGCGCTTCTCTTGAAAACTGAATTTATGAGTAACATATGAATTGTAGTTTGTTGAAATCTAGTCATTACTTTTGACTCGAGAAATAAACCACTAGTGTATACAATTTTGTATGTATCACGTGCGTAAAATGAGTTTATGGCCTGCGGCGTGAATAATGGCCAGATGGCGTTAGCCGAGGGCCTACTTTACGCCTTTGATACATTAATAACTATTATGAACTACAGAAAAAAACAATTTGCGGGCGCTATTGGTCTGTTAATAGCAACCATTATGAAGCAGAAATGGACAAGTGAAAAATAAACAAAAATTAATGAACACATCTGTAGATCAATAGGAGATTAGGATTAGGATTTTTTCTCAGTTTCTATGACAAAAAAATTGTTAGTATCTTTCAGGATCTCGAAAACGGTAGGAGACACAAAGACGGTTAAATGGGAAAATAGTCACTTATTCCCAGGGTAGTTTCAACAGCCTTTGAAATTTTTCAAAACTTTTTCAGTTGTTTTGAAAATGGGTGAATTGGAAAATCCGTTTCTACCTTATAACTGGATATACGGCAGAACTGAGCAACATTTGATTAGATTTAATGTGGTGATATTGATTCATATATGTGAAGTTTTTTTTTTTCAAATTCGGTCCTGATTATGTTTTCACAGGTTCTGAATACTTTTTCATCATAAATAATACCATGTATTATACAAAGTGATTTGTATGTATTTTGACTTAGCTTTAGCCGCCATCAATGTTTTTTTTCTAATTCTACACAATGAGTTGAATCTCACTTGTTCCAGACACTGCCCACACCATTGTAGAATTTGCATAATTTTTCTAAAATAAAATTCTCATTGAATTATTACCAAAAGTTTTGTCCTGATTCTTTGCATGGATATCTGAATACTCATCAGATGTAATGTCTTGTGAAATGTTACCTATTCTCATTTTTCACTTGGAAATATATCTTGAATTGAAGAAAAATATAAGCATATGGATATGGCGGAGATATGTATTGCATGAAATTTTCGATGTTGGGTAATTACTATCATATCCAAATAATTTATTTCCAATAATACAGTTTTCTGTAAAAGCAAGTATTATGACATTCTCAACTGTGTACCCACACAAAACCAGGTCACTTTTTTCAACAGTTACAGAAACAAAATTTTGCTTGCACAAACGAATAATACGGGGAATAATATGAGGACATATTTCCCACTTATGCTGATAGAAAGACTCTGGTTTACTTTAGGCCCTTTCTTTTGTATGAAAAATGAGATTTGAGCATTCTTTTGAGAAGTGCATTTCACAACAGTGTAGTTTATCTCCACCTGGTCTTGGGCAGGTGTGAATTACACTGGAAATACAATATGAGCATAGTTATAATAGATATATACCTATACCGAGAAATCAGTTAAATTAGATATGGAATTTTAAAATTAAAATTGTGATTTTCCTCTTCAATTCAATTTTCATCGTCCGTTTGAAATTCGTTGGTGTAGCTGGCTAGCTGCAGGAAATATCAGCTGATTCATAGTGCAGTGCCTTTTTGGAAAGAAGCTTTTCACTTCAAGCTACTTAGTAATTATCAATTACCCCCTTCCCCTCCAACATAGTATACTTCTATACTTGCATTGCAATTCTCAATTCTCATTCTTAGCCAAAAAGTCCATTTTGACAGTTGTTACATAAATAGGTAGTTTAAAATGAAAACAGTGAACAGATCATTTGATTTGATATACAACTCACTAGGTACCTATGTATTTGAACTGAATATTTCAACCGATTCCAATATAGTACCTACCTAGCCTTAGCAGGTATCAGGTACCCCAAATATGAGATCTTTTCAAATACCATCTGCCAAACAATAGTAACAGTAATCCCCTTCCTGGAAAACCCACGACACAGCTGATGGCCGACGATTCTAAAGGTCCAAAATACCTGAATTCAGATCTGCATAAATTGCAAATTGTTGCAAGGCATCTTGAATCGGCTGTACCCAGATGTGAATGCACTATGTATGGAACAAGGGGCTGAATTTTCAAGGACGACAACACAACTTTTAAATTAAGAACACGTGTTAAAAATCAGAGCTATTTTTACACATGTATTACGAACGGATTATCGCTGAAAATTGTAATCAAATGAATGAGAATTGTCCGGCATCCAGGCATCCATGCCATAAAAAACAAGAACAAAACAGACAAACCTGATAGATGAAAGAAAAAATTATCCAAGTATTTACAATAATTGAACATTTCTATCAACAAGAACTTGTGAACATTCAACTGTTTTTTCGTGTGGACAAAAAATAGAAAAATTATCTCACCTTTACGTAGCTATGTGATGTGGTGGTGCCGGCAACATCGAGTAAAATTACAGTACATTTTTCTAGATTTAGGACAGGCGATACGTTTTCAGTACTCATTTTGTAAGTGTTTGCTTATAGGAATAACTAGCACTATTTTCTATTGACTGAATGGCGAGTAAAACCAGAATTTTCGGAGGATATCCAGTAACTAGTAACTAAACATTCGCACCGGATCGCAGGTGGTGCAAACAACGATAAAATGGTGAATTTTGCTAAACGGAGACTGCGCAGTAAAAAAAACCGCCAAACGAGACCACACGAAGATTACCGAAGTCTTAGCGCCATCTGAGATGGATATTCAAAAATTGCTGTTTCTGAAAAATTTTAAAATAAGTAGTTCTGATTTCATTTCCATGATGATGTGATATCACATATTTTCCCCTAGTCGGATGAAATCAAACCCATAAAGGAATAGGTTCTCTATCCGTTGAACACGCTTCATTCATATATGAGAAGTCCGCAACCAGCATTGCAACTACTGGAAAATACCAGTTGCATATACAAACCTGTACGCTGACAAGTCTTCTTAATTTGCAGATCGCTACTATTCAGACGCAGCCAGGCATGTGGTGATTCGTTTAATCACCGCCAGATGGCTAGTTTGCCGTATCACCCGGCTGTAACCATAGTAACGATAGCTTCATCTGCTGGCAGGCAGCAAAGAAAACACGTCGAAATGAAAATCCACCGGTTTTGTTCCGCACTCCGCAGTCAAGTAAAAACGTTCCGTAACCGTAGCAGTAGAGAGCGCTAAACTCCTCATATCAACACAGAGGAGCGACTACGCGGTTTTGATCCTGTTTTGATTTGTTGTCTTATTAGAATGTCGTGAAAGATTTGATTTCCCTAAAAAATGAAAGTGAGCGTGCGATAGGCAGCTGTCAGCGATGAAAATTATAAAGTAAGAATCAATTCGTTTTTTAAGCGGCATGATAACTAGATTATTTGTCGGATTATTTTGAGCGTTTTTCGACCAATCTGGCATGTTTTCCCTCAGGAAATGGAAAACTGAAGCTTGATGATATTTGAATAAATGGCTCGATAAGTGGAGGTATTTCTCATATCTCTACAGATTTTGTTTGTGCCAATATCAAAAATTCGTGAAATGTGGGAACAGATGTGGTGTAATATTTTTAGGATTCCAAAATAATGTTGAGAGCAAAATGATGCACTTGGCTGATTTCACCTATATCTTTTTGATTCTAATCGAATTCTTTGACAGTCCTAATTCCACTTTCGACTATCATCGTATTATCACAAACACAAAAACAAATGTCATGAAAACATGTATAGGTATAGTTACAGGTTTATCAAAACAAGACGACTTTCGAAAAAAAAACAAAAACTAGAGTTTAGAACTTTTTTTTCGACGTATTTTTTTAACTAGACGACCCTTCGATGTTCAATTCTCAGTAGCAGACCTCTGCAAGATTCAATCAATCGCATGATGATCCATTTTAATTTCAATCTTCTTATGCAACATTTTGACTGTTGAATAGTCGATCGGTAGACCTTTCAATCAAGGTGTCACATAACCCCTATTTGTATTTGAAAAAATCGTTCATTACGTCTTTACTCCAACACCGGAAATTAAAACTCACGTGTTTTTGGAATTTTTTCAAATGTCGCCCATTTCTGAAATAATGAATTTATTCCATACATTTGCATCATACTGAATATAAATTATATGAGGTATATCTATTTTCAAAAATATAATTTCAAACCATATTATGTAGGTACCTCTGTATTTGTCATTCCTAAATTTTTTTGTATAATTATGTTATCCGGTTGGCCATAGAACCGGGGACGCCCCTGTAACTTTTGAATCGTTCGAGATGTAAATCATATTTTGCATTCACTGATAAGATTATGCCAAGCTTTTCAAGTTATTTCCGGTGTCGCTGGAAACTAGGCTGGAAATGACCTCAACTTTTGATTTTCAAATGAGACACAGTGTAAATTTTCACAGTTTCGGGTAGGTACAGGAGATCATTTTACATACAGTTGTATAATTTTCGGGTGAAATTTATCTCTTTATCTAGATGGCTGTGAGGGTTGAACCACTGGTTAAAAAATTTACTGGTAACTTCACAAACGATATAAGATTTCCACAAAATTCTCAAACACAGTAGCTTCGTACGATCGTACCAGTATATAACCTGACGATTTTTGGAATCTCCATAGGAGGCTGAATTTAAAATTGTATTGCACATTGATAGTTTGTAAGTCAAAAATGAATCACCCTTTATATTTGATTTCTTCTTGTAAATGTGTCAAATTGAAAAAAATCCTCCTGTTTCAGAAGATTTCTCAGAAATGGATGGTATCGATGGAAATGAATTGCTCCGCTATTATTGATATACATGTAATACATTTTTGAATCATTTATCACCTCTACATGGGTATTCCAAAAATTGAGTGATATCTATTGTGTGTACCGTTTGAAGCATTATGTATGTAAGCTTCGAGGTAAGCTTATTGCGGAAGCCAGCATGCCCATAGTGTTTGGCCTCTAGGTTTCAGACATTTCTAGGAAATGAGCCAAAAATACTTCTTCTTTATTTGGTGTTCTCAATTTTTTACTATTGCACCATTCAATAAATCCCGTGTAGAGCTTTTCATACATTTCTCAAGACTAGCGTAGGAAAAATTTCCCGCACTAGTGTGGAAAAACTTTTCCCGCACTACTGCGGGAAAATAACACTTCCCAAACTAAATTGCGTAAGATGGATGGAAGTAAGACATATTGAAATTCATCATACAGGACGTGGAAAGAGATTCTGAATTGAGAAAACCCAACCACGAATCTGCGATTGAAGGTCTATAAAAATAAATATAGAAACAAGTTTCCATCGTTCGAGTTTGAACCTTTTGATTGGGTGAAAGTATTGAAAAGGAACATTCTCAGATGAATTATGAACATGAGAAAATGAGATAATAGAGAGGGTTTAGATTTTAGATGAGATTCAGAGTGGGACCTTCGGGATATCTGCCTCCACACCGCGACCTCTTCAGTGTCTGCCCTCAAAATCGTTTAGAGTTCTTAGGGCTAGCCGCGCCTCTTCTATGAGACTCCATAAGCCAGCTTTCAGATCCCCTGTGTACCTTTGGGCTCTTGGTTTTTCCTCACCCAGCGTGAGGAACCTTAGTCTTGACAAGCCCTCACAGTGGCAAAGTTTCCTCCTCTTCCTGACAGAACCTGCACAGCAGTTCTTCAGTCAGACCTATCGTACTTATGTGTTTGTTGGGCCTGTGAGAAGCAAATATTGAGTTCATTGGTGAGAAGTCCCACTAATATTCTAGTTGTACTCCGTTTCTGGCTCAGTAGATATTCTGTGAGTGTTGGCGATGGTTTTTTTAATAAACTCTTTTGCCTGTCTCATTCCTGGCGAGTTGTTCCACCATTCTTGAGATTTGGTTTGCATCCATGATTTGATACTGGTTTTTTGTATAGCTTT